>JAEAOA010002176.1:3072500-3440000 GCA_016746295.1 Potamilus streckersoni | reverse complement strand
AGTTTGTTTTATTAATTCAAGTCCACCTGTATTTCTTTGCAGTGGTGTGCGTGAGAGAGAGAGAGAGAGAGAGAGAGAGAGAGAGAGAGAGAGAGAGAGAGAGAGAGAGAGAGAGAGAGAGAGAGAGAGAGAGAGAGAGAGAGAGAGAGAGAGAGAGAGAGAGAGAGAGAGAGATGTCATAAGTACACAGGTGCAAAATATGTCTATTAAATATTTTTGCAAGTTGATGACGGTGACCTAAACATTGAGACCAAACTTTGTGGTTAAAGACAGTTATTTTTATGTTAATCCATTCTCAGTTTAAAATGTCTCATGATTTATTCATCCAGAATCAACAAAGGAGCTGAAAACTGATAATGGATGACCTCCTTATAAATATTCAAATATTACTTCATAGCCATTGCTGAAACATCGTGGTTACTAACTACAATGTATGTATGTATGTATGTATGTATGTATGTATGTATGTATGTATGTATGTATGTATGTATGTATGTATGTATGTATGTATGTATGTATGTATGTGTGTGTGTGTGTGTGTGTGTGTGTGTGTGTGTGCGTGCGTGCGTGCGCGCGCGCGCGCGCGCATGCATGCATGCATGCATGCATGCATGCATGCATGCGCGCGCGCGCGCGCGCGCACGCACGCACGCATATTTCAATATATGCACAATATATATTGAAATATGCACAACTAAATAGTAAAATATTAAAGTAAAAGATAATTACAAAATGAGGAAAGGCAAGAGAAACAATGACAAAATCTTATTATGCATCGTGAGTATCTCTTAAGGTCATCTCAAATTGGTCGCATTTATTCCACGTTTTGGTGGGTACGTTCTGAATATTTGTAAATGATTTTGTATTTATTGTGAAAAAGAGTTCACAAGAATATACATTCTAAATGAAAACGTTTTCAATTTGTTTCTGAGAAATGTTATTAGGTATGGGTACTGAATTAGGATCACCACTTAATTGGAGGTAATTGTTAAATGCCTGTTGATTTGGATGACTAGATACCAACACACCTTGAATAAAGGACAAATCAAGCAGCATTTGTCTCAAGACCTTGCCACAACAGAACTAGTAAAGTGTTTTCTGACATAGAACCAGCATGATAAAGTTACCCCTAATAGATAAATAATCTTTTCTTATTTACATGCCCCTCAAATAGACATGAAAGGTCATTTATATAGGCCCACCGCGTGGGGTTATCTACAAACAGTTTTTATTCTTGCCGTCATAAGATATTTCTGTTCTAATCGTCTTTCCAAACTATTGTATATCAGCCATGTATCGACAGATGATCTATTTTTGCTCTACGGTACAAAATACACTTGGATTAAGTAGCGATAGAGCATTGATGTGTTTTACCATTTATAGGTCATTGATATCTATTACGATGTTAGCATGCAGAATATTTTCTGGTATATCTCTTTCTGTGTTATGCAAGCCCCTAAAGTACAATAGGGCTAAAAATGGCCGCTAAAGACGACGACGACGATTGAAGAAGAGCGTTTTTCGAGGAAGTAAATGTTTAATATGTATGTTTTTGATTATCCATCATATTGGGATTTCATTGGAGAAATTCTTTATCGTTTCTAACGTTATTGTAATTTAAGTACAACGACAAGAGGCAGCTGGGAGAATAGGATTAAACCTGAACACTCAGTCTGACTACACGTCTTTGTAATACGACCTATGCCACGCATATTTGTTTTATGTCTTTTTTCTCTACCTTGTCACTGGATGAACTGTATGTATGTATTTTATGTTTGTCAGTGTAACTTCTTGGTTTCCACTACGCTGGATAACATGTACACTATTAGAACCAAGTCGTTGTACGACGATGAAACCACTTCTCGATATGGATATATACGAGCAAGACAGTGCAGTCTATTAAACTGAAAAAGTGCACATGAAGCCTGAAGATTACCAAGACCGATTGCACTTTCTATATATCAGATTTTCCACTCACAGACATTTGACATGCTTTTACTCAATTATTTTTGGAGAGTATATCGATTCTGGCTAAAGGGGTAATACATTCCTTGATATAATTTAGAAATGCATTACATTTATCTTCTGCAAATTAGAGATATTATCGCCGTTACTGGTGTATAATTTCATTAGCTTAAAGTACAAACTAACTCGCGCAAAGCGAACATCTGTAGAGTACCGTGAGTTCAATTGCAAATAGTACAGACCAAGATCTGCCGTCACTGCCTGTACAGTTTGTTAGGAGTAATAAGTAATCGTTCCGTATTATGTTTTCTCAAAACCATAGAACGGATGAGCAATGAAAGAATATTCCGTATATCGAATCAAACAAATTATTAGCAGAAGATCACAAGAAACCGTTTTTCAAATTTGAAGGATGCGTTAGAGAAGACTTTTCAAAGAAAGAACATATAGTTAACTTCTTTCTCGAAGTAGAGCAGGATTACAACTCAACATAAAAGAAAGAAATACTAAATGTGTGCACAGGAAAATTTAATTCCATTTTTTGGCATAAGGTTCGTCCTCACTTATAAATAGCAAATATCAATGTTGAAAATATTGTAAAATTCTGTATTCCCAAATCACCATCGTAGTTTTCAAGTCCTCAATAACGTTTGCCTTTTGCGAATACAAAAGGTCCTCGGGGCCCCGAGTGGCCGAGTGGTCTAAAGCGCTGTCCGTTACGGATCACTGCCATCTCACCTCTGTCTGCGTGTGTTCGAGTCTAGGATTCGGCTAATGTAGATATGTGAGAAAGCTTGCCAGTAGCTTCTCGTGGGTCGGTGGTTTTTTCCGGTGATTTCCCGGTTTCTTCCTCCACCATTAATACTGGCCGCCATGAATAGCCTATCGTGTGCTGAAAAATGGCGTTAAGCCCAACAAACAAACAAACAAACAAAAGGTCCTCCACAAGTCCTCTCCATTTTCACAGTAATTTCAATGAAACCAGAACATCATACCGTAGCCATCCGTATACATACGCTTCAAAGAAACCAGAACATGATACCGTAGCCATCCGTATATATACGCTTCAATGAAACCAGAATATCATACCGTAGCCATCCGTATACATACGCTTCAATGAAACCAGAACATGATACCGTAGCTATTCGTATACATACGCTTCAATGAAACCAGAATATCATACCGTAGCCATCCGTATACATACGCTTCAATGAAGCCAGAACATCATACCGTAGCCATCCGTATACATACGCTTCAATGAAACCAGAACATCGTACCGTAGCCATCCGTATACATACGCTTCAATGAAACGAGAACATCAAACCATAGCCATCCGTATACAAACGGTTCGAAATATTACGAAAATGTGGGATCTGTGATTACAACACCCCATGGCAATATCTCGAGGCGGTTACCATATAAGACCTGTTTTCCTGCAAAAATTACCACAATACCGAAAGCTTTAAACTACGCTGAAACCTCTCAGAAAGACAAATTTCACGATCTTTTCGGATTCGTTTTCAACATTAAAAAGCATGGAAACACTTATATCTGATAACCTATTAATATTCTATATGCTACAGAATATAAAATTCTCATAAAGTATTCTGTATTGTTGTTTGTATGGTCTCATAGATGTAATTTTAATGAAAGAGTGAATAAAGCAACCAAAGCTGCCCTTCGGTAATCAATATCGGAATGGAAGATTCCACATAAAATAATGTGTGAATGTTTGATAAATTTGGCAGAATATACGGATTTTAAAATAAAAAAAAAATTGCTTACGAACATTAAACACAGTACTGGATAGTGGTATCTCTCGTATAAAACAAATTGGACAGATGAGGTGGTAATGTGTCAATCGCATCGCGAACAATCATACCTGTTTTATGCATACCATGTGTCAATCGCGTCGCGGGAAATCATACCTGTTTTATGCATACCTTGTGTCAATCGCGTCGCGGAAAATCATACCTGTTTTATGCATACCTTGTGTCAATCGCGTCGCGGAAAATCATACCTGTTTTATGCATACCTTGTGTCAATCGCGTCGCGGAAATCATACCTGTTTTATGCATACCTTGTGTCAATCGCGTCGCGGAAAATCATACCTGTTTTATGCATACCTTGTGTCAATCGCGTCGCGGAAAATCATACCTGTTTTATGCATACCTTGTGTCAATCGCGTCGCGGAAAATCATACCTGTTTTATGCATACCTTGTGTCAATCGCGTCGCGGACACCTATACCTGTCTTATGTCTTATGTCTTTTTTTTCCTTATCTGTCCGGTAACAATGCCATATACTACACGCACAACAATTGGATCAGGATTGATTGTTTCAGAATATTACTAGAATATATCAATGTCAAATTGTTTGTCTAACTTGTCAAGGTCAATCGTGTTGTACAGGCAAAGGCTTTTTCTGCGGACATTTTGGTTATACAATTTATTGCTGGCATTTTGGTTATACAATTTATTGCGGGCATTTTGGTTTTTACAATTTATTTGTAACAAAGTTTGTTTTACTTAACACAGATTTGATTTAATCTTCTAATGACTGCATGTTTGTGTACCACACCGGGATTTTAGTACCCATGGAAAAGGTCAAAAGGTCAGCAGAACATACTATATTACGACTACAAGGTCCAGTTCAAACGTTAGTAATTAAACCAAACTGAAGAGACTGATATTATTCTCAAATTGATTGTATTGTTTTACCAACTCACGTGCATAATCAATCAGGGATTAGGTTATATGCTATGTTTAGATACAACCGTCACATTGCGAAGACAGGTCTCTTGTACACAACTTACATGAGGTGGAGAATAACGCCACGACCTTGGCGACTGGCCGTTGTTGCGTCAGATTGTGGCTTAAATCGACACTTGTGGAAAAAAGGGACAGCTATCTTCAAAGGGACGAAATAAGTGGCAAACCTACAAAAAATAAGATTTGAAATTGAAAATTGAAAAATCTAAAAGTAGTAGAAGCCCTCCAAGCAACGATAGGTGGTAAGTTGTAAATACACGGTTACTTATTACATAACAGTTAATTGCTAAGATTATGTATTTAGCCCTTCCTATGTTTTCGTGTTAGGCAGGGATATTACCCCATGGTAATAAATAAATAAATAAATAAATAAATAAATAAATAAATAAATGGCTTACCTGAAGGATATCATTTGTTACTTTTGATTACATATGGAAGGTATTTTGTAAGGTCACAAGAAAGGTAGCAAACAAGTCGTCATCTGTTTTGTAAGACTAAAGCAGAAGATAGAACAGGCAATGGTTACTTGATAAAACTCTCATACATATATATTGCAAAAACAATGTCACTGAAACGTCAGTGAGAATACCAGCATTAGTGAAATTAAAGAGATGTCTGTGAGAACATTGAGACGCCAGTAAGAAGATAGACATATTGCAAACACAGATACGTCTGTGAGAACACACGGCCATCATAAGAACACACAGATGTGTCCTGTGGTAACGCAGACACGTCGGATGGTCTTGTAAACACAGAGATGTCAGTGAGAACATACGGTCATCAGAAAGAACACATATGTGTGCTGCATGAAATTACATATGCTGGTGAGAAAAACAGAAACGCCATTCCGATCACAGAAACGACAGTGAAAAGACACGTCAGTAAGAACGCAGTTGTATTTTTTTTTAATATATCACGGTAACAGGTCATACCGTATCAGTCTATTATATTCCCTGGTTAAGTTCCATAAACCTTAAACGTTTTAGTCGCTGATAAGGATTCAAAATGATATTATGACAAATGATGACGTCAAAGCCTTGTTGTAAACTGGAGTGACATGCTCTTGTGCGTTAAGAATAATTTTGTTTTCTTGCTTTAAACTTTTAGATGTACACGTTAATTGACGCCAGTTATAAGCTGACTGTCCAATGAACATATTAGTGTTCAAGAACTGTCTGATACCTTTACTCCTATAATGTATTCGACTCAGAAGCTAGACGGCAACTCGCAAATGGAGCATTATACATTAGACAGTTTAAAGAAAACAAACCAGTATATATTGCTTCAATATTTCATTCATGTGAAGATGGATGCAACAAGACTGGAATTAATGAACTTGCTCTGTTTTAAATTTTATAAAGCCTTTATTTTTACTTCAAATATTGTATTGCCCTATACTGCTTATCTAAGAAATTGATTGTATTCATTCATACAAATTCACTTCATTCGCAATACTAAATTTGCCATAACACTGATATTGTACCCTGACATCAAACCATACAAACAACAAAAATCACCCAAACATAACAACAACAACCCGCGACCCCAAAAGCCACTATTCATATTACAGTATAGCGGAATCTCATTATGATAAACTCAAAGCGAACAAGGAAAAATGTGCTCATACAGAGAGAAATTTCATCGAGTTTATAATTCTTTTGAAGCCAATTAGTATTTCCAAAGAAAATTACAATTTAAAGATATGTGCCATTAAGTCCTTTTAATGTATACCCTGCATGTCTATCTGTCTCTCACAAATATAGACAGATATTATACCTACCTACCTACCTACCTACCTACCTACCTACCTACCTACCTACAGACAGACAGACAGACAGACCGTCTTTTCATACACCATACACTGTCGCATTCCACCCACACTATTTACTCTTTTGCCCATTCTTCCAATTCTTGCGTGTGAGACCGACAGCCATTCAAAGAAGACAGTTCTATGGGCATCAATATATTTGGCCTAATTCACTCAGGGGGGTGCTTGCAAACCTCGGCCCAAATAACTATTATTTAAATGATGGTACACGTGTCACATTCATTCTCTGTGAACTTTAGCCGTGAAACCTTAAATGAAAATATCGACTCATTGCAAGAGAACTCACCACTGACAGTAGGTGTGTTAGCGATATGCCAGTACTAGATTTCTCTGTTTCAAGTCAACGGTCGTCATTTTCACAATACGGGTATTTAACTCCATTGATGAGCTTAAATACACACAAACCATATATCTCTTTTTCGTTCGGCACCTGTCTTGTCCTACTTGGGAATATGCAAACACGTGGCAAATATTAGAGTCTGAGTTTCTTGCCAAAATGGTTAAGTCTATTGGTAGGAATAAGTCAAATAGGTCTTCAAAGAACCGTTATCACTCCCGAAGGGTTATTGACTATCGGTTCAATAGAGTGGGAACTTTGGGCAGACATATAATATACGTGGTATAGGATTAATTGTGGAATGTATGGAAACATATGTATGATGGTGAATATAGATGAAAAATGTTAACAATTAAATTCATTATCTATTCGAGATATAACGTAAAATATAATTTCAGTCTAGTATAAGATTTTAAGATAAATTTTCTATATTGGAATGTTCTCAGTTCCTGATTATTAAACATGATGCATGTTATTTGAAATTTGAAAAATTAATATCTCTCAAAAAAAATTATAAAAAATATTAGTCATTAGAGGGGGTATTTTCACCCCTAATTAAACTTAATTTAATGGCGAGACGAAATTGAGATAATGATTTTTGACATATATTTGATATTCGCTTGCTTAGATATTAAATTTACGTGAGTTTTTGATATTTCAGTTCAGTACTGTGTGCAAGTTTATAATTAACTGATCGATTTATGCAGATCATTGTGAATTAACGGAAACGCTTTCTCCCACACACACTATATATTACTTTTCACCCATATTTACATGTGCTTCCATCCAGAAAACTACATTGGTACCATTCCACAGATATCGACTTCATTTTACTTTTAAAATATTTTTTTTAGTACTTTAATTCATTGCTTTTGAAATATTCAGTTCTGCTACTTTAAACATGTCAACAGTCATGAACACTGAGACCGACAAACATGTCTACAATTATGAACACTGAGACCGACAGAGACATGTCTACAATTATGAACACTGAGACCGACAGAGACATGTCTACAATTATGAACACTGAGACCGACAGAGACATGTCTACAATTATGAACACTGAGACCGACAGACATGTCTACAATTATGAACACTGAGACCGACAGACATGTCTACAATTATGAACACTGAGACCGACATAGACATGTCTACAATTATGAACACTGAGACCGACAGACATGTCTACAATTATGAACACTGAGACCGACAGAGACATGTCTACAATTATGAACACTGAGACCGACAGAGACATGTCTACAATTATGAACACTGAGACCGACAGGGACATGTCTACAATTATGAACACTGAGACCGACAGAGACATGTCTACAATTATGAACACTGAGACCGACAGATATGTCTACAATTATGAACATTGATATTGATGCAATGAAGGCATTGTAAACAATCGTTACAGCAATAATACAAAAAATCAAGATGAACTGCTTATTTATAAAAACCAGTATATAAGAAAACATTAGAACCAGACATGAAGAAAATCTGGCGCATAGGTAAAATTAGAAATAAACGTTATATATATATATATATATATATATATATATATATATATATATATATATATATATATATATATATATATATATATATATATATATAATTTTGATGGATATGTTAGATGTTAGGTAGCAGTAATTTGTCAGAAACTTTATTTTTTTTAATAATTTTGCTAAATGAGAAGATTTTACGAGTTTTAGCAAGTGTTCCATCCCGAACGACTGACGGAATATATAGATTTTAATAACGACTAGTTCCAGCTTGTAATGTAGTTATTTACCTTGCGTACGTAATAGCAACATTTAATACTCCCACCATATCAGTCATTCTTTATGAAGGTACCTAAACGAAATACATTCATGCATATATTGTAAAAAAGCCATGTTGATCCATATGAATTATTTCGAGTTGAAAGAATGAAAACGTAGCTTCTCCCTTCAAACACTAGACAAACGGGTATTTGGATTTTACAAATATATTCACAAAAGTATAGTCTTATAAAGAATTTGGACGATGTAAACAATCCAGCCATGTGTACCAAATTGTAATAAATCAGCCCGAATGTATGTAGGCCAAGGTTTGCTAAACTAGTAACATTCCAACCATTTCAGTTCTAGAGATATAAGGTATTACACTAGACTAGACGCAGAATGAAAATAACCTCATTTGTCTTGCGGAGATAGGTTTTAAGTTTCAATTCAACTGCAAAGTAGCACAGATCCAAAGCAGTCATCTATTATTGCGCCGGCAGATACGGATCTATGCAGTTTGTTAAAACCAATCAGTAGAACAAACACTATAGACCCAGGCATATAGGATTAGGGACGATATTGTGGGTATATAGTCAGATCATAGCATTGACGGTGTTATTTTAAAGTTTTTTTTCCGTAAAAAACAACGTATTTAATTGGAATTTATAACCCGCTTTAAACATCGTCACGTGTTAATCATGTATCAGATATTAAATATAGGGTCATATGTATGTATGTATGTATGTATATATATATATATATATATATATATATATATATATATATATATATATATATATATATATATATATATATATATATATATATATATATATGAACATAACGTCTCTTGGAATATATTTTCATACAAAAATGCAACCTCATAATATATGAAACGTATGTGGCAAACACATGTTTGACATGATATGGAAATCCAATTTAAGTAGGAAACGGGACACAATTACCAAACAAAATATTTATTAAACTTGACAATACTTGCAAAAGGTGTATCTGGTAACAGCCTGGTCAGCCATGGAATACAGCAGAAGGACATCAAAGACCACGCAGAACCAACTCGCCCCAGGTCAGGGAGAAAAAATTCTCTTAAATATCAGAAATGACGGGACAAAACCTGTCAAAAATACGCCTACAAAATATATAACAAATGACAAGATCTATGGCTTCAAATACCACCCAACCACCAAGCATACGAGACCTCCTCCTCCACAATAGAAGACACAACCCCGTACAAACACAGAATTAGTAGGACGAACCATATCATGCCCTATCAATATGCCAGCAAAAAAATGAAAGGATATAACAAATGAAAAGATTCTATAACTTCAAACTGCCAATAAAATCCAAGGGACTAGCTGGAGGAATAACTAGTGGGTCCCAAAAACCAAAACCAAACAAACATAGCCCTCGACGAGGGAGATAAGGGATTAGCTGGCAGCACGGCCAGTGGGTCCTATAAAACCTAACCGGACAAGCGCCACCCCACCCCCTCGATGAGGGAGGTGCCCCACCCCCAAATCAAGAATTAGCTGGCGGCACGGCCAGTGGGTCTCATAAAATAACCCAAACCGGACAACGCCACTCCCTCGATGAGGGAGGTATCCCCAACCATCAAATCAAGTAACTAGCTGGCGAACCTACCAGCGGGTCCCATATCCTCTCCCCAAAAATCCCCTTTCTCGTCGAGAAAGGCACCCCCAAAGGGATTAGCTGGCGAAATAGCTGGTGGTTCCCAGAGGAAAAAAAAACAACACGGTGGCGGACTTCGAGACGTTACCTTCCCCTGAAGCTGGCTTGGCGGCATTCCGTTCTGTGTCAATGCAACAAACATGTCGAAGGTCTAAAGGGTCAAGCGTTCCGAAAATAAATGTCCAAGCACTGGGACAAAAATGCCCACGCGTTGGGGCAAAAACTGTGTCCAAACACTGGGAACAGAGAACTTTGCCTATTCTAAGGGTTTGAAGGGGGTGGGGCTCTAGTCCTTTTCAGGGCTATAACTAGTCATAAAACATGAAAGTGTAAACATAAATATAAAACATAGAGTTGGAGTTTCTCATGCAATATTGTATTATGTGAAGGCTAATTTGGGTCTATGCAGTTTGCAGTTGGGTCTGACTTATAATCAAATACAGACGGCAATTTTTTCTTGTTTTATTTGAAATATCTGGTGCCAGATCGAGGAGATGCTTAGTGTATTATTTTCTGATGATAATGAAGGATCTTGAGTTTGCATATCTATGGAAATAATAATAATAATAATAATAATAATAATAATAATAATAAAAATAATAATAATAATAATAATAACAACAACAACAACAACAACAACAATAATAATAATAATAATAATAATAATAATAATAATAATAATAATAATAATAATAATAATCTTTAGAAGCTCTACGCGCATTACCACATTTTACTGCACTTAAAAAGAATGAAAAACATATATAATGATTTGATTACAAAACTAAAAAGAACAGCACAAAATTAGAAGCAGAAAAAACATGCTGAAATTTCTTAAAGATAAGGATACGTTATAAGGATACATTATTAGATCTTTATGACTGTTCTTGCACTTGAAATGATGAGTTTTAAGAGCGCTCGTAAATGAGATCACTGTATCTTTGTATCTAAATGCAGTGGGCAATTTGTTCCACGTTGATTGGCCCTGGCATGCAAAAGAACGTTGAATATGAGTGTCAGAAGAGGAGCTTAAGCATCTTGCAGGTGTATACACATTGGTGAGGTCAGATAAGTATGCTCGAATGGAGCCCGTCAGTGAAACGTAGCACAGAGAACAAATTTTGTCTTTAAATCTTGATCGTAAGTATAGCCTGTGTAGGATACAGAGTAGCGGACATCGTGGTACTCTAAGGATGATCCGAGCGGCAGTATTTTGAACTTTTTGAAATTTCTGAAGTAGGTATTGAGATGAACCAGATATAATTGAATTACAATAGTCCAGTCTTGAAAGTACTAAGGAGCATACAAGGGTTTTAATGGCATCATCTCAGCTCAAAATATGCAGCCTGGCACATGTTCGTGACATGTTGATGCAATGAGAGAGTACTGTCAAGAGTAACACCAAAGTTTCGTACTGACTGCTTAAATTTAATGTTGGTGTTGCTGATATTTATTGTCTTAGATAAAGGATGGGAATGAGAAAGTCTTTTGTGTTGTAAATAGTAAACGATCTTGAATTTTTACTATGAATGGATATAGTGAATGATCTTGAATAGCCTTATTAATAGCAATAGTGAATGATCTTGAATTTTGACAATGAATGGAAATAGCGAATGATCTTAAATTTGCCCTATCAATGGAAATAGTAAATGATCTTGAATTTCGACTATGAACGGAAATAGTAAATTATCTTGAGTTTGCCCAATCAATGGAAATAGTGAATTATCTTGAGTTTGTATATTAATGGAAATAGTGATTGACCTTGAGTTTGCCAGTTAAAGGAAAAAGTGGTTTGTTCTTCCGTATCAAGAAACATGAACAACAAAATTGTTCAATGGACTTATATACATTTAAATAATTATTAACAGAGGTCATGCCCTGTGTGAAAAAAGATGACCAAAGTATTTTCATTGGTCAACTGCAAGAGTTAAAATATAAAATAAAATAAAACTACATTGTGCACAAATATTTGTACTGACCGTGAAATGAATTGATAAATAAAGGAATTGAGAGACGTATGAATAATTGAAGTAATCAGTTAATTAACTGATATGTGTGAAATGGTCCTAAATAGATTGTTGGATTAGTAAATGAATATTTAAATAAATGAAAAAGTGCCTAATGAATTATTAAAATACTACTACTACTACTACTACTATTACTACTACTACTACTACTACTACTACTACTACTACTACTACTACTACTACTACTACTACTACTACTAGTAATAAAGAATAAGAATGACAATAAAAGTAATCTCTATAGAATGCGGAGTCCAAGACTCACGTCAAAAGGGTGGATATTTATTAAAATGTACAGTATTTGCACAAGGTACAATATGCATGAATTACGAGAAATAAAAATTGTCGTAGTCTAGAGGCAGTAGTACAATAAGGTATGTTTTGTAATCTTTGGGGTGGAAAAGATTGTTCGAAATTTGTTTTATAAAGCAGCACGGGTTGCACCTTATTTAATATAATTAATTAAAATGTTCATTGTTAAACCCCATCGAATCGAAAAATCCTTACATTCATCACAGTCTTGTGCATTGGGATTATTCCACCTTTTTATTAGAAAAGAGCAAGATTCGACTATAAACTTTTTTTTAAAAGAAAACATATTCAGATATTCTAGTGTCAGTTTATCTAAAACTTTGTAAAAGTAGAATAATTCAATGAATTTTATTCTGTCTATGAAATCTAGCCATTTCACCTTTTTAGATAAAGTTTCAATGAGTGTTGTGTAGGTATCGAGGTAAGGAACGTTATATGTATTCAAATGATTGACCGATAAAAATCTTACAAAATATGTTTGGAACGTGGTCTTTCAAGCCTGCTTTCATAATTGATGGTTCTTTTTTATTTTGATACTAATAAACTATGCAAATAAAAAAGATTATCCACAAATTTCGTTTATCGACAAGAATTAACAAAGCCACAGATGTGTTCGTAAATTGCAATATTTTTACTGTTTTATGTATTAAATAAATATATTCAGCACCGGTTGATCAGATGGTAGAATTCCAACTCTCCCCTCTGAATTTTTGTCAGGTCTGGCATTCTAACTGATTACTTACGGAGGCCACTGCCTCGTTTAGCTACATGGGAGCACTGCTGGACATGCATGAGAGCGCTCCCCGCCCCAACTTCATTTTCTTTTTAAAGTGGGACATTAGCGGGCTACATATATGACCAATTTCAGATTTTTCTTCATGGGATTTGATGTTACTATACACTCTTGTAAGTTCATGCAGGTACCGAAGGACAATTTTCATTTAGTAATAAAAGACTATATACAATTTTTAACGAGTTTAGAAAGTACGCCAGATCTGGTCCAATATCTCCATCTCAGTTGGGGACAAGTTTGAAGTCGTTGGGTATTGTTGGGAACGAAGATCTCTGTACATAAAATATTTCTAATTTTGAACACTCAGACCTATTTCTGAATGGTACCATTTATCTTTTACGACGAATACTATTTACCAGACAACTCAGCAAAATGACCCCGTTTTCGGACGTTTCACTCTCAGATGCATTTGCATAAACTGTAGAAATTATGCTGTACTGTTTTAGAAATACTTCTTTCTTGACACGATTCGTTAAACCACATGTTTGTACAAAATGATGTCTGAATGTAATAGCTTATGTGCAGACCTATATACCTACGTAAATAGGACTTTAATCAGCGGCTTTAGTTACTTCCCGCAGACCTACATTCCTACGTAAATGGTATTTAATCCCAAGTGGGAAGTATTTTTGGGCATGCTGTGAACAGAAGATCTTACACGAGTGTTCATATGATATGATATTTTATGACACGAGTAGCATACCAGCACAAGCTCTAAATACTCGCAGATGGTGTCTTATTTTATTATTCAATGAGTTTATTAACTGTTTATATAAAATGAGTATATTTATTAAGTTATGTTTATTACATAACGTAATCGTCTATCAGTTGCTTTGTAACGTTGCTACGTGACTTTCCTAAGCGTAAAGCCACAGCAAGCGCGCGATGATTAGGACAGTAAATGCTATGCTACGTTGTAGGGCGCGATGTTTAGGCCAATATATGCGAGCGATATATTTTATTTCAATGAGATGAGTATCATTGAGTTCTGCTTTCGGACGAATCCTTGGTTACATGACGTAATTCGTGGTTGCATGGCGTAATCCGTTGTTTTCCGGACGTAATCCGTGGTTACGCGACATAACGGAAGGACATCAAATGTCAGATGTCTCATGGGTACGATGTAGTGGGCATGCGAGAGAAGAATGTTGTTTATAAAGTACTTTCAGACATAGTTTTTATTTTAAACGACGCTAATGATTATGTTGAAGAAACAGAAGAAGAGAAGAAGCAACATTCTCATCTCCTTGTATAGTTTGTGAATTTGTAATCTCGTTAAAGTTTATGCTCTGGTGTTTAACAAGAATGTTGTGTTACAGACGTTATTTGAGGTATTATCGACAAAAAAGACAACAACAACAACACCCCAATAAAAATCCCATTGTCGTGTAGCCATAAAAGCACATGATGTGTCGTTTCTCATAAATCAGAGGGTTATATTTCTTCACATGAAAATCCTGCTTTACGTTATGATTTTATATCTCACTGAACACCATTACTGAATATCATAATTTAATTCATTAGTTCTGTATTTTAAACCAGACATATCACAAACAGTGAACTTAAGAATGTATTATTATTACACATCCATTTTTTGTAAGGTGATAATACGTGCGTGGATTTTTATCGTTGTCTTCTACCGTATATCCCTAAAAAAACAAATGACATGAATTGGTAAAACAAGAAAATATCTTCTGTTTTTTTGTGCATAGTATTTGCTGATTAATGCTTGTAAATATATCTTAAATGACTTTCAAAAACGAGGTCTTCTGTCTCCTATTATTTATTTCATGCAATGAGTTTCGTCTGTTACTGGCGGTGTCTGGAAGACTGACCTGTATATGGATGGATCTCTTTGTAGAGATCATAAGTGGATGTGTAGTGTAAAATTGAAACGTGATAAGCACACCACATATCGTATTCCATGTCTTGCAAAGGTTGCGTCCTTGATATAAGTTTCAAAATAAGAGAGAATGTAGCGTGAATGTTAATCAAATTCTAAATATAGCTGCATGGCATGACCCAAAAAAGAATAATTACTCAGTTTTAGTAAAGTACATAGGCTACAAAGAGATACTGACTGGCTTACAAAGTCTTTTCTTGCCTTACAAGAAAGTCATTTAACCAGAAAAAGCTCTCCTAATAAGGCTTTAAGACAGACAGACACATAGATAAGGACGAGGTGTGACAGAAACACCAGATTTTTAAATTTTGGCAGAGCAGAAATTTACAAGGTTATGTAAAATGACCAATGTTTATTTTAGATAGGAATGCTAATAGAATTTTGAAACGTCTCTGAAATACGCCCATGTTTATTCGGGCGGTAAATAGGTCAAATGCTTGCTAGGTCAGAGCTAAATATTTTGTCAAGCTTTACATGGTGTTAATAATTCATATACCGATGTTTCCTTTCCTTTTTGTTGTTTCCATACAACATTAAGCGATTCTCGAAACAACACACATTCATATATCATTGTTATTTCGTTGGCATACAACTTTAATCGATACTGGAAACAATTCACAGTCATAGCAATATCGTTGATATATGGTTTGTATCCAACTATAGGCGGCTCTGAAAGCAACACACATTCATATACCGTTGTTTTGGGGGTTTCCTAGCAACTTTAATCGATACTGGAAACAATACACATTCATAGCAATATCGTTGATATTTGGTTTATATACAACTATAGGCGGCTCTGAAAGCAACACACATTCATATACCGTTGTTTTGGGGTTTCCTAGCAACATTAGGCGATACTAGAAACAAAACACATTCACAATAACACGAAAAAATGACGTTCGTCTTGTTTCTTCCTGTCTTCCACGAGGAATCTAAATTTAATTTGATGAATTTGTTTCCGTACTTTTGTTCCCGTTCTCATTGTCTTCGTTACAGACTCTACGATTTAATTTGCTGAGACCGCTCTTGTGTCTGTATTTTTCTTCCTAATCTTCTTACGTTTTGTTCCAATTCAACCTTGCATCCCGTATTATTTTGCTGATTACGACGATAATCAACAATATAGGTTCCGTCAAACTTTTTTTTATACAAATATTTAATGTAGGTAACTGATGCATCCTTAAAAAGATGGAAAATGGTAGTTTGAGTGCGTGGTATACTACACTGTTAATTCTATTTTGTTACATTGCACTATAGACTGATATTCACTTCATGCTACTTTGGCCACACAGGAAAAATGCTAAGCTTCTCATAAGTAACTAAACAAGATTGATGTCACACTACACTCTGACACATTGCAGTGTTATTGTTTATGCTGAAGTAACTTCAATTTTGATGATCAATCAAGCAATCTAGTTGCCACGTTTCTTAAAGAGTTAGATGTATCCCTCGACGACCTAATTATAACCCTAAAAGAATCACGGCACTAATTCAGTTGCCATAGTAAATCTATGCAAACACCATGATATTAAAAATTCAATAACCTCAATTTTTTAAGTGCTCATGACCAAACCTTTATTGATCAGTATAGATGAAACCTGGAAGTCGGCTTCTGTGCAGAGGAAATGATATGAACTAAAGCATTTTCTGGACCTGAAAATGTTTGAAACATGTGCTTTTAATTCCACACCAATGAGCCAGGTGTTAATTTTTTTCTAATGAGTGCTCCAAACTCAAGACTATTAAAGGACTGAAATTCAATCAATAAAACAATGTCTCAATTTGTATTCACTTTCAAATAGAATAAGGTCTCAAAAGATTCTTTTCATTAAAACATAACTTACATTATTAACCAATTCTGGTTAGCCAAACCCATATATACTCTATTTAATGTTCACCCATTTCTAGGCTGGTTCAAAGTTTTCAATACAGTTAGTACCGTTTGTCCTATACTCTATTTAATGTTCACCCATTTCTAGGCTGGTTCAAAATTTTAAATACAGTTAGTACCGTGTGTCCTATAGCTACTAGGATATCTCCGATTTGTTCCTATGACCAGATAAGTAATGAACCTGCTTTAAAACATTGTAATTAAGGTCACTGTACAGTTCTTTTGGTCATTTTATGACAATATTAAACAAGGCAGCAACATTTTTTTTTTAAAGAAATGGATATTTGCAAGCAAAAATGAAAAGATGTTCTTATTTTTTACGCATTTCTTGCGTGGATTGATACAGTGAAAATAGCTGGGATATGGTTACTAAGGCAACGTGACAGAACACTCCAACTGGCTTTATAGTGTTACATCATTAAACAACGTATATCATTGATTTCGAACATTTTTGAAAGGATTTCAGCTGCTGCTGTGTGTGTACTTGTGTATGTGTGTGCCTTTAGACGTGAAACATTTTTGTTGGAAAGTTTGCAATCTAATTCGTCAGGACACGCTGCATGCAGACTGTGAGCTTAATTTTTTGGAATCAACACTAATCAACGCTCGATATCTCCATTGTATGGAGGCATGATTATACGTGTCATAACATTTAAAGTAGATTTTTATGCAATATTTGAACAATATGTGCTCACGACTTTACCATAAATGTGTTTATCCATTTTTGCCGAAGGGTTGAACTGGTATACGATACTGTCTGGGTCAAACAGAATATAAAATAACAACGGAAAGTTCACGCAAGTTCAGTCCCTGACAATGTGCATTATTCGTTTGGAAGACTAATCATAAAAAGTGTATATCTGTCGCTTGATTTTGTTGTTTGCATACTAGAGGGTCAACGTTCTTGACACATTTTAACATATACTCATTCTGAGAGAGAGAGAGAGAGAGAGAGAGAGAGAGAGAGAGAGAGAGAGAGAGAGAGAGAGAGAGAGAGAGAGAGAGAGAGAGAGAGAGAGAGAGAGAGAGAGAGAGAGAGAGAGAGAGAGAGAGAGAGAATGGGGGGAAGAGGCGTGGCGGGAGGTGACTTAGGAAAAGATTAAGATAAAACGAAAAAGGTCTACATTTATAATACAGCTCACACAACGGCTGATACAGCCAGAACTTTAGAGAAATGAAAACAAAAGTAAGTTCCATAAGTGTCCACTGTGGAGATATAATTTTTCCCACAAATAGCAAATGGTCATGAATTGAATACAAATGCACCACAGTGGTTCTGACTCTCTTTGTTACCTCACACGACATGAAGCAGGCAGTATGGGGCTCATTTTACAAGCCTGAGCTGCAAAGGGGTACGGGGATAAAGAATGTAGTATTAACATATTTACTTATCGCCTGTTCATAGATCGGGAATAAACAAATAGTGTTACATAAAATTCTTCTACCAAGTTTATTGTCTGTCTAGATTATATACCTACTTATTTATACTTGTAATCTATTATTAGAACTGTGATAATGTTTTCAGCAAAGTGAAAGTTATGATATGTGAAATATATTTATTAATTATGAGGGTTGACTATAATCACAATATTTTTATAAATATTTGACTAGATGAGAGCTGATACACCTTACTTTACTCATTGAGTGAAAAAAGTAAGAAACATCAAATCATTGCCTACATCTTCAACTATCCAAACATAACCACTATTAGAAGGAAAATGAATATTTTAATGTTGGTTGCAAATGTTTCTTTTAGCCTCGTCTAACATTAACATCATCACACAGCATTAAAGCCGAATTGAATTTTGTTTTGTTTTATTTATTTGTTTTTTTTTTTAAAATTTGTTTTGTTGTTTGATTTTTCATTTTGAACGCGATGGATATCTGTCACATTCCGCCTTAGGTTGAGGAATGCTTGAGATACAATGAAGTCTCTCGTAAAACTGGAATGAAACATCTGTTGTTTTTTTAAATTTCTATTTCTTTTACATTTTTTATCCAGTACTAAAAGCGCGTAGCCATATATGAATCCTGCTTTTACAGTGCTGTATGAATGAATTTGAAAGTTGCAATGTGATTAGAAATGTAGAGATCGTGACTTACACTGAAATAAATATGAAATCATTCATGTTATGTGTCAAGTGTGTTCGTCAGTCATGTGGTAGGTACTGCATTGTTATCAAGTTCGACCTTGCATATCGTTAAATACTCATAAAATCTTCTAGAATCTCACTGTATATGAATTTGGCACATCCATAAATATATTTATCGCTCTTAAATTCACCTCCAATTCAATCCGCATTGGAACAGCGATAAGTACATAATCAGCTGACCTTTCGTCTGCAACCAAGATGGCCGACCCTAGATTATAAGACCGGTTCCATACACTAAATTTGTCAAGTTTCGAAGTTTTACTAATTTTCACTTATTTACTCGAAATGCTGGCCTCTTTTTATACAAGTATGAGTATGTCTTAAAAACTCAATTTTTGTATTCTTCATTTTAATGCTGAACATATTTTCACATTCATTAGTCTCCGTTACGGATCACTGCCATCTCACTTCTGTATGCGATGGTTCGAGTCTAAGATTTGGCGAATGGTGGGTATGTGAGAAAGCTTGAAAGTAGCTTCTCGTGGATCGGTCGTTCTCTCCGCGGATTTCTCAGTTTCTTCCTCCACCATTAATACTGGCCGCCATGAATAGCCTATCGTGTGCTGAAAAATGGCGTTAAGCCCCCACAATAACAACAACAATTAGTTCTTCATCCACTCCTAGCATTCTTGATTGTGGTTTAAAATTTTTTGATGTTTGACGGACAGAACAAAATGCATAATGTTTATATAACTGTTACTGATTGAGCCTAAACGGACAAGTGATGTTAATTAAACTATTTATTAAGGCTCAGTTTGTGTCCCTGGTTTCAGAGTATCTGTTCGGTACAATTCGACCCATTCGGCGCCCCAGACAAACAATGATTGGCCAGAACTACGTTACAAAACTATAGAAGCAAAGATCGGCTGATAGATGTCAACAGTCCATATTTTATAATCTGAACTTTGATATTTCTATGATCGAGACCGGATCGAAGTAGCAATTAGAAAATATTCCAGAAAATATTACTGTAATAGCTATCAAAAATCATTTTAGTTTACTTTAGAATATCCAAAATAAAATAATTTAAAAAAAAAACAAACAAAAATTTTTGCTACCATATTTCGGGAAATTAAAAAATGTTAGATCTATACTGTAAATAAAATATTTGATTTCTACTGTAAATATACAGACGCATATTGCTATCGTCATTATGATTCATGTCATCCCTACATTTGCAAGAAATCAGGTTTTGTTTTGCAGTCAGCTAGTAAGAATTACTTTCAATTCATCGCATCCATTTTAATGACTATTGAGGTTACCCGCCTAACACTTTAACAAAATCTTTAGCTAAAACAGGACAACCTGACTGCCACATACAATCCAAAATCATCCCACTTTTGCACCTTTACCTAATCAATTAACAAGGGACACATTTTCAAGAATACACACAGTTTTTACAAGAAAATTCTTTGCAAAAAAAAGTATTAAATGAGAGACCGTTAATTTCACCTTTAGTATGAAAATGGATAAATCTAAACTATTTAGAAGTACATATGCAAGGCTCAGTTACCCTTCCAAGTTAATAGGTCACTGCACTACACATAATCATATTTACTTACTCACCTGCCATCTCTGTGGGAAAAATGCGGAGGGAAATCGATAATACCTGTGGTTATTCCACGACAAACGAAAGAAAAAAGACACATCTACATGGGCTTGTCTTAACCTTATTCACTGAGACGGCAAGAACGATAAGCAAAATTAAACACTATTCTAAAGCTTGAAGATGGGTAGCTCTTTTATGTGTCTCTAGTTATTAAACTTGTCGAGTTCAGGGTTACTTTGTACTTGCACTACTTTCCCTTCTGTCGGAATGAAGCCTGCATGGGCTCAGCATAACTCTCTCTCTCTCTCTCTCTCTCTCTCTCTCTCTCTCTCTCTCTCTCTCTCTCTCTCTCTCTCTCTCTCTCTCTCTCTCTCTCATATATGTCCTGTCCTACATGTCAAATTGTATATTTAATGAGGGAAATATTTAACACTTGTTTTAAACGTTTTTAAACCTGGTATATATAATGTATTTTAAAAATAAGTTATTAAACTCACCCTTTAAAAGTGCCCAACAAAGGCACTGTTCATCCCCGTACCTGGAAAATATCTCTGATCTTGATATCTACCTTTAGGTTTGTCTTTCACCTGTTTATTGCACTTATACGTCCATCCTTTGGAATTGTCTGAAATGCGATCGGATGGGCTTGTACATAAAGAGACAAGAATTGTAGTACATTTTGATCTATTTGTTATCAGCGTGGAGAAATGTCATTTTATTCCCATTTTTTTTAGAACCGTTATAGATTTCACTGTCATTCTTATTTCAAATCGTATAGTTACACTTGGAATATTTTAATGTTACAAAAGTATCCTGTCTCGTGACAATATTTGTGCAGTAGAGATCTATGCACACCATAGAGACATTAAATAAAATTGTGAGGCATCAATTCTAAGGCTTTTTAAGTGTCGAGAGAATTCAGTGTTAAGTCGAATCACAAACGATATGAAACAGCATAAATTGGTCTCATAATCGCCCTTATTAAATGGAATAAATATTACAAAAACACTTTGTTTCTAATTACATGCTAGTTTCTTGAAAGCTAATCAGATATATAAATTCTAGAGAATGAAAAGGTTATAGATTTGGATTACAACGAAATTTCATATTTCCTTCACATCTTTGCAAAGCTGAAGAAGCTGAAATTATTGTAAAATAGCAATAAATCGTTTTTAATTTAAAAATGTTAGTCAGAACTGAAGTCTGAGCCTCAGAGAATGTCGACTCGATATCGGTAATTTTTTGAATGATCTTGATTCGATACGGTTAATTGTTCAAACGATATCGATTCGATGTGGTTCGTTATTCAAATATCTTCCGATATAAAACTAAAACACCCATTCTTTTTATGACATTTTCTTCACATCAGTTATTAACAATCAATTTGTTATTGTTTCTGTTTTAAAATTGCAGCATATATTAAATACTATTAATTAATCGCACAATCATAATCGGTAAAATCGAATATATTAATCTAAAGCAGGTCATCCACAAACATGATAGGTAAAATCGAATATAAAAATCTCTAGAAGATTGACACCCGCAAAAATGATAAATAATAATAATCGAAAAGATAGGTAAGAGATTTATCACTGTAATGTCTTGAACGCTAATTAATTTTAGAATGTTTTCCGACTGGCCTAGCGTACGTTTTGTAGATAATGTAATTCTATCTGCACAGAGAGAGAGAGAGAGAGAGAGAGAGAGAGAGAGAGAGAGAGAGAGAGAGAGAGAGAGAGAGAGAGAGAGAGAGAGAGAGAGAGAGAGAGAGAGAGAGAGAGAGAGAGAGATGGTGACCCTGGAAAAACTTTATATGTATAGAAACAGGGGCGTCCGTACATTTATCATCATCGGGAAGGGGTGTATACATGTAGACATAATTCAAAACTATTAATAAGGCCAAATTAATTTTTTTAATACCGCATGCAAAAAATAAACGTTGTTTTCAAACAACTTCATCATTTTTCGTTCTGTTTTGGCTCTCAGTGTTTCTAATCATGCTTTTTAAATTCGTTTCTAGACTTGTAAAAAATACAAATTGTTTTCAAAAGTCAGTCTCAGTCCAATAACATTAAAAATCGACGGTAAAATTAGATATTAAGATGTAACATATTCACCGATAAATGAAATAAATTAAAACGGTTTATCAGAAAGGAAACCTCAAATGCGTAAATGACAATTTCTTATCGATGAGTAAGTAAAGGCCAGATGGTGGTATCATGTAAACTTCAAAGTCAATGTATATAATTAATGGAATACCACTGGAGTGTGAGGAAAAGAGTTCAAATGCATCTGTACATTGTGTGACAATATTTTTAAAGTTGGTAAGTTTATTTTGTAAGGTAAAGTGGTATGGAACGCAAATTATTTGTTAAGCAATAATGCATTAGATGCAAACTAGGGAAAGCGATAACCTTCAATACACGTGTTGTTTGCATGTATTAATGTCCTGGTTACAGTCTGGATAAAATTAGCCGTTTTACAGAAAAAACAAATTGCTACATGATACAGATTTCGACGAAGTCATTGACACGATATATATGCACTTGTAGGAATTGGACTAATGCCAAAGTCATGCACCTGCATGAAATGGACTTGTGTTAAAGTCAACACCACGATGCCGACAAATACCGGTCTGATTTAGAGTTAACATAAAAAGATACGTTTACAAAATGCTTAAAGTAATATTTACGAAGCAATGTATTATAAATGAAAAGTGTACATAGAAATCTCATAGCATACCTTCTATCAAAGTTAATTACACAAATCGAAAATGCTGTAGCAATAATCTCTATTTTTGGGATTATTGATACAATTAACAATGGAATCAGGCCACAATTAATAAATCCGGTTCCGTACCCACGAATATAGTCCCAGTATAGTTTTAGATAATATTTTTTGTGTCTCCGTTTGGCGGTGATACAAGAGTTAGATGTAGGCATTCTTGGTAAGGATTTAAAGGTAATGGTTTATTCTTTATAATGTCAGCTTATGGCGCGGTTATCTGTGTGTATTTCGGCGACTGAACACAGTGAGTAATAAGGCCCCGGTGTTGATTCGGAAGTGAAATCTGTGTTCCGTTGCATGGTGTTTTGTTTACAATCCAGCCTCTCAAAAAAGGCAGGTCAGCCCTTGACAAGAACTTCACCTTAAAGTAATCATTGAAGGTATGTTAGATTAACATATGATTTGTAATGATTGTCAAACAGTAGAAAGTTCAGTACTGAGAAACAAATGTAGAGACCATATAGTAAAATTAATTGTGTTCTATGGCAACGATAGCTGTCATAATATAACACTTTTTCTGGTCATTGGATGAACAATGGAGCGATATCATGCTAAACGCTTCACACTCTCTTAGCAAAAACACATTATTTATAATTGTTAAGAGGACATTTGTTTCATACACATTACAAAGCTTCAAGATAGTGAAACGTACCTTTAATTTGAGTAAACATGTTGAAGGAATGAGTGACCCTGATGGGATTCCCCTGTATGAAAACTAGGTGACCTAATTTCTGATGATTATGTGCTTGATCTTGATGACAGTTACAGTGATTGAGAAATGATTAGTTGAACCTCGTTCAGGTTTTGTAACTGGGTCTTGGTTTTTAATTAAAAGGATAATTGACTAAAAAATATTTATTCATAGCATAACTATCTGTCTTAGTGGGGTCGGTTGTTTGGATTTATTTATTTAAATTATTCATTGGAATCAGAAATTGCAAAACACCACATAAAACAACAACAAAAATCAACAACAAAAACACCCCGAAAATAAGAACAAACAAAAAAGACACAAAAGAAAAAAAACCCAAACAAACACAAACAACATTACAACTAACTCAATGATAGCTTGTTACAAATTTAATGCTATTGTCATCAATGTTTCGTCTAATATGACAAAATAACTAAACAAATGTTGGTATTCTTTACATACATTTGTACTTGTCCACAAATTAATTTTGAATATCACATTCGTATTCAAAATCATAAATTTGACATGTGACACCTATGCAAGCGTGGTCTCCGTGTGAAAGGTATTCAGTTCAAAACTTTAGGAATAATTATCGATTAAAAATAAAAATAAACGTAATTTGTATAGATTTTCAAAGTATATGGTAATGTTCTAAGGACGTATTCCTCGAAAGGACTGTACATTATACGAATAGTTTTGGTGACCAATTGCCTTCTCTTCAAAGTTTACTTAATTTCCCAAGTCCACGAAATATTTTCTTATTTGATCGGTCAGAGCGTATTTAATGTTTACTGTCCCTAGCTGATAAATATCTTTCCCGGGTGTTGACAAAACTCTCAAAGTTTTCTTGCCTATTATACTAGTAGTATAGCTGTGTTAACACTTCCTATTTCTGTCAATGAGCTTTGGAATGTCTGCACAATGTCTTGAACAAGGATACATGGTAATAATGGTATAGTAAAATGGGTGATCATTTAATAGAGTATATATGGGTTTGGCTGGCCAGGATTGGCTAATAATGTAAGTTATGTTTTAGGAAAACGAATCTTTTGAGAACTTATCCTAGTTGTAAGTGAGAAAATAGAGACATTGTTTTATTGATGGAATTTCAGTCCTTTAACAGTCTTGAGTTTGGAAATGGAAATCCATCTAATAAAGTTGGAATTAGAGATAAGACAGGTTCAATAACAGATAGAAAAGATACAAATAGATAAGGAAGAATGAGAGAAAGACCAAGAAAGGGAGTTACAGAAAGGACAAATGGTTTTAAAATTTAAAGAAAGAAGAGAAGAAATGCTACGGCAATTTGAAGAAAGAGAGAAAGAAAGGCAAATATAATTTCAGATTAAAATGAAAGAATTAGAGCTGGAAAAAGGAAAATACTCCCCCACTTTTAATGTTATAAGTACTATCAAGCTAGTACCCCCATTTCTGGAAGAAGACGTATATAGATATTTTCTTCGTTTTGAAAAGGTTGCTGAAAATTTGAAATGACCAAGAGAGTATTGGACTCAGCTACTACAGTGTGTACTTACTGGTAGAGCTAGTGATATTTATTTTTTCATTGTCACTAGAACTGAGTGCTGACTATGATTTGGTGAAGGACTGTATTTTGAAGGGATATGCGTTGGTCCCTGATGCTTATCGATATAAATTCAAGACTTCTAAAAAACTAACTGACCAAACCTATCTCGAATTTTAATAGGAAAAAGCAGAATAATTTTGTAAGTAGTGCTCTTCTAGAAAGGTCAGTAAAGATTACTAAAGTGTCAGACAACACACATTACTTGAAGAGATCAGGAACTGTTTCCATGGTGACATAGGAATGTATCTTGACGAGCATGAGATGGAAACATTGGAAAATGCTGCTCGTGCTGCTGATAACTATTCCTTAACTCATAAAGTTCCTGTTGTAAGCAAAACATTCACACAGCAGTCTACTGTTAGAAAGGTATTTCAGCCTAGACCGATTCACAGTAAAACTCAATCTGGCACAAATTCTAAAACTCAATCCTCTGAGACACTTGATTTAAAATTCTTGCCTCTGCTGACGTGTATCTATTGCAAGAAAAAAGGACACGTCATTTCTGTTTACTTCAAATGAAATATAGGCATCACAATCAAGATTGGCCTATCCCAAATGCTCTTATTTTCAAGAGGTCAAGGTCACCAGTAAAAGTGATTGGAGTTCACCTTGCATACTTGTTCCAAAACCGGATTAAACTTTCCGGATGTGGACTAATTATAAGATTGTGAACAGCGTGACAAAACAAATTCATTTCTGTTACCAAGGATCGATGATTGATCAATTTGGAAATGCCAAGTACGTTACCACATTTAACAGTCTGAGAGGATTTGGACAAATTCCACTTACGGAAAGAGCAAAATAAATTTTGGTGTTTGTGACTCCAGATGGACTCTACCAGTATAAAGTAATGCCGTTTGGGATGAAGGGTTCTCCATGTAAGTTTCAACGCTTGATAAATATGATTACTTCCGGTCTAGATAATTGTGATGCTTATATTAATGAGGTAATTATCTACAACACGTGAAAAGGACATCTAGCCATGATTCAGAAATTCTTTGGAATACTCACTGATGCCAATTTGTCAATTTATCTAAAAGTTATTTCTGCCATGTATGTTTAACTTTCCTAGGACATAGTGTGGGACATGGTCAAGTAAAACCTATTGATACAAAGGTGAAGGCTCTCTCTGATTTTTATGTGCCTGTCAGTAAAATTTAATTAATGCGATTTTTGTGGTGTGGCCGGATACTATCTAAAGTTTTGTTCTAATTTTTCTATTATTGCTGAAGATCCGACACATTTGCTACGTAAGAGTAATAAGTTTCTCTGAACTGAAAAATGTCAGGAAGCTTTCGATAGTTTAAAAGTAATGCTCAAAAGTGCGCCGGTTCCAACAGCATCACATTTCAATTATCTGTGGCTGCAGGCGATGCTGGGGTTGGAGCAGTATTAGTTCATGAAGACAGTAATGGTATTAATCACCCAGTGTGCTATTTTTCCATGAAAACAAATAAGCATCAAAAGAAATTACTTATCATTCCAAAAGGAATGATTAGCTTTAATTTTGGCATTACAACATTTTGAAGTTTACATTAGCCCGGCTCCTTCTCCGATTGCTGTGTATAACTTTCATCAACAAGATGAAAAATCAATGGTTATTAAGGTGGACTTTGTTTATGCAAGAGTATAAGCTGAACATCAGGAACTTCAAAGGAAAAGACAATTTCATTGCAGATGCATTTTCCGGTGTATATAAATATTATCATTTACACTTTATATAATTCATAAGAATTTTCTTATATAATTTTGTTTTCTGCATGTATTATTAACATTTGGTAAAAAGAAAGATTTATTAAAAAAAACTTTTTTTTTCTTTTTTGGGGAAGTGTTACGTTCTTCGGTTCGGTTGGCTTCGTTTAGTCTCGTGAGACGATGTAAATGCGCCCATGAAAGGTGTCCTAGTTTGTAGTTGTGCAGCGTCTTCTGTGACTATAAAGTCCCACACGGGAGTGGCAATCCTTGCTACAGTTGCTACACTTGAAGTATGAATCAGGTCTTGGTTGGAAATGCATCCTCTTCCTCTGAGATCTTTTCTCATCGGCAAGCTGTAGCAACTTTTCTTCGCTGACTTTCAGACCTGTGTGCAGAGCATGTCGCAAGCTCTTCCCAGGTGTTGACCTCTATTCCAAGAGCTTTCATATCCTGCTTGCAGACATCCTTGAAGCGAAGATGTGGCCGTCCTATTGATCTTCTGTCTGAGGCAAGCTTAGAGTAGAGAAGGTCTTTAGGGATCCGCCCATGACCATTCGACGCACATGGCCCAGCCATCTGATGCGACGTTGGCGGTGGAAGGTGACCATGCTGAGAATTTTGGCCTGTTGAAGCACCTTGTTGTTTGTCACACGATCGCTCCAGGTGATCCCGAGTATGCGACGGAGACAACTCATGTGAAAGGCACTCAGTCGTTTCTCCCGAGAGTCGTACAGGGTCCAAGTTTTGCTGGCGTACAGGAGAGTGCTAAGCACGCAGGCACAGTACACGGAGATTTTAGTGTTTAATGTCAGCTTGCTGTTGTTCCACACTCTCTGCGACAATCTAGATAGAGTTGTTGACAACTTTCCAATCCGCTTGTTTAGCTTTGCATCGAGTGAGAGATTGTTGGTGATGGTAGAGCCAAGGTAAGTGAACTCACGGACTACTTCTAGTTTGTAGTTGTTAATGGTTATGCTGGGAGGGTCTGCGTCCTGAGCCATCAAGTTGGTTTTCTTTAGACTCAGGGTCATTCCGAATTCATCACATTCTTTAGCAAAGCGGTCCATCAGGCGTTGTAGTTCAGCTGTGTGAGTGAATATAGCAGCATCATCTGCAAAGAGCATGTCTCTAATAGTTGCTTTCCTTACTTTGCTCATTGCCTTCAGTCGTGCCAGGTTGAACAGTCTGCAGTCTTAATGCGTGTGCAGGTAGATCCCTTCTGTGGACGTCCCAAAGGCTTACTTAAGCAGGACAGCGAAGATGCCAAAGAGCATGGGGGCAAAGACACAGCCATTTTTCACTCCGCTGTGGATGTTGAATGGTTCGGACGATGAGCCATCATACTGCACTGTGCCTTTATTGTCTTCATGGAAGGACGGGACCATGCTTAACAGCTTTGGAGGGCATCCAATCTTCGTCAGGATTTTGAAGAGTCCGTCTCTGCTGACCAGATCGAATGCTTTGGTGAGGTCTATAAAAGCCAGGAAGAGGGGTTTGTGTTGTTCCCTGCACTTCTCCTGCAGTTGCCTGATGGAGAAGATCATGTCGATTGTGGACCTCTCTGCGCGGAACCCACACTGAGACTCTGGATACACTCTGTCGGCAAGCGTCTGCAGTCTGTTCAGGATGACTCTAGCGAAGACTTTACTCACGATGCTGAGAAGTGATATGCCCCTGTAGTTGTTGCAGTCACTTCTGTCGCCCTTGTTCTTATACAGGGTTATGATGTTGGCGTCTTTCATGTCCTGACGCACTGCACCTTCATCCCAGCACTGACAGAGAAGATCATAAAGTTGTGTGAGCAGCACACTGCTGCCACACTTGATGACTTCTGCTGGGATGCCATCCTTTCCTGGGGCTTTACCTGTGGTCAGTTTCTCTAATGCCAGCTTTAGTTCTGTCTCAGTAGGTTTCTCATCCAGTTTGGTCAAACAAGGGAGGTTTTCAATGGCGTTGAGGGCATTGTTGGTCACGTTATTCTCTCTGGAATACAGTTCGGAGTAGTACTCCACCCAGCGCTCCATCTCTTCGCCCTTGTCATGAATGATATCGCCTGCAGAAGACTTCAGTCGAGCTATCACTTTCATCGTTGGACCCATTGCTTTCCTTATGCCATTATACATTATACACACCACAACCGGGCTAGTTAATCTAACCAGTGTTTACGCTCCCACACTCAGTGGCACTACATATACCAATTATGCGTTTTACAACGAACTCGACTCGCTCATCGACAAAATTCTAAAGGAAGATAACTTGATATTACTGAGCGACTTCAACGCTAGGGTGGGTGCCGATCACGACTCCTAGCCTTTGTGTCACGGCAAGTTTGGCATTGGGAAAATTAATGAAAACGGGCAACGTCTACTAGAAATGTGCTCATTCCACAACCTCAGCATCACCAATTCATTTTTTCAGACAAAACCACAGAACAAAGTGTCTTGGAGGCATCCCCGATCCAAACATTGGCATCAGCTGGACTTGATTATCACAAGACGTTCAGCCATGAAGGGTGTGCAGCTTACTTGTACATTCCACAGCGCTGACTGCGACACCGATCACTCTCTAGTCTGCTGTAAATTTAAGTTTCAACCAAAGAAGATCCACCACTCTAGGCAAGTGGGTAAACCACACATTGATGTGAGCAAGACGTCATATCCAGACAAGGCTGAAGAATTCACTTACGCCCTCTCCAAGGCGTTCAGTTCAGAACCTCCATACGGCAGTGCCAAAGAGAGATGGAACAACATCAGAGATACTGTGTACAGTGCAGCCACAAGAATCTTTGGTAAGAAGCAGACAAAGAACAATGACTGGTTTGACGCCTATTCCGCCACACTCATGCCAGTAATAGAAGAGCCTCGCAGTACCCACCTGGAATACAAGCGTTCTCTCTGCGAGAGGACACTACATGTATATAGGTCTACTAGAAGCAAAGTGCAGAGGTTAGCACGGCAATGCGCTAATGAATACTGGCTTCTACTCTGTCAGAGCATCCAGTCAGCAGTAGACAACGGAAACATCAGAGGCATGTATAAAGTGTTACGTATATGTGATTAAATTGCTTGCTTGTAAGTTTTAAAATTCTTTTTTTTCATTTTTGTTTCATTGCATTGTAATGGATATAATCTTTTTTCAGTAAGGAAATATTTTCTTTTAATAAATGCTGTTTATTTAAGACGAAGAAGTAATAGAGTAAACTGATAACTCCCTCTCAGAGCTGCTATTCCTGCCCAATCCCCCCCAAAAAAACTTATATGTCAAGTTGTACTGGACATAAAATCTAAAATAATAAGCAATTGTTTTAAAAAAGTAGGTCATCATATATCACCAAAATATGGATCAGTATGGTTATTCGCGACTGAGAGATGATAATAGCGGGTTCGGCAGATGAGGTGAAGATATTTATTGATGGTCGATATATTATTTGATATTGATATTTCATAAGCTGTAGATTGTTTAAGACAATAAAAATGATTACTGAAGATGATTATATACATATGATTATGATTATATGATTATATCTTAATTACGTACAACACATTTTAACCCAATGTGATAACCTAAGTTGTCAAACAACATATTAGCAGGATCAGAGGTTACATATAAACTTAATTAACTTATCATAGGACAGCACATTTAACCCATGTTATCCCCTAGGATGTCATATAGTAACCTATCATGGTCAGAGGTTACATATAAGCTGATATTAAAGACATCACAGTTAAACTTAATTATAGGAACTTTAACTGTAGAACATCACAGTTACATATAATCTTATTTTAAGGACAACACAAACATGCCTTGTCTGTTCAGTAACATAAATTTGTACACCCGCCCCATCATAATCAATCTAGGAGATGCAAAAGTACAAACACCACCTGGGAAGCTGTACTAATTTTCTGTTAACGTATATAAAGGCTGGCGGTGCCCTATTGCAATTTGTTTGGCATAAAGTCGTCCCCATATATAGCCATATTGGCAGTCATGAGATTCGAACTTCGGACATCGATCATGAGAATCCAAAACGTTAGCAATCGGTCACCTGACTCTTTATATGTATATGATGGAAAAGTTATTATATAGTTATCTAATACTTTTATGGCACATATAAATTATAAAAATCATAATTTTTATAAAATATAGTGCGGATTTTGAATAAAATAACATTTATTGTAAAATACTTCAATTTTCATATGGATTGGATAAGACTATAATGTTGTATCAAAGCAGCATTTTCTGGTAATTATAAATCTCTATCTGATTAGACGTTGCTAGGCGATGGATTAAAAAATCAATAACTTGCATGAGTTAGCATTCTGATATGCTATCTAAAAATAACTCACTGTGAAAAGTTTTCAGCTGATGTACATTAGCTAGAAAATGTATAGTCGTAGTTACAGTTTTTGAATTATGTGATATTTCCTTGATAGAGCTCTAGTTTGTCTGTCTGTCCGCTGTTTTGTCCGTTTGTCCAATTTTAGAGTTAAGTATATTTTAAAGAATTTGAAGTAGATCTCAATAAAAACAAATCAATGTTAGTCTTACATAACAGATATGCCTATTTTGATCAACTAATACACTATGCTTAACAGAGCTTGCCATCTTAATGAACAAATTCATATTATTGAAGGATATGTCTATCGTGATCAAAATGTAGTAAATAAAGCAGAAATTTGATATAAAATTCTCTAATACCTCACTGATTATAAAGTTTATAGCAAACAAATAAACCTCATTTTTAACAGTATAAAATCTAAAACACATATGCTTTGTTAGATACCTGAAAACATGTCAAACTAACAGGGTGAAAACATATTTAGAGAAAAGAAAGTAGTATACGTAAGGAGAGTTTTGACACTTTTTTGTTTCCAGAAACCAAAATACAGTATTTTGTAAAACGAATTTCATTACCTACCTCAAGAATCTCAACATTCGCTACCAAGTATAATATGCTATCATGATTATATAACAAGAATTTAATCCTACCAGACACTTTACGCCGAGTTTCGAATAGTTCTTTCATTGCTCTTTTACTGTGAAGATGCTTACTATCATGTGAAAAAACCTTTGATTTATCCAGGTCGATGCTGATTTTTGTATACTGACCTTGGCTTATTGGATTATGTTAATATTCTTATTTTAGTGCAAGTGCATCTTGTAAAATTTTGAGATAAAGAAAATGTTTGCTATCGTCTGATCTGATAAGAGAGAGTTTGATTCTGTCAAATGTACTGAACCAAATACCTGACATTTCATCAATACATTCAATGATAATTGCTGGTTATTGACTATTATTTGTATTATTTTGCTATTAACGCCATCGACTAAATCTTCAAACATTGTTTCTGTTGTTTAGACAATATTACTTGAATAATGTCCAAGTGCGATAGTATTAATTCCTTTTCTGCAATACCTTTCATTATTAAAATTGCTTAGTCCACGTTTTATAATTGTATTCATTTCAAGTTTATAATGGTTCATTCTTATGACATTAGTTTTCATAAAACTGCTGCTAGTGTTTAAAGCTGCTTTGAAATCCTCAATATTCATCTATTTCACATATCCGCTAAGATACTTTAAGCTTTCTTTGTCAGGTTTTTTTTGTCATCTAATATCACTGCATACATTTTGCGTTTTAGTTCCACAAACTCTCTCACCGGCACAAACATAAATTCGTCCTTAGATTTTCCAATAACGTTCTTGTTCGAATTAGCTTGAAATCCACTACATGTTGGATAATCTGATAAATCAAATAGATTTTATAATTGTAGATATCCCGATATATATTTTCCAATTTTATATTATAAACTAGAGAGTCTGTATCAGTAAATAGCAACTCCGAATCTGGCCATTGCTTTTTAGTAAAATTGTAGTGAAATTTGTACAACAACCACTTTGATTTTTGAAGAATAGCTGCACCAACATATAGATCGGTTTATTTAACTTATAAATGGTCTTTCTTTGCTGTATTGCAGCACGACTTTTACTAAATTGTTTCATGCTAACAAAACCGTCATCATTAACTAATTTATTTCTGCGATTTATGTTACTAACAATTTCTATTGATACTCTTCTACACATATTCTCCATCATCTTACCGAACACCGAGTTGTTCATTAACCTGAAAAAGGTTTACTCAAATTCGGCTTTAGCAACAGCACGATTTTTACTATTTAGGTCAATATAATCGACCATCCATTTCGACTGATTAAACTTTAGCACACGATGGACTTTTCTCAGAATTAGTCCAGCATCTACTGCTTGCTTTAAATTTTTGTAATGCATAACGTAATTTCTTTTATCTAGCAAATTTGGAACTAGCTTAACAATAAAAATATTTGTTGTTGTCGTTGCACGTTGTTCAGGCCATACTAGATTATAATCAATTATTGCTGCAATAATGAATATGATATAATCAATTCAATTTCAAATGTAGTACATTTGGTAATATCCGAAGGTCAAGGATTGTTAAATATGTCAGTATGGTTTAAACATTTCTATGTCGCATCTCTGAGTTTACAACCTAAGATTCCCGACGAAGTATAAGGCACTTACTTTAGGGATTTTGTTCATTAACCTGAAAAAGGGATTTGTTCATTAACCTGAAAAATCTTTTGTAAAACATTGAGCTTTCAGGTAGAATGACATCACCGGACAACACTGATTGCAAATTTATTCAGGGTTAGCATGGTGTTAATGTTAACAATTAAACAAAACACAAAGCCCAGACAGAGGCAGTAGGCTGGCACTGGCACGTCAGGTATGCGTAATAGAAACATGTACTGTTATAGTCTTCTACCAACAGCATCTCATAATTCGTGTAACAAATAGTTTTCGAAAGAAAGTTAAGAATGTTTGTATCATAGAAGCAAGGATTTATTTATGTTCGTTTCAAAATCCAAACTACGAGAGCAATTTTTTTTCGATATTTTCACTTACATTCACAGGATTTCACTAATTTTGCTCTAATTTTTCACTGATGTAATTCAAAATAATTATAAAGACCTTTTTTCAGTAATTCGAATCTGGGAGTTTCCGCTTTAATATTTAACGCATGTTCAACCAACGTAGGGCAACTTTTAAGCGATCGCCATTAACATTGTGTATATTCATGAAGAATTTTTAAACAAATTTGTAAATTTTGACGTCTGCACATACTTCACAGAAACAGTGTTTTTAAAATCATGAGCAAATAGTTTAAACTAGAGAAGTTAATATGACCAGAAGAATCATCAGGGATGATCAGGAGAGCAGGCTGTAGGCCTCGATGAATGACAGATTAAAACCACGGTGAACCTCTGACTGTTGTGGTCCCCGGAATTTGTCCTACCTTGTCCACGGTCCTGGATATGACTTACAAAGTTGGATGACCTATTTCTAAAAGGAACGGAGTGGGTGGAAGATTTTCCTATCTCACCAGAATTACAATGTGTACAAATCTACGCGCATTCAGATGACTCTTCAAGACTATATACTCGCGAAAATACGAGACTTACAAATAATTAAGTTCATATTGGATCAATGCATGCTGATGAACACAGCATTTTTATCGCCAACGTGATCAGATCCAAATCTCAATCCAAGGAACCACACGAGTTACACATAGCTGATAGTAATGTTCCAACTGGCCTTTGCAAATTTATCGTAGGATGAGTTATCACATCATTATTGTTACGTGTAGGTTCGTGCAAATGTAACAATAGAAAAGAGTTAAGTAAACAAGCTTTGTAAATTTTAACAAAAACAATTTCCATAGAGGACAATGTAAAAATAGAAAATAGGACTTTCGGCTTGTGAAAATAATCCAAAAATTAATCATAAAATTGAAAATATAAGTCCTTTCACGAAACAATTCTAATTGAATCCAGGTTCTAATCTCGATGAAGTTCCAATATGGAAGTCAATGACATCAGATGAGGTCTTTGTACTGATGTGTCAACAGTTCCTTGTTGAAGTTTGTGAATTAGGAATAATATCCCAGCTTTAGAAGTCCAAAAAATTACCAATGAATGTGTTTGTCCAAGACTCTAACGAAGAAGCACTTTTTTTCAGAAAATATTGATTTTCTAAATAAAAATTTCACTCAAATAGCAGCAACAAAAAATACATCTGAGCACCTAAAGTATTATTTTACGACTGAATAAATGTAATACCAATTGACTGTTTTAGGCCTCGATTTTATATCATATGGTAGTTCACGTGACAAACTACGTGATTTGTAATTTGAACATCGCAATAAAAATACCATTTGTCACGGAGCTTAATAAAGTCCTATCTAAAATATTAGATTCTCACGCTAGAAATGAATAAAAAAAACTGTTTAAGGTATGGGTAACACGTGGGCCGGACAGGACCTTTGGAATAGAAAATAATTTTAACTTAATGTTTAAGAACATGCGAACCATGGTCGCCTAAAGATAATGATAAAGTAACTGTTACGTTCTAATTAGGACAAGAGATTTTTCTGAAAAGAGATTCAAATCCAATGAAAATTATCACCACAATAAAATATAATGAAACAAAAAATAAAAAAAAATGTTTAAAACTAACACACAAGCATTTTAATTATATGTATGTGACACTCCACCAAAAAAGAAAAAGAAGATTTTTCTTATAAAGCTTTCGTTTTACCATATATAAATCATACATGAGGTAAAACAAAATTACATAAGAAAACTTATGAATTGTACAAAGTATACATTAAATAATATTTCCATACTCGGGAAAGAAGATCTGCAATCGAATTGTCTTTTAATTTGATGTGCCTGTTGGTAAGATTATATTTTTGTAAAAACAAATTCCACCTTGATAATCTTTGATTCTCTTTTGTTTATCTTGTCGATGAAAGTAGGGGGATTGTGATCACTAAATACAACAACAGGAGAAGGGGCTGAACTGATGTAAATTTCAAAATGCTGTCTTGCCAATATTAAAGCCAAACATTCCTTCGCGATTGTTGAGTAATTTATTTGGTACTTATTTAACTTCTGAGAGAAATAGCAAACTGGATAAATAACACCATTTCCATCTTCTTGATTCAATACTGTTCCAACGCCAACATCCCTTGCATCCACATATAATTTAAATCGTTGATTACAATTTGAAGCCGTAAGAACTGGTGCGCTTTTGATTATGGCATTTAACCTATAGAAAGCCTCCTGACATTTTTCAGTCCAAAAAACTTGTTTTTCTTACTTAACAAGGGGTTCAGCAATATTAGATAAATTGGAACACAATTTCCGATAGTAGCCGGCCATACCTAAATATCACATCAGTTGCTTTTAACTGACAGGCAAAGGAAAATCATCTATAGGTTTAACTTGACCATGTCACGCAATATGTCCTTGAAATGTCACACAAGTACAGCAAAACTCACCTTTTGATAAATTGATTGTCAAATTTGTATCAGTGAGTCTGTCGAAGAAATTTCGAATCGTTGCAAGATGTTCTTTCCAGGTGTCCTTGAAATGTCACACAAGCACAGCAAAACTCACTTTCTGATAAATTGATTGCTAAATTTGTATCAGTGAGTCTGTCGAAGAAATTTCGAATCGTTGCATTCCAGGTGTCGTTGTAGATGATATCATCAATATAAGCTTCATAATTATCTAGACTAGAGGTGGTCATATTCATCAAGCGTTGAAAAGTACTTAGGGAACGCTTCATCCCGAACGTCATTACTTTATATTGATAGAGTCCATTTCGAGTCACAAATGCCAACATTTCTTTTTCCATTTCTATAATTGAAATTTGCCAAAATCCTTTCATAAGGTCAAATTTGTTAACGTACATGGCATTTCCAATTTTGTTAACACAGTCTTCGATTCTTAGCAATTTAAATAAATCTCTTTTTGTCACGATGTTCACCTTCCTAGAATAAGTGTACACACAGAAAATTCAATCTGATGTCGGAACAACTATACATGGTGAACTACAATCACTTTTACTGGGGTCTTAGAAATCATTCTCCAGCAAATACTGAATTTCCTTTTTCGAATATTCTGGTTTGAGAAGGTTGATCCTGTATGGGTGATGTCTTACAGGTTTTGACTCTACAACTTCAAAGTCATGAAAAATTTTGTTTGTCTTTGCAGGAATATCTGGAAACAATTGCTTATTTCCAAATAATAAGTGTTTAAGTTCATTCTTTTTGTTGTTGTAAATGCAAAAGTTTCTGGTCCAGATCTTTCATAATTTCTGAATAACGAAGATTCTTGGCTCCAAGAATAACAGAGTTCGTTTGAATTTCTTCACTTAAATATTCAGTTGGTGGGAAAGGTACAACTAAACTGATTGCATGATTTACATGGCTATCTCTTTCAATATAACCTTTAACACGTTAATATGGCAAAGTTGTTTTTATTCTCGCCAACCAAGAGTATTCATAATGTAATTTAAATCATTTACTTTATTTTTCAACCATGTACGGATCATAATACTTAGCCTGAAGGGGATTTTGTGGAATGGGCAAGAGAGCTAAAGATCTACCGCCAGGTTGAAAACTCATATCCCTTGAATTTTTATCATATCTTGATTTCATTTTGGACTCTGTAGAACGCAGTTCTGCTCCTGCGACCTCACAACCCTTTAGCAACTTGTACTGAAAAAAGAAACATAATCGAGAGGAATGAGTTAAGCATCTTTATTAGAAAGAAGGTTCTCTTTCAAAAACTTCAATGACCCACGCACAGTATGTCCCAAAACTAGTTCAAAGAGACACAGTCCTAAGGATTCTTGAACGAACTCCCTAACAGCAAACAAAAGTAAATGAATGCCTTCATTCAAATCTTTACTCGCATCAAAGCAATATGACCGAATCACATTCTTTAAAGTCTGATGAATTATTTCTAAAGGCCCCTGGTTCTGAGGGTGATAAGCAGATGATTTAAATTGTTGGAAGCCTAATTTACGCATCGATTGCTGAAAAACTACAGACATGAAATTTGACACTTGATCTGATTGGACAGACGTCGTAAAGAAATTGAGTAAAGAACACTTTATAAAAGCTTTTGCTATGGTTTTCGTTTTAATATTCCTCAACGCAATTGCCTCTGGGAATCTTGTTGACGCACACGTAATGATCAACAGGTATCGGTTGCCTAACTTGGTCTTAGTTAAGGGACCAACACAATCTACCATAATTCTGCTAAATGCTTCGTCAAATGAAGGAATAGGTTGCAAATGAGCCGTAGGTATTTTGTGGTTGAGGTTTACCTACTATTTGACAAGTGTGACAAGATCTACATTACTTATAAACGTCGCTTTTGATTCTTGGCTAATGAAAGTGAGTTAAGATCTTGTAATAGTTTTATGCATCCCTAAAACATCTAGAGGAATTTCATGGGTCAAACTAAGTATTCCATGTCTCTATGATTTTGGAACTACAATTTGATAGTTCATTGATAACTCGTCATTAGCAGGTACCTCTGGAGGTCTCCATGTTCTCATAAGAATTCCATTTTTAAAGACAGGTACATCAGTAGTTTCAGTTTCACTGATGGTCCTCTGAAATAAACAAGAGATTTCAGGATCTTTGGACGACAAGTGATTGTCGCTTATCACCTTGATTAGATAAAAGAGAATGCATAGTTAAAAGAGGATAACTGTTACCAATAACTTTTGATTTATCCAAATTAGGAGTAAAAGTGACCTGATCAAAAGCCTGTCCAATAATTATGTCAGATTAAGGAATATTTTCTTTATCAAAATCATTATAAGAGCTTTCTTTGCCATAGCTCTTGTAACTGCACAAGTTGGATATAAATCAGGGTATTATTTCTCAATAAGGTCAACTTTTGGATCCAAAGAAGGCTTAGCAGTTATAAGTGAATTAACTACAACCTTGTCTCCAGATAGGTCGTTGCAACAGGTAAAGTATACAGTATACCGATCGTCACATGTCCTGAAAAAAGTCTGATGACAAATTTACAGAATGGAGAGGAACTTTAACAAAGCCACACTCTTCCCTTGAATGAGAACTCTCATTAGTACAGGACTTCTCAGAAAAAGGCAAAGTACCTAATAATAAAAAAACTCATAGAAGCTCCTGGATCCCTTAAAGTTTTAATAGGGATAGGATTAGCCAAATAACCCAAGAGCGATATGTAACCCTTCGACATGAATGGTTCATAATGCTCCATAATAAAATAAGACTTTGGTTTAGTAGACCCAAGAAATGTATTACTTTCAATACATGACCGTGGCCTTGATCTCTTAAGAACATTTGTAATTTGATCTATCTTGATTTTGATGATTTTATTTAAGTTGGAAGCAATCAGAAATAACGCGTCCTTTTTCTTGCAAGGTAGTATACATACAATAGACAAGGATTTTGAATGAAGTCTCTCAGAAGCTTGAGTTTTAGAAGTTGTGCCAGACTGAGTTTTACCGAGAGTAGTATTAGGTTGAAATACCTTTCTATCATTAGACGGCTGAGTGAAAGATTTTCCAACAACAGGTACTTTATGATTTAGGGAATACTCGTCAGCAGCAAGAGCAGAAGTTTCCAAGGCTTCAATTTTATGATCTGTGACAAATTGGCGGAGTTCAAAACACACCAACCTCTTTCACTACGGTTCGTTGCTAGGGAATGACCTCCGCGGTGTAATTTACCCAGTGTGGATAGAAAGAAAGAAGAATACAGATCACTGAACAAGTATATTAAAGAAATAAACACAACGAGCCCCATTTCAATGAACAAATATAAAATTTAATCAGTTTATCAACAGATTTTAAAATGAAAAGAAATCAATTACTTGGTTACAAAAGAAGGAAAATTGTACTAACATGTACTCAAATAAAAAGACAATACAAATTTCTTTAAAGCTAAAATTACTTTCAACGTTAATATTCTATCTTCATTGCCAAGGAGATGTGACCTTTGAGTGCAACGATGAGAAACTTCATCACCTATTTTATGCGGACATGAAGACTTCCGTTCGACCCTGCTCTGCCGATCTTTGTCTAGCTGTTTGGTCTTGGACTCTTGTCCGTCAAACTCTAATTTAACAATCGTCTCTGGACTTAGATTTCGGCTTAGAATTTGCTCTGGTCTTATGATTGGTTCAGGGATTTCTCAGGTGAATCCAGGAAAGCTGTTTCCTTCAATAAATAAAATGTCTCGCAATAGACAATAGGTCACATTCCCAAGTATATCTATATTTTTACATTAATTCGGCTCAGAAACAAAAGGCATAAATTCTGCCGCAGTAACTCATTGCTCCCTAACTCCTATGTTTACATAGACGGTCAATGCTTGTCCTGACCTTAATTCGGGTTACGCTAGGGGTGGTCAATTAAATTCAACTCATCCGTATGAACCCGTATGTAACCCCCCTTGACTTGTTACTCTACCAATCTAGCAGTGTTAAGTTACATATGGCTTAGACCCTCAGATGTAACTATTCTAAAATAGTTTACTCGACTAATTAAATATTACAAACTAGTATATGGATATACATTTAATATTAGGTCATACTCATTCTATACAGAGTTAATCCATAAAACTATGAAACATTACCCATCATTCCTTAAGCTTAATTCATGAAAATTCCTAATCACTCCTATGTATTAAAGATTCAATTACATGCAATCTTGTCAACTAATCTTATGAAATTTTATTTACGTTCAATCTTGCCAATTCTCCAAATGAATTGATAATTAGAAAATCAAAGAATAAAATGTCATGACTAGCATTTCACTAAAATCCTGCAAAATGAAATCATACATACAAACATCATATCAAGAATACATTTGCAAATAGATCAACAAATGAAAAAGCATATTAAAATCGGGAAACTAAGATTGCGTACCTTTTGCCGTTTTCTTTATTTGTTTCCAAGAGCCTCACGTATAGTCCGTCTCCTAACTGAGACAACTCTCTGGCCCCTTACTCAATAACGAAAACGTACTTTTTACGAATTTGAAGGTAGAGTTTGACTACTCGCTAGGACAACTCTCGCGCTTTATTGCCAAATCACGAGATAACGTCTTTCACGATTTTTCCGGAGTCGACCCCTCTTCTTTCAAGAACGATTGAAGACTGAAGAATTTTTCTAAAGTAAAGCCTTTAATTTCTTACAGAGTTATACCCATAAATCCATATTAACCAATCGGAATAGACTATTTCCTAAATCTGTTCCGTAGAATTTTGGATTGACAAGACAACTAAACAGCTAATCATGCCGTAATTAACGTTCCTTTGAACAATCACTTATGGCAAGCTTTCCAATTTACCCGGTCGATTTTGGGAAAGGGTCTTATGTCATTCTCTTGTACCATAGCATATGACTCGGTCAAGTTACATCTGTTGGAACGAATTCCCTTTTGACGTTCAGAGACGAAATGAAAATAATCATCTATCTCTAGCCCTTTCTACTTTAATTAAGTTGACTTTGATACAATTCCTTTAACCAATGCCTCTAACAGTTTTCAAAATTCGACACATCACATTATCTTTAAGATGATCTTTAATATCATTAGTTTTTGAATTCTTCAAGCAACACAAGTAGTTCGAGACTTTCATAATCATGTTCACCTTTCATGGCTAAGCACCATCTCTTAAATAATTGCTTTATCTCTTGCAAATTCAACATAAGTTTGTCCAGCTTTCTTTTTATAGTTTCTGAATTTTTGCTGATAAGTCTCCGTGACCTACTTATAACCCCTTAAGATGCATTCCTAAACCAAATCATAGTCAGAACTTTGTTGTATTGACAAGGATGCATAGATATCTCGGGTCTTGCCAAAAAGTACACATTGCAATAATTGAGTCCAATGCTCGCTTGGCCATTTCAAATTCTCAGCAACCTTTACAAAATAAACAAAAATTTTTGTCTACTTCTTTTTCTCTAAAAAAATACACTAACCTATTATTCGTGTAATGTCAAAATTTGAATTTGTATGAATGGGATGGGTTTGGCCAGCAATAATTAGTATCAGAAAATGAAATAGTCTTATTGAATATGCAAACTTTCACAGTTCAGTACAAAACACCGGATATCAGATTTAATCGTTCTATATAAACATGAAATCACATTCAGGAAAGTCTGTCACCATTTATATTGTCTTTGGGTATTGACTTTGACTTGGAATACCAGGTAGGTGAATTGTGATCTGTTTCTACGGTAAAGTCATTCTCTTCAGGTAGCTGGGCAGTCATTCGATAGAAGCTTTTAATACGTCATTGTTAGCGGGATTCTACCATTACTCTCAATTTTCTATAGTCGAGTTTGATAGTGCCATTAGAAAAATTATGAACTAGGGAGTATATGTCGTTTGTGCTCAGTTTACTCTTCCTTGGCCTAGCTGTTTGATTCATCTACCTTAGCTTCTCAAATATCGCTCGCACATGGGGCCCAATGTTCCTCACATGACGTGCATTTCGTAATGAAATTAATATTCTCTACTCCATCAGCCGCTTACTCCATCAAACAGGAAAAAGTTGTTTTTGTACCGAATGTTGTAAATTAAACAATCCAAATTGTGTGTTGACTTTTCCTGACTATCCTTACGTTGTGGAACTTGACAGTAGCCTATCCAATGTGCACACATATTTGTCATCTCTTAGTTTTAAATATTTCATGCGTGGAGCATATATGCTTCAAATACAGTAGTCTCGTTCATTTTGCGATAGTCCACATATATCCGCAGTGTGCCGTCTTTTCTGCACCAAAACGTTCGAATATGCATAAGGTAATGATGATAGAGTTATTACCCCTCGATGCAGCATTTTGTCAAAGGCCCGTTTTACCGTTGAGGAGGCAGGGTACAGTTTCGTAATTTGGCCCCTGGCAAATTTCTTAACTTAAGGCTATGGTGTGACTTTTTCAGCAATTATTGTCTAATTAAATATATGGATATATTTGTGAGCTAGGTGTTTCAGGCTTGTGTTGTTCTTGAAATTGATGTCAGGCATGTACACCTTCCATAGTTACTCTGCAATATGTTGATAGTGAAATACCAATAGTTGTCTACGAAGAAGAGCTAGCCTCTCGTAACAGTAAACATGTGGGTTTGGGACAAGGAGCATATCTCAAAAACGGCTTGGATGACAACTATATTCAACTGCATCAGCCTGTTTAGTACACACTGTTTGACAGAATTGTAATCCAGGAAAAGGGCTTGTGCTTGCACTGTGAGTACCACATGGTATCAAAAATGACCTTCGGACATGAAAATTGCAGGTATAAATTTGGGGTTGGGGTGCATAAACTTCTTCTGCTATGAACTGCCACTGACTTCTCTGGTCAAGTGGATAATATTTTTATGCTTTGTTTTAATATAGGTATCTCAAAATATGGACATTCTTGACCTCACTTGTGTATTTGATTTTTATGATTTTTTTGTACTAGGTCACTGATTGCGGCATTAAATTTGTACACAGCAACTGGTCCCTGTCCCCTGAGCAAATAGTATTCTGCACGCTCTTAGTCTACTGAATGTCTTGTTTGTTGCGCATGCGTGATGCATAACCTGGTCAGTAAGGATTGTCCTGGCAATGAGTACAACACTGAACTCTTATCAAATTGCCTTACCTGATAACGTTGATAAGTCATTTGTGAGCCATATCCGTGAGCGATTATTCCGAATCAGATATACAGTCAATTATTCAGTCCTCAATATATACCCTATCTTTAAACAACTGCATAAATAAATAACTAGCTTGAAAACTTTTTAGCGCATTAATCATAACATATTCTGTTTTTCGTTCATGTCAAAATTTCCTTAACAATGTCCATGTTTTCTGAGAGTTGATTTTTTATTGTCACAATAAAGTCAGATATACTTTCTTTTCCTGTCATCGCACTTTTCAATGTCTGAACAGAGATCGCACACAAGCTATCCATATAAGAGCTGAAGGGCATGAAACCCATCTCCTAATGTTAATTTCCGATAGGCTAATGGGAATATCTGGTCCATTATCTCACAATGGGTTCGACTAGATGTTTTCAACATGCACTTGACTGCTCCACTGAAGCGCTCGATGCATTTTGCCTGGTTCATGTAATACTGGACTTAGAAGTGGCGTTGCCAACGTTGTAACTGGTAATATTATCCAGTTTGTGTCAAACGGTTTAGGTGTATATTCGTGGGTGAGAATGAGAATAACATTTGCAATATTCAGCGCAATGTTCGAAAAGCCGACAACCTCGTGTATCTAGATCAGTCTGTTAGCATTTGGTTCAGTTGTAGATATGAAGGACGCTAATCGCAGTTTTTCTTCCCTGCGTTTTACTTATACTACGCTAAGATCCACAAGAGCAAACATGATTTATACCATTACACATGCGGATAATACCGCAGTTTATAACAATAAGTCACTGGTTGTCATGTCTTTTGCAACCGCTAGTAATATTCCCAAGTTGACAAGCACGGTTAGCACGGTTAAATTGCAGACAACCCGAAAACTTAACTTTATCCTGAAGTCAATGACCAACACGTTTATGGTGAAATTATGGATTCATATCGACACCAAAATGTTGCGCTATCGTTGAACAATGGTTTGAAAGCTTGAATAACGTTTCGAAAAGTAGCATGTAGGAGTGTGTCGGAATTCACTCCTCAACTTTGTTGCGATGGGTTACTGGGTTTTGGTTATCGTTATCTAGAGGTGATCGCCGACGGTGTAATTTGCCCGGAACAACGAGTAAATATCAATATAAAGTGTGAAACTTATAGGTGGAATAAATATCTGAGCAGATATATTGAACAGAATAGCACGAGCCCACGTTATAAATAAAGACAAAGTGTAATGAAAATTCACAACAATAAAATTCATAAATAACTGTGATAATGAGTTACAATTTGAAAATTGCACTTCTTTTTTTCTTCTATGTTTTTAATAAACATTTTCAAGGAATTTCTAATACGAACATGATTATACCAATAGTCGATCTGTTAAACGACATAATGAGTTTATCATCGAATCGAGTGAAAGTTAAAAAACACTGCCTTGTATTGATTCATAACCTGATGTCTTGACTCGGTAAAATTCCACAGCGACTGTTCCCTTTACTTCATCTTGCCGGTAAGTCTGGGTCTTCTCCACTTCTTTTCCTTTCCATACCAAGTTCTTAATGATCACGCCACTTTCGGCCCTTCCAACTTTGTGTAGCTCCTTTGGGTTTGCAAACACGTGAGACATCCCGTCACGTCAGGTTAATATGACTCGTGAAGCTATCTCACCTTGTGTTTTCAAGCTCTTACATTCAAGAATTACGTTGGTTTTCTCTTGCAGAAAAGCGAAGACTAATTTTCAAATTTGCTTTTAGCACATTTAAATTGAGTTTTCGTGTGACCCCCCCCCTTTAACAACGTGTCCAGTCTGGATGAAATATATTTTCCGCCTGAACTAGGCTTGAAGCAATGCTGTTAGCCTGACAAACATTGATTCCTGGTAGCATTCAAATCAGAAGTTAAGCCCTATCCTGTTCAGTTTAAACAAACGTAGCCTTAATTGAATATTGCTAATGTTTCTAAAAGAGGTCGACAGAAACATTTGCTCCATTACAGGTTGATTTTTTTATCAAGAAGGAGATGTCGACAGACTGTATGTCAAAAAGGAATTATTAACTTTCAACTTGTAGTGTGCGCAGGTCTTAAACTTGGGCTCCGCTATATTGATCACGGTATGAGACACTGTGCTGTATGAACTCTCTTTATGCAACAAAAATATATTCAACTATTTTCGATAGTGATTTATCTTCAAGCTCCAAAAGACCTTGCCTCATAGGTGCACATAAATTGATTTTACACTTGTAGTCACAAATATTTGCAACCTGACATCTCTTCGTCGAGATATATTGAGTTTCAATATGTAATATCTAGTAAAATAACAAACAGCTTAACAAATAAAGTTATAGCTCTAGTTGAATTGATAAACATCTTTGCGCGTATTAACATTGCCTTGTAAAGTGCTGAGTCATCCATTTAAAGCAATGCTGTTCAAAAGTCTCAGAGGACATTTCCAATATATCTTATCTGTACAAAGCGCTATAGACAAAACTAGCAGACCATTTTATCGCAGTCGACAAATTGCGCTTAAAATCCATCCATTGCATGACCGCGATTATCGTCCCTATGGTGAAAAGGTTAAATTTGTGGTATGTAGCCATCAGATCTGCTCAATTTATTGAATCAGTCCATTAATAGCCATATTTTACAGTTGAAAGATGGTGATATGTTAACTCGTTGAGCTCCACTACAAATAACCCCCTATGACATGAGAGTACGACTTCGACGAGTCGTCGAAACCCTACGTCCTAATAGAAAACTCTACTTTGACAGATGAGACTGACTTTCTTTGGGCAACATGCAACCAAACTCACTGGACTGGTCGAATACAAGTCCTTAAGTCCTCAAAGGTGTGAAGATATATGTGCATGTTTCAAAGGTGTGAAGATATATATGCATGTTTCAAAGTTGTGAAGATATATGTGCATGTTTCAAAGGTGTGAAGATATATATGCATGTTTCAAAGGTGTGAAGATATATGTGCATGTTTCAAAGGTGTGAAGATATATGTGCATGTTTCAAAGGTGTGAAGATATGAGCATGTTTTCTTTTTTAATCATTCATATTGTCTGCTACATAATAGATTTGATATGAGGTGGAAGTAGTCATTGAAGCTGAGCGATTGTTTGTAAAGTTAGTTTATTTTGAAGAAAACATATGATAAAACATTAAAAGCCATTTAATTTAGCATATATGAAACAACGTTCTACATACTCCACAATGCACATGCTAAGTTTAACGTAGCTATCTATTTTTTGTTAGATTGTGAATAGTATATGTTTGATCCATGCTCTTACAGATTTTAGTAGATTATAACTTCGAGGATAATTCGTTGCTCACTAATCTCTATTACAGCCCACGCTATTATTTTGTTTATTTGCCTAATCCATGTGGCGATAAAACACTGCCATTTTAAATCAATTCTGTCTTAGTATTAATGTAACACTAGTTTAAAGTATCCATATTGTAAGGTTAGAGGCTTAGCAAAATCTGAATATAATTTTGAGGCCATTCTGTATGTAAATAAAGTATATTTCATTTAAAAATAATAATTTATTTCCCTAGAAAACACGGTGAAAAGGTAAAAATATGAAACAAGACTTACGATTTACGAAGAAGATTCAAAAACGTTGTCATAATATATTGAAAACGAGTAAGTCCTGTGACTAAACAGTTTTAAATTGACATAGTCTAAATATCAATTGACAACAGCAACTTGATTTCTTTTATACCCTATTAATAATAGGCACAAATTTAGTTGCATCTATCCTAAAGAAACCACGGAACATTATTGAAGAATTTTATCGTGGAAATCCTTTCAAATAATAATAGTAATTCTTGCAACATAATTGTCCGATTAAAAAGAATTAGCAGGTTTTCATTAAATTTTAGAGCTTAAGTATTATTTAAAAACTCCATTCTATTTTACGTATGTGAACTTGATAAAGAAAAATAACAGCATCAGTAAGTTTTATATATATATATATATATATATATATATATATATATATATATATATATATATATATATATATATCGGCTCGTTCGTTTAAATTAACAAAAAGACAAGGGTGACTACAACAAGCTTTGTAAATTTGAACAAAAAAATTTATTTCCCTAGAAAACACGGTGAAAAGGTAACAATATGTATAAGTCCTGTGACTGACCAGTTCTAAATTGACGTAGTCTGAATCTCAATTCTGTTCCAAGATGGTTGATGATAACATTAGATGAAAATTAACACAAATGTCCAGAATTTTCACCGTGAACGACAATGGGTATTGTTCTGCTCCAATTTAGAAATAAATTCAACAAATGCCTTTGTCCAAAAGCCGGTTGTGTAGTTTTCCAGTAAAAAAAATTATTCTTTAAAACGTAAATAAAGTTCAGCTATCAACAATAACAAAATACTTGTTGTTCTTCATACGTAAGAACGAACAACTCCAGCACAGGAATACCTTTTCCTTAAGGTGCTAGAAACTCTATAAGATGTTATGATATGACTCTCTAAAATGATAAAATATGATTCTCGACTCTGACTGACAATTTCGCAGGTAAGGTAACTGAGTATTTAAAGCACACGAATACGTCGCCCCATGTACAAGCATGAAGGATTCGAAATCTATCCACATCGCAATCTATAATGTCAACAATTATAATTAGTAATGACCTCGGTCACAGCCAATCATTTACATAGCTATTTCAGATTGTATTTTTTAATATGACGAAACAGTCACGCAAAAATCCTCCTTATGCGAGTCACGTTTACCTTTTGAAATAAACACGATTTTTCCAACAAAACATCAGACCCTGTAAACATAATCATCATCATAATAATAACTATATTTAATGATACAGAATGAAAAAGAAATGAAACAAAGAATTCAAATTATAACACATTTGTAATTTCACTACAGGGGTGTAACAGTATAAAATACCAGTACATCATCATCTATAGCTATAAAATACAAGTACACCAGCATCTATAGGCACAAAATACAAGTACACGGTACACCAGCATCTATAGCTATAAAATACAAGTACACCAAGATCTATAGGTACAAAATACCTGTACAACAGTTTCAGTCGCTCTACAATATATGTACACCGGCGTCTATAGATATAAAATACCTGTACACCAGCATCTATAAGAACAAAATACAAGTACACCAGCATATACAGGTACAAAAACATGTACTCCAGCATCTATTGGCATAAAATACAAGTGCACCAGTATCTCTAGCATCTATAGGTATAAATGCAAGTACACCAGCATCTATAGGTACAAAATACAAGTACAATAGCATATATAGTTATAAAATACAGGCACACCATAGGTTAATAATACAAGTACACCAGCATATACAGTTACAAAATACCAGCATCTATAGGTACAAAATACAAGTACACCAGAATTTATAGGTACAAAATACAAGTACACCAGCATCTATAGGTACAAAATATACGTACACCAGCATCTATAGGTACAAAATACAATACACCAGCATCTATAGGTTAAAAATAAAATACAAGTACACCGGCATCTATAGGTACATAATACAAGTACACTGGCATCTAACGGTATAAAACACAAGTACACCAGCATCCAAAAGCATATAAAGGTATCAAATACAAGTACACCAACATGTAGAGGCACACAGTACATGTACATCAGCATCTATGAGTATAAAATACAAGTATGCCAGCATCAAAAGGTACAAAATATTTGTACAACGGCTTCTATAGGTATAAAATGCAAGTACACCAACATCAATACGTATAACATACAAGTACACCAGCATCAATAGTTATGAAATATCCGTACAACAGTATATGTAACTCTAAAATGTTAAGTACACCAGCATCTATAGGTATACAATACATGTACATAGCATATATAGGTACAAAATGCAAGTCCACCAACATCAATAGGTACAAAAGATCCATACAACGGCATCTATGGGTACAAAATAGAAGTACACCTGCGTCTGTTGGTATAAGATACCAGAACAACAGTATCTATAGATATAAAATACAAGTACACCTGCACCTATAGGTAAACAATACCCAAATAACAGTATATATATATTTATAGAAATACAAGAACACCATAACCTATAGGTAAAACATACCCGTGCAACATTATCTATAGATATGAAATATCTGTACATCAGCATCTATAGGTAAAACAATACCCGTACCATAGTATATATAGGTACAAAATACCCGTACAACGGCATCTATAGGTATAAAATACAAGTACACCAGCATCAATAGTTATGAAATACCAGTACAATAGTATCTGTAACTATACAATATCGTCCACTCATTGATCTTATTTTCAAGAGAACGGTTTATTTTTGCAACATATTAGTCCTATCTGATGTTAACACGTGTCTACCAAGAGGTTGAATAGTTTGTTTTTATAAAACGTATCCATCTTTCTATATGCTGAACCCTAATAAATGTTGTCATTGTCAAAAACCAGTCGAAAACTGATACATTAAAACGATAATGGAATTAAATGTATTATATTGTAAAAAAAAAGAATGCCCAACAACTTTCATTTTGTTAAAGTCTGTACAGAGATCATAGCTGGAGATCCAATTTAAGAAATGCATAGTCATCGCCAAAAATTATAGAAAAAAACTAATACTGATTAAGAAAGGTTTCCTTTTTCTTCTGCATATTGAATTACTTAAGCATCATGTGAAGAAAATTGCAATTCATCAGCAAGTACTGACCGGAAACTAAAACCACATTTAATATGTTGTATCATGCAACTAGGATGAATACCACAGTCCCAACAGTTGTAAATTATATTATAAACCTTTTACCACCACTACATTTAGCCAGCAGTCCCTCTCTCTCTCTCTGTCTCTGTCTCTCTGTCTCTCTCTCTGTCTCTCTGTCTCTGTCTCTCTCTCTCTCTCTCTGTTTGTCTGTCTCTGTCTGTCTGTCTCTTTATATATATATATATATATATATATATATATATATATATATATATATCTATATATATATATATATATATATATATATATATATATATGCAATAAACTGACGACGAACAGTACGAAACTAGTAACTAACTAGCCTAAGGGCTTTCGACTCTTAATGAGTCTTTTTCAAAGGCAAATACAAAACATATATACGATAAACAAATAAACACAAAAACGTTGTGTTTGTAAACCTCTACATGGCTGTCTTCACATGTGCTAAAACTATAAATACAACCAGCTTGTATAGACTAGATGCGGAAACTGAAAACGTTGTATAATTCCCTAAAAGTCTACAAGCTAAAGCGACATCTATTTTTACTTTTTGTACATATGTAAAGCAGATTATATCCCAGATATTTGTTTTACTTCACATTACAATAAATGTGATTTATATTTGTATCACCTATGATTTGATTACATTCGAATGGTATTTTATGTCCTAGGGTAAAACTCAAAATTTGACTTAGATAAATAGATGTTCAGTACCTTCAAATGATATGTGGATAAACAAATGGCAAAAAAGACATCTATACGTTTATTATTTGCATAGGTGATTATGTAGTTAAACGGTCATATCGTTACAATCTCTGCAGTGTGACAGTTTATAGTGATGTCTAGCACTGCGGCATCATGCCGCAGACATATAATATGTTGCCCACCCAGTCACATTATCCTGACACAAGGCCGACCAGTCCTTACACTAACCTCTAAATGCTGAGCGCCAAGCGAGGCAGCTGTTGGTACCATTGTTATAAGTCTTTGGTATGTTTCGGTCGGTGTTCGAAATCACGACCCTCCGCATCTAAGGCGAAAGCTCTAACCACTAGGCTACCGGAGCGGTCTACAAAGATGAATAATATACATGATAAATCACGCCACAAGCCAAGCAACTTCATTGTAATAATACAAGGCAGAAGTGAGTGCGCTTGTGTATGTGTATGTGTATGTGTGTGCTATAAGGTCAGACAACATATAAAGGTTGCATGATGTAGAGACATTTGATGCATGAGTTCCTTGCCGTGTAAAACATTGCGGTAGTCGACCCATACTGAAGCAAAGGCGGGAATCGGATACGAACACCTTTGATCGAGAGTCCAGCATAGTAACTTCTAAATCACACACTGAAACCAAAAGTTGATAAAAAATATTATGGATTTGAAGTAGGCGATGGAAGTTAAACAACCTCAGCAGATGTCCCTAATTCAAGTCACCACGAAAACTAAATTTGCCAGACTATATAACAGACCAAATACAAACTCAAAGTTATTACGATGTTGTTAAATTGTATTATTAAGTGTCATTAGGATTTTGAGTCCCTTTATGTATGTAATTTCTTTCTATAAATCTTTTACGCACTAGCTAGATCGATCCATTCGTTATTAATTTATAGATCCATCAAGCCGACCATCTATCAGATATATAAATTATTTTGTCGAAAAGAATTTTCGTGTGTGTGTACGTGTGTGTGTACGTATGTGTGCGTGTGTGTGTGTTTGTGTTATTGATAAACAAAAATAAGTCATATAAACACTTTTACGCTGGTTAGTCAAAACGAGCGAGATATGCTAGGAGAAAAATGAAATTCAAATCGAGCTAATTGTCGCCTATAAACCAGCAAGATGGAAGGTTATTCGCAAATGTGAAACATAGTAAATATAAAAAGAAACAATGCAAGAAAGAGACAAATAATAAAGCAAGAAATGCAAATGGTAAACTACAATTATCGTGCATTTGAGTCAGTTTTCAAACTAACCTTTGACTTGAGTCAGTTTTCAAATTATCATGCATTTGAGTTAGTTTTTAAATAATTATACATTTGATTCAAGTTTCAAATTATCTTGCATTTGAGTCAGTTTCAAATAATTATGCATTGGAGTCAGTTTTCAAGTAATCATGCATTTTAGTCAGTTTTCAAATTATCATTCATTTGAGACAGTTTTCAAATTATCGTGCATTTGAATCAGTTTTCAAATTATCATGCATTTGAGTCAGTTTTCAAATTGTCATACATTTTGAAATAATCAGTTTGTATCTAGCAATTCCTAACTGATAATTCCAGAAGACCAGTAAGACATAAAGAGTGTGACTTATATCTCTTAACTTTTTGAAATGGAAACTATCCTGTGTTAATAATATTGAACGTGGGCATGAATACACCACTGTTCCATACGCCTTGATGATATGTTACAATCAAATGGACAGTACATAACTGATGTAGATCAATGTACTTTCAGTCCAGCAAATAAAACAATCCCAAAGCAACACAACATCATAAATATGTTTTGCTATATCGTTTCTAATTTAAGTAACTTGATAGCAAGTAAGAAAAAGAAAGAGAAATACATATTGATCTCGACTTCCCTTTCCTGTTTTTTTTTTAACAAAATGAGTTATATGACTCTTAAATCCTGTCAAAACCTTGCTACAAGTCATAGGTAAATGTGTCTTCGAATAGAAAATTTATTCGCTCATATGTACCTACTTTAAGAACCCAAGGAAGAGCTAATCAGCATATTTCAATAAGACGCTTTTGTTTGTTATTAACTGATTTATTTTTATTTAGGATTAAAATGGTAGAGCATGATTGCATCATATGCACTGGACAACCCAGCAACAAATGAAGTCATACATACTCTAAACTATACACATATGTAGCGTGTCATTTCATAGCATCTATTTATCGATCTATCGATCTACAAATATAAAGATCGATTTATATTGATCTATTAATTTATTATAGACCTCTCCATCCATCCACCAGACATATATTGGCTTTGTTTTTAGATCTGTTACACACAAAGGTACAATTCTCCTAAGAATATGGATTTGCGTGCCCTTGGATATACCAAGTCAGTTGACAAGAGTAAATCATTTTGTAAGATTCGCATTTGCAACCTTCTATTTATGAAACCGGCACAGTAAATAAAAGCCACCCAAACTGTTAAGGTTAAGACACACTAATGTGGCTGACATTTCTTTGGATATTGTACATGACCTATGCACACTGCTAACTAAAATGACTGCCGCCTTTTGCTAAAAAAATAAGATCAGCCTGAATTAATCTAAAGTACACAATCTTTAGCACCTCTTAAAATCAGTAAAATGAACTTTGTCCAGATAGACAATACCAGCCTCTGAAAGTACAATAGATGAATTAATAAATATATAAAATGTACAAAAGTTATTGGCTATTTTGTTGACAATGTTCATCTGAAGTCCTGAAATGAAAACGACCAAGTGGGGCTAGCAGATTTTTGAAAGGTACACATCTGGAGTAAGACCAAGCTATATAATCTAGAACCACTATTACACCCATATATCATAAACTAAATAATTGGAATGAAATATTGTTTGAAGAATGTATAAGATATACAATGTTTGTTTTAAATAGCCAGTAAAGCCAGTAAAGACACCTAGGGGAAAATCATTTCTTTAAAGTTCTAACTCAATGCAAAATACGACACTGTTCAGCACCAAGTAAACCACACTAACCACTAAGACACACTAATCACTAAAACACACTGACCACTAAAACACACTAACCACTAAGACACACTAACCACTAAGACACACTAATCACTAAGACATACTAACCACTAAGACATACTAACCACTAAGACACACTAACCACTAAGACACACTAATCACTAAGACATACTAACCACTAAGACACACTAACCACTAAGACACACTAACCACTAAGACATACTAACCACTAAGACACACTAACCACTAAGACACACTAATCACTAAGACACACTAACCACTAAGACATACTAACCACTAAGACATACTAACCACTAAGACACACTAACCACTAAGACACACTAATCACTAAGACATACTAACCATTAAGACACACTAACCATTGTGCCATACTAACAACTAAGACACTAATCACTGAGACATACTAACCACTAAGACATACTATCCACTAAGACACACTAACCACAAAGACACACTAACCACTAAGATATACTAACCGCTAAGACACTCTAACCACTAAGACATACTAACCCTTAAGACACACAAACCACTAAAGACACTAACCACTAAGACACACTAACCACGAAGACACACTAACCACTAAGACATACTAACCACTAAGACATACTAACCCTTAAGACACTATAACCACTAAGACATACTAACCATTATGACATATAAACCCTTAAGACCCTCTAACCACTTAGACATACTAACCAAAAAGACACACTAACCACTAAGACATACTAACCCTTAAGACACACTAACCACTAAGATACACTAACCACTAACACACACTAACCACTAAGACATACTAACCACTAAGACATACTAACCCTAACGACACACTAACCAATAAAGACACTAACCACTAAGACACACTAACCCTTACGACATACTAACCCTTAAGACACACTAAACACTAAGACACACTAACCACTAAGACATACTAACCACTAAGACATACTAACCCTTAAGACACTCTAACCAATAAGACATACTAAACATTAAGACATATTAACACTTAACACACTCAAACCACTAAAACATATTAACCACTAAGACACACTAACCACTAAGACACACTAACCACTAAGACATACTAACCACTAAGGCATACTAACCCTTAAGACACTCTAACCACTAAGACATACTAACCATTAAGACATACTCATCCTTAAGACCCTCTAACCAATAAGACATACTAACCACAAAGACACACTAACCAATAAGACATACTAACACTTAAGACACACTAACCACTAAAGACACACTAACCACTAAGACACACTAACCACTAAGACATACTAACCACTAAGACATACTAACCCTTAAGACACACTAACCAATAAAGACACTAACCACTAAGACACACTAACCACTAAGACACACTAACCCTTAAGACATACTAACCCTTAAAACACACTAACCACTAAGACACACTAACCACTAAGACACACTAACCACTAAGACATACTAACCATTAAGACATTAACCAATAAGACATACTAACCATTAAGACATACTAACACTTAACACACTCTAACCACTAAAACATATTAACCATTAAGACACACTAACCACTAAGACACACTAACCACTAAGACATACTAACCACTAAGACATACTAACCCTTAAGACACAATAACCACTAAAAACACACTAACCACTAAGACATACTAACCACTAAGACACACTAACCACTAAGACACAAAAACCACTAAGACATACTAACCCTTAAGACACAATAACCACTAAAGACACACTAGCCACTAAGACATACTAACCCTTAAGACACAATAACCACTAAAAACACACTAACCACTAAGACATACTAACCACTAAGACACACTAACCACTAAGACACAATAACCACTAGGACATAATAACCCTTAAGACATAACCACTAAAGAAACACTAACCACTAAGACATGCTCACCACTAAGACACACTAACCACTAAGATACACTAACCACCAAGACATGCTAACCACTAAGATATACTAACCCTTAAGACACTCTAACCACTAAGACATACTATCCATTAAGACAAACTAACCCTTAAGACACTCTAACCACTAAGACACACTAACCACTAAGATACACTAACCACTAAGACATACTAACCCTTAAGACACACTAACCACTAAAGATACACTAACCACTAAGACATACTAACCACTAAGACACACTAACCACTAAGACACACTAACCACTAAGACATACTAACCACTAAGACATACTAACCCTTAAGACACTCTAACCACTAAGACATACTAACCACTAAGACACACTAACCACTAAGACACACTAACCACTAAGACATACTAACCACTAAGGCATACTAACCCTTAAGGCACACTAACCACTAAGATACACTAACCATTAAGACATACTATCCACTAAGACATGCCAACCACTAAGATACACTAGCTAGTAAGACATACTAACCACTAAGACACGCTAACCACTAAGACACACTAATCACTAAGATACACTAACCTCAAAGCCGTACATACCACTAAACCACACTAACCACTAATCCATACCAACAACTAAGACACAATAACCACTAAGCCATACCAACAACTAAGACACACTAACCACTAAGACACACCAGCAACTAAGACACACTAACCAGTAAGACATACCAACAACTAAGACACACTAACCACTAAGACATACTAACCACTAAGACACACTAACCACTAAGCCATACCAACAACTAAGACACACTAACCACTAAGCCATACCAACAACTAAGACACACTAACCACTAAGCCATACCACCAACTAAGACACACTAACCACTAAGCCATACCAACAACTAAGACACACTAACCATTAAGACATACTATCCACTAAGACATGCCAACCACTAAGATACACTAACTAGTAAGACATACTAACCACTAAGACACGCTAACCACTAAGACACACTAATCACTAAAGAACACTAACCACTAAGCCATTCTAACCACTAAGCCACACTAACCACAAAGATACACTAACCACTAAGACGTACTAACCACTAAGACACACTAAGCACTAAGACATACTAACCACTAAGCCATACCAACAACTAAGACACACTAACCACTAAGACCCACTAACCACTGAATTACAGCGTTTTTTGAATATAAAGAAATCAAGCCAACCGTGTGTATGGCAGGACGAGTAATTGTTATCCATGGTAAGCATGATCCAAATGCACTTGTCAATGAGAGGGCAAAAGTTAGCTGAATAAAAGATAAAAAAGACTAGTTTATTCTTGTTATAGTCTAATTGAACAGCATTAGTACAATATGTTCCCCGTTATATTCGTACTGAACAGCAGGTTTTTTTTCCCCATGATCACCGTTATATTATAATTGAATAGTATTTGTAAATGGCACTCATTAAATTCTAACTGACCAGCAATTGTACGTGATCCCCGTTATGTTCTAAATGAGCAGCACTTGTACATGAGTCCCGTTTTATTCTAATTTAACAGCATTTGTATGTGGTCCCCTTTATGTTCTAATTAACAGCATTTGTTGGTGATCTCCGTTATGTTCTAATTATCATCATTTGTACATGATCTCTTTTATAAAATTGTATCATTTTCCATAGATTTCCTTCTGTAAAACAAGAAGTGCATGGATGTATACGAAACATGGATATTGACAATAGGGGCGGTCATAAATTATCTAGCATTTAAAAATACGTTAAAATATAAACGTTTTTGACCATGAAACCATAACATTTTCAATTAAAAAAAACTTTTCAACTGAAGAGAGAGAGAGAGAGAGAGAGAGAGAGAGAGAGAGAGAGAGAGAGAGAGAGAGAGAGAGAGAGAGAGAGAGAGAGAGAGAGAGAGAGAGAGAGAGAGAGAGAGAGTAACCTTGTCTTTGAGCTTACTTCGTAAACGTTATTAGGTGACCTATTTTAGGTGGATAAGTGTGAATTGTGTAGGTCAACATATACAAACTTCGCCAACATGGGATGCTTACTTATGTTACAAGAAATGACTTTTCTAATATGTTATTAAGATCGGTTTGTCAAAAATGTGCCAATGTTGTCGCTTTAAGACTAATTACGAGCGGAATTTGTCGAATTACTGTATGAAGTCAGAACTTTCGGAGCAAATCCAAAAAAGAATGGAATTAAGAGCGAGTTCGGCAATCCTTAATTCTAAACTGAATATTTGGACGTCGTTTAAAGAATGCTTAATGCCAGAGATTTACTTTTAACAAATCATATAATCCCTTTTAAACGTAGGCATTGGGGTTTTAAGCTCTTTTCAAATAGAGTTTAAAACGTTCGATTCCTGGTATCGAGCTAAATTTATTTTAAATTGTTTTATGGGCAGGTGTTGGATAAAAATGCAAGATACTTTTTTTATAATATATCACAAAGAACAGGGTACTTTTTGTAATGTAATTCAAGGAACAGGGTATTTTTGTAATGTACTGCAAAGAACAAGGTAAATTTTCTTAGAAGTACACACAAACATGCAGTATTTGTTACATAGATTATATTTCTGATAAAACATTAAGACAGTATTAATGTTACCACCTTAACGTTTATTAAAGGAGGATTAATATAAATACACATCTCTGCAACGTAAAACCATTGCAGATTAGATTTAATCCGGTAAGTCGTCATTGCCAAGGTGTATGCAATATTCTGGTGCAGAATACAGAATGAAAGAAATAAACATAACCCTTTTAAATTGAGGATGATTGATCTGAAAGTACGCTGACATGCAAGAAAAAGCGAAACGTGAACTCTCCAGAGTGTATTGTAATCAAATACAGTTTATATTTCTTCTCGGTTTCCGAGTGAAGTAATCATCAAAATACATTATTGTTGACATTTCTCCTTAATGACCGGGATTTTTGTATCATTTTTGTACACCATTGACGTCTTTTGCAATGGATTTACACAATGTACTTATATTTGTTGAGGCTTGGGTACACTATAATAGCAATACAAAGTAACATATAAACTTACTACCTTTGCAGGAAATTTAGATAGAATTTGTTTTAATTACAAAATTATCTGAATAAAAAATATACACTATATGACATTTACTGTTGTTTTGTATCTTTGAAAATAATTGTAAGATTAGAGTTTAAAGTCAAAAGTTCAAATTTTGTCCCCAAACATCACTGATCTTCATATAGAAACTTTACTTCCTTTTCGATTGTTGTTTTATATTTATGTGATCTTAGCAGAGGAAACAAATATTCACGATCCTTCAAGGATATGCCTAATGTACAAACGGGAAAGACGAGTATATGAATATCATTTACATAATTTCTTTTGAGTTTGTGTTTTAGCTAACCGAATAATATGTCCCTCTCATATATATATATATATATATATATATATATATATATATATATATATATATATATATATATATATATATATATATATATATATATATGTAAACGAAAGGGGTGCAGACAACAAACTTTGTAAAATTTAACAAACTATATATTTTCCTAGGATATAAAGTGAAAATGAGAAGAAACAAAACTTACTGTATTGCGAATTAAATCCCAAAATAATTCGAGAATTATTGACACAAATCCTAATAATAAAAGGTTTTGAATAAAACTCAGTTCAAGTCAAAAGGATCCAAATCTGAAGACGATGGCGTGCTTGTTATCGCCTATGGAATCTTGATGTATTGACAGTCTATTATTGAATCACAAAGAAAATGTTATTCCAGGTTTAATTATTATGTAAAACTTCCAGTGAATGCTTTAATTGAAAACAATTATAAAGCACATTTATATTTCCAGAGAAAATAAATACTTGAATTCAATAATTTGAAGAAAATAAAATTCATCCTAAACTGGTCATAACATAATACAACTTGAAGGTGCTAGATGTTAAAGCACAACTGGTAAAATCCTCAGTCACAAGATTGTATAGTTCTCTGCTTGACCTCATGTCACAATTAGCATTTTCTAAAAGCAACCATTACCTAATGGAAAATAACCTTCTAGAATGATCTATTGTGCCTTGTTTATTTACAGCACAATAACCTGCAAAATTCACTTACTAATCTCCAAAACCCTGACCCAAATCTGTACTGCGACATGCAAACTTAGCCTACCCAGATTGACCAATGGTCGGATTCGAATCCGCATCCTTATAGTCGTGAAACTGGTACTCAATCCATTAATCAACAATAGTTCCATAAACTGTAACTTCTGTTCGACATGGTTGTGATATATTTCCCTAACTGTAACTTCAATTCGATATAGTTGTGATATATTCCCCTAACTTTAACTTCTCTTTGATAAGGTTGTGATATATTTCCCTAACTGTAACTTCTGTTCGATATGGTTATCTATTTTCCTAACTGTAACTTCTGTTCGATATGGTTGTGATATATTTCCCTAACTATAACTTCTGTTCGATATGGTTGTTATCTATTTCCCTAACTATAACTTCTGTTCGATATGGTTGTTATCTGTTTCCCTAACTGTAATTTCAGTTCGATATGGTGGTGATATATTTTCCTACCTGTAATTTCTGTTCGATATGGTTGTGATATATTTCCCTAACTGTAAGTTCCGTTCTATATGTTTGTGATATATGTACCAAACTGTAACTTCTAACTTGACTGTGGTATATGTTCCAAACTCCAAACTTTAACTATTGTTTGACTTAGTTGTAATTTATGTTCCAAAATGTAACTTCTGCTTAATTTGTTGGTTTTTTGTGATATCTGTCTTTAGGCGAAATTTGTAACGTAGAGAAGCATGCCTTAACAAACAGAAAGTTAGCACATGCAGAGATGAATTATATGGTACAAGATTTAGGACCCAAAATCTTTATATGGTACAAGATTTAGGACCCAATATCTTTATATGGTACAAGATTTAGGACCCAAAAATCTTTATATGGTACAAGATTTAGGACCCAATATCTTCTTTGAAGGACTCTGCAGTTGTCTTTTTGTAAATAATTTATACATGAGCACAACGTTAGATAATCTCGAGTACGTTTACCTACAGTAGATGTTTTGAAAACAGGGGAATATATATGTATGCGGTCATCAAATTATCGGAATTAATTTATTTCATCTGTGACATGAAATGAATATAGCGTTTCTTACCAGTGTGTTCCTGTAGAGTGAAGCAATCTTAAGTTGCAATTTATTTTCTTTTCTCAAACGCATGAATGGCATAGGTATCACGTCGGGAAATTGGATGGAAAGATAGAAAAGGCAGACGGCGATATAGAATAATAGGACGCTTAATTATTGTTGGTATAATGGTCTGAAATACAAGACAAGCAATATTTGCTTCACTCTTGCTTCGTGGTAAACATCACGTACATAAGTTTTGAAATCGTTTAGTCTTGATATCAAAGCATCATCTTTTTTTATCCTGATTTACGTTAAGTATACTGGTCCACTATAAATCACAATAAGCTACCGTGGCGCTCAGCATAAACGGTTAGTGTTAGGATGGGTCGGCCTGGTGTCAGGGTAACGTGAGCGGGTGGGACATCATGCCACATGTCTGCGATATAATGCCCCAGTGCTTCACATTACTATGCAGACATCGCAGCCATATGACAGAAAAATTGTTAAAGCTACGTTACAAAAATCTAAATCACACATAAACACACATAATAAACCACAATGGATCTATATATATATATATATATATATATATATATATATATATATATATATATATATATATATATATATATATATATATATATATATATATATATATATATATATATATATATATATATATATATGTGTGTGTGTATGTGTGTACACACACATACACATACACATACACATACACATACACATACACATACACATACACAAGCGCACTCACTTCTGCCTTGTATTATTACAATGAAGTTGCTTGGCTTGTGGCGTGATTTATCATGTATATTATTCATCTTTGTAGACCGCTCCGGTAGCCTAGTGGTTAGAGCTTTCGCCTTAGATGTGGAGGGTCGTGATTTCGAACACCGACCGAAACATACCAAAGACTTATAACAATGGTACCAACAGCTGCCTCGCTTGGCGCTCAGCATTAAGAGGTTAGTGTAAGGACTGGTCGGCCTTGTGTCAGGATAATGTGACTGGGTGGGCAACATATTATATGTCTGCGGCATGATGCCGCAGTGCTAGACATCACTATAAACTGTCACACTGCAGAGATTGTAACGATATGACCGTTTAACTACATAATCAGCTATACAAATAATAAACGTATAGATGTCTTTTTTTGCCATTTGTTTATCCACATATCATTTGAAGGTACTGAACATCTGTTTATCTAAGTCAACTTTTGAGTTTTACCATAGGACATAAAATACCATTAGAATGTAATCAAATCATAGGTGATACAAATATAAATCACATTTATTGTAATGTGAAGTAAAAATACCACATGGTCACAGATTACTCAGAAAAAGAACAATGTCAACGACAAATTATACACTTGATGAATGCTTAACACGCAAGCCGAGAACAAAGTTTAATTATATTTGATTACATACATTCAGAAACAGTTCGTCTTTCATCATTTTGTGCACAAAAACGCGTTAGCAGAAATGAATTTTCAAGTTAAAAGTATTAATTTGGTCGTATTGATATTCTACACCAAAATGTGTATTTCCATCTCAGCAAAGAAGACCTCTTCGGTCTTATCTACACTGGATTTCAATTTCAGATAGATGTGTATTTATTAATACAGAACTAGGCTGGATATGTAAGTTAGCATCTGCTTTTAAAAGCACAGATCTGAAGATAACCAAACCATAAATAAATGACCTTAGTCATTCTGATATCTGAGTGCACAGTGTTGGTAAAAGTTCTATGCATTTTTTTTCTATATTCAATAAAACAATTATCATTAGCTTGTATCGAACTTAAACCCACATAAAGCATTGATAAGAATATATACAGATACGCGTACTCTATCAATCTAACCGTATTTGTTTATCCGACTGTCTCTGTAAGAAAATCTTACAGACCATGTGTATTTTGGTGATGCAATGGAACGACAACAAGGTCAAAAATATACAACACTCGTATTGAAATAAAAGCGATATTATATTTAGCCTCAAGAATTTGCTACCGGTTGAATTTATCATTTTATTAACAATTACATATGGTTCAAGGAGCTTTACGAAAATCTCTTACATTATAAATTAATATATATATATATATATATATATATATATATATATATATATATATATATATATATATATATATATATATATATATATATATTTATGTATATATATATGTATATATATCTGTATATATATATTTATCTATATATGTATATATGTATATGTATATATATACATATATATATATATATATATATATATATATATATATATATATATATCTATATATATATATATATATATATATATATATATATACATATATATATATATATACATATACATATACATATATATACATATATACATATACATATACATATATAGATATATATACATATATATATACATACATATATATATATATATATATATATATATATATATATATATATATATAAAAGACTCAAAATGTTTTGCAGCGTGCATAATGAAGCTGAGGTAAAATGGTGGCACAAAATTTGAAATCTGAGGTACAATGACAGCACATAACTACAGGCTGAGGTACAATGACGGCACACAACTACAGGTTGAGGTAAAATGACGGCACACAACTACAGGCTGAGGTAAAATGACGGCACACAACTGCAGGCTGAGGTACAATGACTGCAAACAACTACAACCTGAGGTAAAATGATAGCATAAAAATACAAGCTGAGGTAAAATTACGACACACAACTACAAGCTGATGTAAAATGATGGCACACAACTACATGCTTGGGTACAATGATGACACACAACTACAAGCTGACGTATAATGAAGGCACAAAACTACAAGCTGAGGCACAACGAAAGCACACAACTACAAAATATTAGGTAAAATGACGGCACACAACTACAAGCTGAGATAAAATGATGGCACACAACCACAATCTGAGGTAAATTGATGGTACACAACTACAAAATGAGGTAAGATGATGGCACAAAAGTACAAGCTGAGGTACAATGACAGCACTCAACTACAGGCTGAGGAGGCAAAATGAGGGCACAAAACTACAAGCTGATGTAAAATGAGGACACACAACTACAAGCTGACATAAAATGACGGCACAACTACATGCTTGGTTACAATGATGACACACAACTACAAGCTGATGTATAATGACGGCACAACTACAAGCTGACGTATAATGACGGCAAACAAATACAAGCTGAGGTACAACGACGGCACATAACCACAAACTGAGTAAAATGACGGCAAACAACAACAAGCTGAGATAAAATGATGGCACACAACCACAATATGAGGTAAATTGATGACACACAACTACAAAATGAGGTAAGATGATGGCACAAAAATACAAGCTGAGGTACAATGACGGCACACAACTACAGGGTGAGGAGGTAAAATGACGGCACATAACTAAAAGCTGAGGTACAATGACGGCACACAACTACAGGGTGATGGAAAATGATGGCACACAGCTACAAGATGAAGTAAATTGATGACACACAACTACAGACTCAGGTAAAATGACGGCACACAGCTACAAGGTGAGGAGGTAAAATGACGGCACACAACTACAGGCTGAGGTAAAATGACGGCACACAACTTCAAGCTGATGTAAAATGACGGCACACAAGTGACAGGCAAAAGCAGGGCAGCTTTGGTTCTTTATTTCTGACCTTTCATTTTTATTTAAACGCCTGTGATTAAGTTGTTAAACAGTTCATAATTATTTTCCCAGGTTGTATGATTACATCATGTTTCTTTAATACCTCGGATATTGAAGTGAAAGGTTGTCAGACTTGCAACTAAGCATGGTGGTTAAGGTGAAAAGATGATTAAATTTGTTTATGAGATATTTCAATTCATTTCAGCTCTTTTAGTATACCTGAATAGTATCACCTAAAGGTAAGTATAGTTAGCCTATTGATCATACTGGTTCTTTTTGACCACTCATCTAGTTTAAGTTAAGCCCAGTATACAAACACAAATAGAAAAATACAAATACATACTTGCTGTATCTGTATTCTCTCTTCTAGAATACTGGCGTGGCCCTAAATCAAACTGCCGTTGGTTTTGGCCTGAAAGGTGACACGTTTAGCGAATGCATCTTTGGAATTGTCTCACAGGCAGCACATGTCATTCAACATTTATCATTTATTAATCTGATGTGAATGTCATCCTAAATTTCGCTTGATCATTTTCAGTCTCAGTTTGTATGTAATGTTTTTGCTGCTGCTGGGGGTATCTCAATACCTCCAACAATATAGCTCTCTTCGTATAATCCAGAAAAGCCACTTTCGTCCAGTCTTCTAATTTTAATATGCCCATTCTTCTTGCAGGGACCGTAGATGCGCGTGACTCTTTCTTATTGGATGCGATCTGTGCAATCCCTGTCCTCTTTCAGTAGTTTACGATGAATTGCAAACTGGGCATACTTTCTTCTGTATGTCAAAGACGATGGCATGGATGGAGGATGTTCATCTTTGGTACATGTCACATATAACCCTATTAATTTGTATAATTCGTGTGTGAACATGATACAAGTTATTTCAGATCTGAAACTTTCATTAGGAGAGAGAGAGAGAGAGAGAGAGAGAGAGAGAGAGAGAGAGAGAGAGAGAGAGAGAGAGAGAGAGAGAGAGAGAGAGAGAGAGAGAGAGAGAGAGAGAGAGAGAGAGGAGAAAAAGAGAGATAATTAAAAATAAAATAAAATCAACGATTACTTTTTGTATTAAATAGGTCATTTGCTAATAATAATGAAGACTGTGATTAGTACGGTCCTTCCTCTTCAAACATAATGTCAAATGTTTAACTGGGGAAAAGTGAACGGACAAAGCAATTTACAATTTACGGTTCAATACGAAAATTTTTAGAGATGGCAACGTTGGTAAGTGTGGGTTTCAATGTTACACGAGGTTTTTGTCTTGCTAAGGACTTAAACTACAAGTATCATTTTACTTTCGCAAAGTTTATAGGTAAATGACGTTCACAACAAGTCTTTAAATGACTACCAGTATCCAGTCAATAGGAAGCAATAAGAATCAATATCAATCAATAGGAATCAAAATATTCCACCATGTCTTCAGATAGAAAGTGTTTAACTGGTTACCTTTGTCCATGACTATGTTTTTGTCTGTATTGATCACAGTCTAAAACAAATTGAACGGATTTCATCTTTGATGCAGGTCACGTGATTCTATGAATTTGTGTTGAGAGGTTCTCACATATAATGGAAGAAAATTATTTCAGACTTATTTTCTCTGTAACGAAGTCAGTCAGGTAAGCATAATGACATGGGTGTGTTGCGTCCCTGTGATGATCAATGGTGATTTAGAATGATGTTACTATTCCAGTCCTTCAATATATTCCTTCATTGAAATAGTGCAACATATTGTTACGAATATGTAATTTAATTGCTTGTGTGTTAGTTCTAAATCCTTTTTTATTTTAGTTTTGTTTCATTATATTTTATTGTAGTGATAATCTTCATTGGATTTGAATCTTTTTTCAGAAAATTCACTTAACCTAATTAGAACGTAACAGTTACTTTATCATTATTTTTAGTCGACCTTAGTTTGTAAATTCGTAAACACTAAGTGGTAATGATTAGCTATTTCCATGGTCATGTCTGGCCCAATTGTTACTGGAGTGTTTTTAATTATTCATTTCTAGCGTGAGAATCTGATTTTTTTTAGATAGGGCTACTCTAAGCTAAGTGACAAATGGCATTTTTTAATTTTAGGTTAGAAATCATGTGTTTTGTCACGTAAACTAATATGTGATCTAATATCATGCTTAAAACAGCCAATTGGTATAAATTTGTTGAGTCGTAAAATAATATGTTTAGGCGCTCAGAGTTATCTTGTGTTGTTACCATTTGTTAGGTTTTTTTTTACATAGAATGATTTATATTCTCTGGAAAAAGTGCTTCTTTGTCCAAGTCTGGGAAAAAGATATTCAATGGAAATTATTTGGAATTCTAAAGCTGGAGTTTTATTTTTGATTCACAAAATTCAACGAGGACCTGTTGCCATTAGTATATCATCTGACGTCATCGCTTTCCATATTGGCACTTCATCGAGATTCGAACCTGGATTTCAGTTAGAACTTGTTTATTATTAGAATTGATATTTTTCAATTCTACGATTACATTTTGGATTATTATTGTCATAAACCGTAAGTCCTAGTTTCTATTTTTACATTGCTTTCTAGGGAAATAAATTATTTGTTTTTTAAATTTACAAAGCTTTTTGACTTTTTTCCTTTGCTACATTTTTGTAAAAGCCTACGGATAATAATTTGTCCAATCAACTTGTCTTCTGGACTCAACGCTATTGCATCGTATCTGACCGGAATTATCTACTTGACACCCATAATATTATTATATTGTAACTTGTGTGGTTAACTAGCAAAAATGTTTAGCAAAACACTTGACTATGTCTTTCCTTCCTCACTGTTCATTCCTATATTATTGTCGAATTATTCAAGCAAGATACATATTGTTATGTTTCTAAGTGAACCAAAAACTGATTTGGTGCACCCATAATTGATTTCATAGTGGAGAAGTTTATTTTGTTACTGCCTTGGTCTGGAGTTATATTAAGTCCCCGACAAACAATAACAACCAGTATAGTTGTCGTATTCAAGGCCATGTTTACTTTTCGTTCCTAACCGTCCTGTTGTTAAAAAAACATATAAAATTCAAAGTGAATTCTTTTATGTACAGTTAAATTACCAGTCTGATATACAACAATTAAACGTCCAAGAAACATGTATTGAAGACCATATAGTGAGAGAACTAGTAATAGTTTCATTTAATAACTCTGCTAAAGGTTGCATTACTGTCGACATCAATGCATAAATGTTTACATAACTGACACAGTACAAATGTTTGTATTGGATGTAAGTTTAGCAGTAGTTCCAACGAGTTTTATTTCCCATCGTTGTTTGGTAGTGTTTTTACTCCGTGCCTGATATCATTTGGTAGTGTTTTTACTTCCTGTCTGATATCATTTGGTAGTGTTGTTACTTCCTGTCTGATATCATTTGGTAGTGTTGTTACTTCCTGTCTGATATCATTTGGTAGTGTTTTTACTCCCTGCCTGATATTATTTGGCAGTGTTGATACTCCATGCCTGATATAATCTGGTAGTGTTTTACTATCTGCCTGATATCATTTCGTAGTTTGTTTACTTCCTGCTTGATATCATCTGGTAGTGTTTTTACTTCCTGCCTGATATTATTTGGCAGAGATTTTACTCCCTGCCTGATATCATTTGGTCGTGTTTTTACTCCTTGCCTGATATCATTTCCTACCTTAGTTTTGACTTACACGTCGCCCACACAGTCTGGTTTCTTCGATACGTTTTTTTTTTAATCGCTAGCATTAGCCATTAAATAGAAGACGACTTTCTTTGTTTCGATTTGGAATGCAGATCTACTCGTTTAACAATTACTTGTTTTGCAGCCAAGTGTCCAGGCGTAAACGATGTATAATTTTAAGCTGCCACCTTGTTTAATTTTATATTGGCAGATCCATGACTGTGTTCTGCCCCATCATTAAGTATGTGTCGTGGATGTGCTTAGGATGCCGAGTTTTCTCAGTAAAGAAGCATCTAAATGTGCAAACTTGGCATCTTTTCCGTGAGATGGTTGTCTAGGTAGGCTTGGTATGTATACGTGTCCTTGCCGCGGTTGTCTAGTTTGTTACTCTGGTACAAATCCATAGAACACAAAATGTATCCCTTTGTTGACAGTAGCGTTTTTGACATCTAAGTTTGTATTTATACTATAGTTTATGATGAACTTTACTTTCACATAAAATAAACTATTATTCAGATGTATCTAACATTCGCTTTGCTCGAAGTCATAGTAGACAACACTGGACAAATCCCACTGATACTAATATACGTTGTCTTAGTGACCGGCATTGCGAACAGATAGAGATTTTTGGAATATTTGCAATATTATAGGTCCCTTATATTTATTATAGTTTTCGTTATTGTGTCTTTGTTTTATTGCAGTATAACATGTCCTAGTCTCATCCTATTGTTTTTATGTTTTTCTGGCAGTGTCGGTGTTGGTTTCTACGTCTCTTCCTTCCTGGTTCATGCTGTTGTGTCATCGTGGAAGTAATTGCCTTAATAACTGTGTGGTGTGATTTTATAGACGACGAAAAGAGCTTCTGGCCAATCTGAATCGGAATATTTTCTAGGAACTCGGTCAAGTTTGTTTCAAATTCTGTCAGAACTGTTTCAAAGCATGCTATACTTGGTGAAGGAAAGAGTTAAGGTACTAAAGACCAAAATACCTTATTCTCGTTGCCGAGCTACACGGCGTAAAGAGTCACAAGTCACATAAGAATCTTTTGTGAAAATAAAGTTACATACACAATATCATGTTCCAGTTATCGTTTTTTCACTAATAATCACACTATCGATTTATAATTTAATAACGCGAAGAGTGCACATTGACAAATTCTCAGTGTACATAAACTTTGAATGGACCCACTGTTTGCGACATGGCGGATTAGCTTCTCACCCCGTTGTACTGTACCACATCCAAGCACACAAGTCCTTCAATTAATTTTATGCGATACCGAAAATACTTAAAGCATTTGTTACAGTTGGTTTTTAAATGAGGAGCTTGGTTTATGTTTACACTTAAAATAACAAACAACAAGTCTTAAATAATTTCACAGACAACATTTAGTTTTTGTGAAAAGACAAAATATGTCTAAACGAAGAGCTGTATAGATTTTTCATCGTCATGGATATTTGTAGATGATAATGAGGATGAGGACGAAGATGATGATGCTATATGATTTTTGGGCATTACATCTCGTGCAGTTCGCTGATACAAGAAAGGACAGCACGTCTTCTTCAAAACAGTGTTACGATTTTATACTTTTACAAAAAGTAACAGAACAAAGTGAAGACATAAAGCTTTGTAAAATTAAACAAATAATTTATCTCCCTAGAATACCAAGTGAAAAATGAGAAAAAAGAATTTACGTTTTTAACGAATCAAATTCAAATATAATTTAAGAATTAAAAAGTCCTATTATTAAAAAGACCTGAATGAATCTGAGTTCGAGTCTCGATGAAATCCGAAATGGAAGGCGATGACGTCTATTGTAGTATACGAAGGACTTTTGTGTCAACGGCTCCTTTTTGAATCACAGTAAATATTATTCCAATTTTGAAATCCTTATAAATTCCAGTGAATGTCTTCGTCCAAGAATTTTGTAGGAGCACGTATGTATTTCCAGGTAAAAGAATCACTTCAAATTCAATAAAACATAAACTCAGTCTGGTCAAAACATAATATAACTTGACATCTGAAGTGTTGTAAGCCCGACTCAATTATCTCTATAAAGGCAACAGTTATGCACAAGTTTAAGACGCAAAACAAATTCCCGGATAAGTGTTAATCTTCAAGAAAAATCAAAGTTTGTAACAATAAACTCACGTTTCATAATCTCATAGTCAATGTATGGCTTTGACAACGTAATCTTCTTCTTTTTCTGAGAAGGAATAAACTATTAGAAAGAACTATTTACCAAAACTGTCACTGGATCAAGGTCGGAAACTTTACACATTTTTTCTAGTATTGGGTGTTTATCAATGAAAACAATTGTCAGGTCAAACAAACAGAACTAAATTCAATAATGAACAATATGAAATATATTAAACAAAGTTACATTAAATAGCACGTAATGGAATAAAAAATAATACCAACAAACAAATAATTAAATTAAAGATGCAAAATAGCAGGTACAACCATATACACTTATTAGTTCCTGATGTATCGGGACCTATGATAAAAGAAAATTAAAAAATACTGGGTTTAAAGTAATGTGTTGTCTGCTCTGTATCAGTGAGACCTTATGGTTTTCTAAACTAAATCGTTGTGTTTGTTTTGGATGATAAAATATTTTTCCTAGTATTTGACCTGTCGACATAATAAACCAATATCACCCATTTTTAGACTTTCTTCCAACAGATATGAATTCACATGTGTATATTGTCTGTTTTTGACCGCATAAAGTGCAGGATTAAATGTACTAGAGTAGTATTTACATGATGTCATATTCAACAAAAATTATCCAAATCGCTTTGATGCGGATATCTGAAGAAAGGTGTGAGCGAAAAGGGTTGTACTAATTTCTAGAGAAGGAAGACAATGAGAATTATGTGTAATCTCTTGAACATCTTCGTGACACTAATCGTGAAATACTTCTAAATAAATTCTCCAATAATCGTGTACACATAATGATGGTGCGATGTGTTGTAGTAAACTGTGTGGTATGTAAGTATGTTATGATATCTTTTTGTGCAAACCAAACTTTATTTTCTTCATTATTTTAACTTAACATATAATTGAAGATGTGATGAATTTGAATGGAATAAGACACTATCCCGTCGTCATCGCGAAGCATAAACTTTGCAAAGAAAAGTATCCTCCATGTATTAATTTTTGTCCACGTTTATAACGCCTCGTGTTGATGTGAATGTCTTTGACTAAACTTTATAACGCCACGTGATGCTGTGAATGTCTTTGTCCACGTTTATAACGCCACGTGATGATGTGAATGTCTTTGTCAAAACTTTATAACGCCACGTGATGATGTGAATGTCTTTGTCCACGTTTATAACGCCATGTGATGCTGTGAATGTCTTTGTCAAAACTTTATAACGCCACGTGATGATGCGAATGTCTTTGTCAAAACTTTATAACACCACGTGATGCTGTGAATGTCTTTGTCCACGTTTATAAAGCCACGTGATGATGTGAATGTCTTTGTCCACGTTTATAACGCCACGTGATGATGCGAATGTCTTTGTCAAAACTTTATAACGCCACGTGATGCTGTGAATGTCTTTGTCCACGTTTATAACGCCAGGTGATGATGTGAATGTCTTTGTCAAAACTTTATAACGCCACGTGATGCTGTGAATGTCTTTGTCCACGTTTATAACGCCACGTGATGCTGTGAATGTCTTTGTCCACGTTTATAACGCCAGGTGATGATGTGAATGTTTTTGTCAAAACTTTATAACGCCATGTGATGCTGTGGATGTCTTTGCCCACGTTTATAACGCCACGTGATGCTGTGGATATCTTTGCCCACGTTTATAACGCCACGTGATGCTGTGTATGTCTTTGGCCAAGAATTTTGTTGGAGAACGTATATATTTCCTAGGGAAACGAATCATTTCAATTTCAATAGAAATAATGTCAAGTCAAACTGGTCACAACATAATGTAACTTGACAGCTCAAGTGTTTTAAGCCCAACTGAACAATCTATATATAATAGGGACGATACTACTTAATTATGTGTGGGCGCAGATTTCTTCTCACATTTCACTACAAAACTGGTTTGCTACAACGTCCGCACTCCAAAACTGGTTTGCTGCACCGTAAGCACTCCAAAATTTGTTTGCTACACCGTCAGCACTCCAAAACTGGTTTGTTACTCCGTCTGCCCTCCAAAACTGGTTTGCTACACCGTCCGCACTCCAAAGTAGGTCTGTTACACCGTCTGCACTCCAAACTGGTTTGCTACACATTATTGCTCAGTGTGGTCCTGACATAGACTGGTTACACTGCATGACACCGTGCTTCTTCAACAATGAATTCTCTGACTGGTTTTAAACTGCATGTTATTAAATGGAAAATGTATTGGAAACTAGTTTTGCCACAAACTCATTAGTAGGTTTTATGTTGCACAATCCATTATGGCTCGTCTTTCTTAGTCAATCTGAGAATCTCTTGTAATAACACGCTACTGAGTGTGTTGTGAATCAGTGCGGAAAATAACACGCCTCTTCTTATTCCCAAATGATGTTATTATTGCTATCAGTATGATCTGTTAATCAGATGTTATCGTGAGTTGAGACTAATTTATTCGACTTGTTTTTCTCAGACCTTTTCTCACAGCATCAGTTTCAGACGTCACAATCAGCATCGTCGTCGGAGCAAAGTTTTCTTAAAGGAAACAAGGAAAGAATTTTATTTTTATCAAGGTAGACTGAGGAAGAAGCGAAAGTTTCAAAAGCAGGACAAGAGAAGGAGACGAGAAACTAAATTGTGAATGTTGCTGGCCAACCCGAGGAAGTGAGATACTCGAAAGGTTAGCCTTTTAATTCGGTAGTGTTTTGTGACAAGTTATGCCTGAACTTTAAAACATGAAAAATTTGTATGAATCGTCTTTTGCAATGTCAAATAAGAAGAAACCTGCATCTGAGACATCTACGATGAAGGCAAATGAACTCGGCTAATGAAATGAAGGGAAGCAGTTATAGCCGTTAATGGAAAATCCATTTGCTATGGAACTTTTTCATGACTACCATTGTATTATAGAAATGATGATATTATTAATCGATTGCTAAAACAGGAATAAAATGTTTCATATGTATTTGTGTTATATAGTTTTCATAAAAGAAAACATTTCATTATCTAAAAAGAAAATACAAGAGAGTCATGAACTAAAATGGTTGGAAAATTAACAAGCAACTCAAATTGTTTGATTTTTTTTCTTTTGAAATAGTTTAGTAATCGGAAGAATAGCGATTTGAAGCACACCATTTTACAAAGTCCATGTTTTTCTTTTGTTTCTTTTCCTCCTCTGACAATGTAAGGTCAGTGTCTTTATTTGATTTTCTTAGTGTGGCTTCTTATTCCATTTTGTCCTTCTACAGCTTTTCGTTTACACCCTCCTCCACTGTCCTCTTGTTTAGTGTACAGACCGGTCCTTAACATTCTCACATGTAACAAGCAAAACACCCATCATTCCTTGTGTTTCCGGTCCCAATTTGCTTAACAGATCATGCTCTTCTTTCATTTTATACACACTCTCACAACCATACAATATCTCCCGACAATTTAATATGTATATGTATATTCCTTCTGTCTTTGGTGATCATTGGTTCTCCGTATGTGTATGTGTCGATTTATTTCTAACCACTTTCGGTAAATCTGTCACCAGTAGACTTGTCTTCTCTTGTTCCTCCATCTTGACTCGTTGAAGGACCAAGTCGCACTGAGCAGTTTAAAATCCTTGTGTCGGGTGAATCCAATAAAACAAGACTATACTTATCACGAAGAGGGTTATATTTCGACAGCAACTACTGGTGAGATTGATAGGGCTATAGCTAGATGAGAATAATCAATACAAATAAATCGAATGAACAAACATTACAATACTATATAGCCCAAAAATAAAAGTAAATTTGAGACACTTTTGAAACACGTCTACGGACCCAACGAGATGAAGAAAATTCATGAGGTATTTCATCTGTTGCTAAGCTTTCAAAGTCCACCCACCTAAAACCGAAACGAAAGCAATCAAGGCGAAACAATAAACTATTTTGTGTGATTTGTACGTTTTGGACATATTCTGCAGAAAGTATCATATTTAGTGCAAGTCTGACAACAATAGACATTCTGCAAATGTCTGATAATAATTTAAACAAGCTCAATTAATATAAGTCTGTGCAGTTAAATACTTATGAGTATACAGTAAATTCTACTGAGATACACGGACACTCAGTATACAGTCAAATCTACTGAGATAAACAGAAACTCGTATTTCTGATTCTGTATTCATCATTCTCCACGTGGAAGTATAAGTAACGAGGAGAGATGACAAGAGAAATACGATAGGATTAAACAAAGGATTTGCGTGCTATCTTTACCGAATTAGTCGTTCATTTCATATAAATATACCCGAAATATAACAAAGTGTAATAAAACTGCGTACGAAATAGATTTAGCGCCGGGATTGTGATGCACCTCTCTGCATCCAGTAAAAGTATATATTCAAAATTAACACTGTCTCACATAAACATCTTATTTTCTTGCTAATACAAGGACATTGACGATAAAATTGTAAACGCTGTTAGTGCACTATTAATTACTGTTAGTATTAGAATGTAGACTTAAAAATAAAAATGTTCTTGGTGACCATACGGTATCGTGAAATCTTTAGTTCACTCTTTTCTCGTGCATCGAGCTGTCTTCTTTTCGTTGATCACATGCACATTTATTTTCCCATTATGTCAAATGGTGAGGAAACAATATGGTAGTTTGCCTTAAACTAAGTCTTAGAATATTTGGTATACAATTATTTTATTCAAGTGAAGCATGAAAACATTTGGATGTTACATTTACTTTGGTACATACATAATTGGAAGTTAAACAAGTCGGAATGAGAGTGACTCGAGCCATAAAAACAATGATAAATTATATGAAATTGCGTGACCCCGACTTAAGACAATAACATCTAAGATGGTCAGCAATGCGACTAGTAAACCAGTCTGAATGTCCAAGAACAAAATAACCGACCTACGCGAAACTCTGGCTAGTGTTATTGTTATAATGAGTGGTCTATATTGTACTTCGCAAAACTCTGGTGGTGAGCTTAATAGCAATCAAGACTTGTTGATATTATATTATATTATATTATATTATATTATATTATATTATATTATATTATATTATATTATATTATATTATGTTATATTATATTATATTATATTATATTATATTATATTATATTATATTATATTATATTATATTATATTATATTATATTATATTTTATATATATATATATATATATATATATATATATATATATATATATATATATATATATATATATATATATATATATTATATAAAGTCTTATTTTGCATATATTTTCATGGTATATATATCTTAGATGAGGATAGATTATATATCTAAGAAGTAGAGTGGACAATTCTTGTTTTTGTGAGTAGATAGAAACCTGGAACTATGGTAATCCAATAACTATAAAATTAAAAACTTCCATTAGTTTTCGATATGTCTCCTAATGTACGCAATACGTTAAAGCTTAAGGGGGAAAGAAACTCTTTGCACACAGTATTATTACGTGTTTAGGCTCGCACAAAAAAGTCACAAGAAAAGAGTGAAGACAATAAACTTTGTAAAATTCAACAAATAATTTATTTCCCTAGAATAATAACGTAAAAATGAGAAAAAGAACTTACAGTTAACGAATCAAATTCAAAATTAATCCAAAATTTAAAAAAAATAGAAGTCCTATCAATGAAACGTCCTAAGTGAATCACATTTGAAATCCCGATGAAATTCCAAGATGGAAGGAGATGACATCTTCGACAGTCAGCTTTGTAAAATTCAACAGTTTTTTTTTATATTGAATCACATAAAATAATATTCCAGTTTGGAATTCTGAATAATGTTCAATGAATGTCTTTATTCAAGAATTCTGTATGAGCACTTGTAGTTTCCAGGGAAAATAATCACTAATTCCATAACAAACTTAACTTAAACTGGTAAAAAAATCACCTTAAGTGTCAAAGGTATAGAGGCCGGACTGGCTAATTCTTATGACGAAACAGTTATACACTGAGTTAAGAATCGAAACAGATTCCCTTATGAAGGTCACGTGGTTATTTTCAAGAAGGAATATAATAGTACATGATAGTTATGGTACGTATTTTACTGAATGAATCTTACTTTTACAATGAATAAAAATAATAAAAACCGTTGACTACTAGAAACCTTACTAGTTCTGAATCAAGGTCAGCAACTAGAAACAATGTTTCTACTAGTATTTATCTATCAGTAAAATAAAAAAATTCAGGTCAAATAGAACTGATCTGGATTTCTAAAATATATCAAATCCAGTAGACAAAGTAATCATTAGAATCACATGTAATGAAATAAAATTTTAAAAAATTAAAACTAGGAAACAAGTAATTAAAATACATATACATAACAATATTCAGTTCACTGACCAATTAAAACGATAATAGTAAGTAACAACTACATCTGTTCCTACATAGTAATAAAATAAGGTTGCCTCCCCTTGTTATGCAGACTCTGTTTCAGAGGTAAGCAATGATCTAAATGAAAGTCCAGTCCTTCATTGTCAAACACGAGTTCTACAAAGGCCTCACTCCTTCTCATATTACCTCATTAAAAGTCTTAGTAATACAGTTAGTAACAAATGACCAACATATTATTATCCCAGCAAAGATGACGCGAATCCCAGTATCATATTGAAGTACTGAGCCAATAACGAAATACAACCGGACTGCAAAGGAAACACCATAACTAAAAACGTATTTTTGTACTTCACAGCTGCTTAAGACCTATACTGCGGAACTAGGCTCGTTTAACCAGACTGACTACGAGCGAAACGACTGAACAGATAATTATTATCATCAGGCCTCGTTCGTCCTGTAATATCGTAGAAATGAAATAATAAATAGCTCGTGGAAAGGAAATACACAGCTCATGGAAATGAACTAAAACATCCTCTGGATTAAATAAAGCATGATGGAAATTAAATATTAAATATCTCGTGGGAATAAAATAAAAATTATCTCGTGAAAATGAAATAAACCATCATGTCGAAACGAAATAAAGCATCACTTGTCAGTGAAATAATAAATATCTTGTAAATGAAATAACAATTTTCTCTTGTAAATGAAATAAAATATCTCGTGTAAATGAAATAAAACAATTACATTGTAAATGAAAAAAAAACATTTCGTGTGAATGACATAATAAATATCTCTTGGAAATGAACTAATAATCTCTTGGAAATGAAATAAAACATCTCGTTGAACTGTAGTAACAATTATCTCAAGAAAATGAAATAGAACATCCTATATAAATGAAATAAAATATCTCGCGCAAATTAAATAAAGCAACGCATCTAAATGAAATAAAAACATTTCATGTAATTGAAATAAAACATTTTTTGTAAATGAAATGATAATTATCTTGTCTAAATGAAATAAAACATCTCATGTATATTAAATAAAACATCTCTTGGAAATGAAATAATTATATCGTGGAAATCAAAGAAAATATCTCGTGGAAAAGAAACATAACTTACACAAAATTATTCTCAGAGTGACCTGATAGACAGTCATTTTAATACAATATTCGTACTACTACAGTCTACGCGAAGATAGGTTATATTTTATGTAAGCAGAGTGGGTGAAGAATAGTTTGTTTACATCGAGTATAAATTTACAACTATTTCTGATTTTCTCAAGATCTTAATGAATATTTTAACAAAAGCAGTCCCTGGACTAGTTCCCTACTTTACAATATTTTGAACTCCATGTTTTGCTTTACAACCATTGTTATATACTTTCACTTGACCAGTCATCAGAGTTCCTCTTTGAAATAGACTAACACATGTAATACCTAAAAGTCATTTAGGAAAAGATTCCGAAGGAGGCGTTCTGATTGGCATGTTTGTGGGTTTGGATAATAAGGAATGATGTAAACTGTTAGGCTCTTTGTCCATTAGTTTAGGGAGTTTCTCGTGCAAACAAAACAATAGTTTCCCCGATAGTACAATTGTAGAAGTACAAGAATACTTAATATGCTGACGGGGCCTTGGAAAACCGCCATATGAATCAAGTTGACAATGATCGAGACGATTAATGGAGATCAAAAACTTAATTATTTTAAAAACATACTTAGGTAAAAGAGAATGCACGTCAGCTGATACATAATATAATTGGCAAAATTAAGGCTTGAAACATACGTTTGTAATCAATAGCAAGAAATCTTTTAACATTTTAAGCCACTTATATGCTTGTTTTAAAAACATTTAAATTAAACGTTGTTGGTAACCAATTCAATTTTACATTGTAATATATCATCAAGCAATGAAATAATTTGCTTTCAGATCCAGTTTTTACTCACGCAGTTTCTTTTATGTGGAAAAAAGAAAACTTATAAAGGAATAGTAATGAAGAATAAAACTTGGTCTGTACGAAAATAACGCATGATAAATTAGATAGTCATTGACAGTTCCTTTGTCTTCTTTTCCAGTCTATGTTCATCTTTGTTTCTTATTTATCTTATTCGTTTTAGGTTTTCATATTTTGTTCAAATATTTAGTGCGTGTGGCGTTGTTTTTTAATTGTGTAACCGTTACCAAGAAATGTCATGCACGATAAATATGAATAAATCAATATAGATTAATTAATTATATTATTTCTTTCTTATAAAAATCAATTAGAGAATCTTTGCACATATTGTTTTGAATCTTCACATTTCAAAAACTTAGAAAACCATTTCTATTTTCATCCGTCGAGAACATTAGGGATTTTGCATTACTCAGACTCTTTAAAATCGATCGCAGTTTCCCACGACCCAGATTATTTTCGTACTTCCCAAGTCAAAAGGGATGGCAGTTTCCCACGACCCACGTTATTTTCGTACTTCCCAAGTCAAAAGGGATGGCAGTTTCCCACGACCCACGTTATTTTCGTACTTCCCAAGTCAAAAGGGATGGCAGTTTCCCACGACCCACGTTATTGTCGTACTTCCCAAGTCAAAAGGGATGGCAGTTTCCCACGACCCAGATTATTTTCGTACTTCCCAAGTTAAAAGGGATGGCAGTTTCCCACAACCCACGTTATTTTCGTACTTCCCAAGTCAAAAGGGATGGCAGTTTCCCACAACCCACGTTATCTTCGTACTTCCCAAGTCAAAAGGGATGGCAGTTTCCCACGACCCAGATTATTTTCGTACTTCCCAAGTCAAAAGGGATGGCAGTTTCCCACAACCCACGTTATTTTCGTACTTCCCAAGTCAAAAGGGATGGCAGTTTCCCACAACCCACGTTATTTTCGTACTTCCCAAGTCAAAAGGAATGGCAGTTTCCCACGACCCAGATTATTTTCGTACTCCCCAAGTCAAAAGGGATGGCAGTTTCCCACAACCCACGTTATTTTCGTACTTCCCAAGTCAAAAGGGATGGTAGTTTCCTACAACCCACGTTATTTTCGTACTTCCCAAGTCAAAAGAGATGACAGTTTCCCACGACCCACGTTATTTTCGTACTTCCCAAGTCAAAAGGGATGGCAGTTTCCCACGACCAAGATTATTTTCGTACTTCCCAAGTCAAAAGGGATGGCAGTTTCCCACGACCCACGTTATTTTCGTACTTCCCAAGTCAAAATAGATGGCAGTTTCCCACAACCCACGTTATTTTCGTACTTCCCAAGTCAAAAGAAATGGCAGTTTCCCACGACCCACGTTATTTTCGTACTTCCCAAGTCAAAAGAGATGACAGTTTCCCACGACCCACGTTATTTTCGTACTTCCCAAGTCAAAAGGGATGGCAGTTTCCCACGACCAAGATTATTTTCGTACTTCCCAAGTCAAAAGGGATGGCAGTTTCCCACGACCCAGATTATTTTCGTACTTCCCAAGTCAAAAGGGATGGCAGTTTCCCACGACCCACGTTATTTTCGTACTTCCCAAGTCAAAAGGGATGGCAGTTTCCCACGACCCACGTTATTTTCGTACTTCCCAAGTCAAAAGGGAAGGCAGTTTCCCACGACCCAGATTATTTTCGTACTTCCCAAGTCAAAAGGGATGGCAGTTTCCCACGACCCACGTTATTTTCGTACTTCCCAAGTCTAAAGGGATGGGCAGTTTCCCACGACCCACGTTATTTTCGTACCTCCCAAGTCAAAAGGGATGGTAGTTTCCCACGATCCACGTTATTTTCGTACTTCCCAAGTCAAAAGGGATGGCAGTTTCCCACGACCTACGTTATTTTCGTACTTCCCAAGTCAAAAGGGATGGTAGTTTCCTACAACCCACGTATTTTCGTACTACCCTAGTCAAAATGGATGGCAGTTTCCGACGACCCACGTATTTTCGTACTACTCAAATCGAAATGTAAGGCACTTTCCCACAACTCACATTATCTTCGTACTACTCTAGTCAAAATGGGAGGCAGTTTCCCACAACCAACGTTTTTTTCGTACTACTCAAGTCGAAATGGAAGGCAGTTTCCCACAACCCACGTTATTTTCGTACTACTCAAGTCGAAATGGAAGGCAGTTTCCCACGACCCACGTATTTTCGTACTACCCTAGTCAAAATGGATGGCAGTTTCCTACAACCCACGTATTTTCGTACTACCCTAGTCAAAATGGATGGCAGTTTCCCACGACCCACGTATTTTCGTACTACTCAAGTCGAAATGGAAGGCAGTTTCCTACAACCCACGTTATTTTCGTACTACCCTAGTCAAAATGGAAGGCATTTTCTCACAACCCACGTATTTTCGTACTACCCTAGTCAAAATGGATGGCAGTTTTCCACGACCCACGTATTTTCGTACTACCCTAGTCAAAATGGATGGCAGTTTCCTACAACCCACGTATTTTCGTACTACCCTAGTCAAAATGGATGGCAGTTTTCCAGAACCCACGTATTTTCGTACTACCCTAGTAAAAATGGATGGCAGTTTCCCACAACCCACGTATTTTCGTACTACCCTAGTCAAAATATATGGCAGTTTACCACAACCCACGTATTTTCGAACTACTCAGGTCGAAATGGAAGGCAGTTTCCTACAACCCACGTTATTTTCGCACTACCCTAGTCAAACTGGATGGCAGTTTCCCACAACCCACGTTATTTTCGAACTACTCAGGTCGAAATGGAAGACAGTTTCTTATCAAGCAAGTCAGAATGAAAATCAGTTTAGTAGCACCCAAGTCAAAATGGAAGGCAGTTTCCTACTAAACACGTCAAAATGGATGGCAGATTCGAACATTTTCTTAACGTTGGTATTCTTATCAGTTTAGCTGTTAATTCCCAGTTGTTCAGCAGTTCCTGCAGACATCAAGACCTATCAATCAAGCAGTTTCATGAGTATTTCTTAATAATTATTTACACATTACCAGTATCTAGGAAATATTATGCAGTTATTTGTTCCATACATTTGACTTTAATTGCCAATAGTATTAGTTAACGGACAGAGTCAGCATATGAAGGTACCAAAATGTGCTAAAATAAATTTTACTGAATTGCTTATTATTTGTTACAGACTGCTAGGAAAACTACTGTTGTAAACTCGCTTGGTGTAGATGGTATCAAACAAATAAAACAAAATTGTATCATGGGCAGATACAGTGAACCTATAAAAATGTGACTAACATTTCACTGAAATATCGTAGGTATTTTAGTGAAAATTCACTGAAATATTTGGCAAAATATTTGTGAAATTGTATTGAAAATTTTTTGACACTTCTCTAAATGTTAAACTTTCACTTAAACCTCTCCCCTATTCCAATTATTCACCATCCCTCACTGCCAGAGATAAATTGGTTCTAAAAAATAAGCATCAGAACACCAAGTAATGAATGATTACACAATCCCTCACTGTCAGGGATAAATTGGTTCTAAAAAATAAGCATCAGAAAACCAAGTAATGAATGATTACACTATCCCTCACTGCCAGTGATAAATTGTTTCTAAAAATAAGCATCGGAACACAAAGTAATGAATGATTAAACTATCCCTCACTGCCAGAGATAAATTGGTTCTAAAAAATAAGCATCTGAACACCAAGTAATGAATGATTACACCATCCCTCACTGCCAGGGATAAATTGGTTCTAAAAAAATAAGCATCCGAACACCAAGTAATGAATGATTACACCATCCCTCACTGCCAGAGATAAATTGTTTCTAAAAATACGCATCTAAGCACCAAGTAATGAATGATTACACTATCCCTCACTGCCAGAGATAAATTGTTTCTAAAAATACGCATCTAAGCACCAAGTAATGAATGATTACACTATCCCTCATTGCCAGGGATAAATTGGTTCCAGAAAATAAGCAACTGAGGGACATTAGTATAGTACAGTACCCGATTATTTAGAGATCCTTGGACCCAAGGTAATAATGTCGACACAAGTTTAAGTCACGATAGGGGATAGCCAGGGGATGGGGTGGCTGAAAACAAGACCTAACATACTAGTAAATTTAACTGCAGTGGATAGTCTACAATCATTGAGTAGGATTTATACTGAGAAAAAATGGAAATGTTGGTTAGAAAAGACAAAACCAGTTTGGAAAAAACTTACATTTGTTTTTCCTTGTACAATACAGTACACGATGCATTAAGTATTGTACATGTTTATAAACAATAAATGAATTCAAGTATAGGTGACACATTAGAAAATATATGTCACATTAACTAAGAACACATATATAAACATATATAAAAGTAAATAGTAGTCCTTGTTTGATCTAAGCAGTTCACATGAAATTCGTAGCTGCCAGTATCATATGGCTATATACTTCTTGTTTACATGATACGTGTATTTACATTAGGTCTACCTGAGCCAACAAACGTAACCATGTTGCTAAGGCTACCAACAAGATGAGGCATTGCATATTGAAATGAAAATCTGTCATCAAGCGAATATTTTATTTCACATATATTTGTCTTATAGCTAGATTTATGGGAATAGTCAAGTGCAAATGCAGACAGCTATATCGAATTCAGTTTAAATTAGTAATCTTTAAGTTGATTTAGATACTTCAAAATATAGATTTTTGGTCACAGATTATTTAAAATTAACTATCATTTCAAATCAGCAACACAAATTAATTTATTCTTTTGCGCATGAACTTTTTATATGCTGACGAATAAGGAGATTCCTATAAAAAAAATAAACAGATCTAAGATGCGGGGGTAAATTGCTATAGTTTTTGAAAACCCTCAAGCGATAAAATATTCCCTGGTTTTTCTCCTTCCAGCCAGCAGATATCACCATATACAGAGTACCTCCAATCTCTAGAATAAACCGGAAACAATAAACCAGACTTGCTATCTGCATGTTTTATTATATCAGAATCTCTTGTTTTCACTCCCTGATATTCCTGTCTAAAGCATACATCTATGAACTGCTTTAATCTGAAGAATTTAATCATTTCCCTGATCTTTGTATCAAATCAACCTCTGCTTCAGACGAGGCAATGGGTTATTTTTCCAAGCATTTATTTGATATCAGTTCTTCAGAAATGGACAAATTGTTTAAAAGATGAAGCTAAATCTACAACAATCCTGACCAAGTATTACTTGTCCTTCCGTCATATTTTTTTATAACCCTTTTACATTTCGATCTAGTATTAATAGAGAAGAATATAAAGTTGGTTTACAGTGACAATGTGTTAAATTTTATGGCTGACCAACACATCAATGTTATATCTGGCCCAAGGTTAAACAAGTATTATCCATGGTGTGATAATTTGCAATCAGTTAAGCAAGTAAACAGAATGTAGCTTAGAGAAAATTTTTTGTACAATTCAATACCTTAGAAGTAATAGCAAAATCAAATCTGGTAAATAATATGACAAAACAAAACTTAGTTTCTTGCTAATCAAAAAGTACACGCTACACGCTTTTCTGAGCTGGTACATGACTATGCACATTAAAATACAGGGATTGAATAATAATAATAATAATAATAATAATAATAATAATAATAATAATAATAATAATAATAATAATAATAATAATAATGATGATGATGATGATAATAATAATAATAATAATAATAATAATAATAATAATAATGATGATGATGATAATAATAATAATAATAATGATGATAATAATAATAATAATAATAATAATAATAATAATAATAATAATAATAATAATAATAATAATAATAATAATAATAATAATAATAATAATAATAATTAATGCTTGAGAATTTCAGATCACACAATCATTCGCAAAGACAAATTTACAAACAAGCATAATGAAATAAAGAAACCAAAAATTGCTGACAAAAATTAAGGAAGTAAACATTAAGTCTTTAAGTCTGTTCTGGTAGTCGAATTGTCCCATTGAGTCCAATAGCTTTCATTAATCTTAAGAATGCTGGCAATATATCATTAGATCAGAGCCTCCTCACATAGCTGTATATTTTCAAGTTGTTATAACAATCAATCTCATCTTCAAGCGTGACTCAGAATTATCTACCAACGTTAGGTATGTATACTTATCTTAATATAAGTAACAATTAATTTACAAAGTCTAATGCCTGACTGCTAGACACAATAAAAAAGTCTTTGTTTTATAAGGAAACTAACAATAAATTTACATTAAAAATCAAACCTCTTGTCAAAAATAGTCCCACCTAGAAACTGATTTGCAATAGACGTGATGATAAATCGTAATAAATAGACCAGGGGCGCATATATGACGTAAAAGCAGCAAATTTCTCCAAACTCCGCTGTGCTCTAGGGGTAGGGCTAAAATGTAACAAAAAATAATACCAGCGATGGTAATTGTAACTTTCACCTCAAACTCGTAAACTCCCATTGCACTCCTAATTTTCAGTAGCACTTTAAACTGTTGGAAGGAATCACTCCCCTTTAACCAGAGTTGTTTAGAATGGGTTATTAGCAACTAAGGTTTGCCGTCTTTGTTGATATGGAAAACAATTACCATTGCGTCCCCATGCTCACTTACAAAAATACGAACAATATGTGACTACATTTCGTCATTATCACTCGGATTAAGAAGTGAAATTCAGTCAGAGACATGGATATAGAATAGTTCTCTAAGATACATTGGCACGCGAAAGCTTCTTGCAAAAGCCACTCTAAGTTATAAACGAGGTGCAGTTCAAACTGGCGCCTGACATTAATGATACAAAATGCTGATTTTGAAATGCGGTATTTGATTTAAGAATTTCTGAATCGGAAGCGTCTGCAGTCTGTGAGGAAACATAATACAGTTATAACATTTGCACAGACGAAGTACATCTTAATATGATAATAATGGTTTTATGTTGACTTTGACTGACATTGTACTGGAAAGTTTGAACAAATTTTTGACAAGGCTGAAAGGATTCGGCTGCATATTCAGTTGTCGTTTATAATATACCGAGGATTGCTTCGTTTATAATGGCGTCGACCCACCAATAGAAGAATTAGAAGGAATAGAACGACTCGTTTCATAATAGGACTGTAACAAATTACATTATTGCACGTTGTTATCGTAATTTTTTCAATTGATTTTTGGGGGAGATTGTTCTAAGACCGCATAGACAGATTATATCCAACACACCCCATTTGTTTCTAAAGTCGCACTTGAAATTTTAATAAAATATTTCAGTTTATATGAAACACGTTATAAAGTTTCTAAAAAAAACACGGTTTTACGAGGTAAGTAAAATATAGACTGTGATTGGGGAGTGATATTAGAATAGATCTTGCTCTGAATAATTGTCTAGGAATTGTTATTATTGTTGATATAATGATGTCACTCAAGCAAGTAATAAAGCATGTTTCCTTCATAATATTCTCATATTGTGCTAAATCGATTGACCATAAAAACCAAAGTGGACTAGATGAAATGTAGAGTGTATAATAAGTGATTGGATCGGTATAAATAAGACAAAGTTGTCTCTCGTCAAAGCTCTATGTAATCTTTAACTAAAATAACTTGATAATACCAGTTGCATTGTGCAAAGCAATTTGCCATTTGAACATTCACCAATTACAGTTAATTACGCGTTAAGATTGTTGATTTGCACACTTAATTAGGCAAAAGCGTCATTCAACTTTTTCGGTTTTGTACTATGTGAAAAATTTTCTTCTAGTTTATTATTAGGCCAGATGTTCATTGAAATCCTAAAGAAATAAGATCAAGGTAACATAGGGGAGGAAATTCAAAAAAGCCAAAAAATGAACAATACAATCAGTGCAATTAAAAATAAAATTATACGTTTAGCTGAAAATAAGTCACAAGGTGCAAGAAACGGAAAACATTACATTTAAGATGAATAGAGGCCAGTTCTTGATGACAATGAAGTATTATTTCTTGTTGAAATTTCCAGCGACATTTCAGTGAAATAACAATGTGAAAAATCTTAATAAAATTCTCAGAAATATTTGAATGTCAGTACAATATTACTGAGATTTGATGAAGTGCCAAACATTTTTTTGGGGCAAAATAATGACATTTCAGTCACATTTTCACTTGGGACCAATGGAAGGAACATGCAGAGCAATACCCTTTAAGTTTCTGGAGAATTTGTCAAGCCTACGTTCACCAGGATATACGACAATGAACATGCATCAATTGATTTTCACATAACAGATTTTGTGAGAGCAAATGGTCCACATTTTGGAAAGAGGTGCTCCATCGTTAAAGATTTAAATGGATTTGTTATTCAACATCGAGCCATAGGATATGAAACACAAATAATAATCATAATAATGTGATTAAAACCTTCTTTTGGCAATTGCTTTACTGTTAGTGAAGAGTGTACTCAAATAGGCTGCAAGTAAGTAGCAACATTTTGTAGCTGTTAAATAACTGCTTAGGCAGTTATGGAATCACCCCTGGAAGTACTGCTAAGAGTAAACAAATAGTAAAAACTGCTAATATACTGTATAAAGTATTAAAAACTTTCTAACAGCCAATGAAGCAGTTCACTTTGACATTGTTAAGACATAGATTTAAATGTTCGTTAAGACGATACGAAAGAGATAAAACTATTTTCTCTCGATTTAACATAGATTTAAATGTTCGTGCTTGCGCGGTGGCCCTTGGCACAGCTGCATATAAATATACAAAATAGCATGTAAATCAGTGAACAAAAGTGATTTGTGTATTACATAAAAACAGAAGCACACACATAGATTGCATTACCTGAAAAGATAATTATACAAACGGATTGTATTACGTGAAACGTGAATCATATACACGGACAGCAGTACCTGAAATGAGAAGCATATACAAACATTGTTTTACCTGAAAAAAGAGAAATTTGGATTTCCAGTGAACCATGAGTGTAAATGACACAATCATCGCAGACATTCCCTTGAATGACAGCGAACATTAAACGAGATGGCGTGCGCTTTACGGGACCGATAGTCGTCCCCAAAACACTATATATAAATATATATATATATATATATATATATATATATATATATATATGTATATATATATATAGATATATATATCTATATATATATATATATATGTATGTGTAATTTATGTATATATATATATATATATATATATATATATATATATATCTGTATATATATATATATATATATATCTATATATGTATATATATATATATATATATCTATATATATATATTTATATATATATATATATATTTATATATGTATATATATATATATATATATATGAATCAATACGAATTTAGATTACCTTTTGAGCCCAACAATATTTTTGTCATCTTCTCAATGTCAAATTTTTCCATGATTTACTTTATATGTCTAACATTAACAGAAAGTCACTTTTTCTGGCGAATTTAAAGCTTTCCCTTAGAACGTTCTGTCCAAATTTAGTTGCAAATGCCTAAATAATGCTGCATTCTTCTCTTATATGTCTGCTTGTCAATTTGTATGTATGTATGTATGTATGTATGTATGTATGTATGTATGTATGTATGTATGTATGTATGTATGTATGTATGTATGTATGTATGTATGTATGTATGTATGTATGTATGTATGTATGTATGTATGTATGTATGTATGTATGTATGTATGTATGTATGTGGTAGGTGTTTCTGAAGAAAAATTTATCGTCTCTTCTACAAATACAAATAAATGATTTGCCAAATATATAAATGCAAAAAGTAAGTTCAATTTGCTTTTGTTGGTAATTGTATTAACACCGACTGTTTGCGTTATCATCCTAGTAAATATGTCGGAACAATATTGTGAATAAGAGATGCTTTCTTTTCTGTTTTTTTCTCTTCGTTTTTACTCTTTATATATTCAGATTAATATTACTTAGCCGTTTTTTGGCCTGAAATGAGTTTGGTAATTGTTGTCAAAGATCAATCAAATGTCTTAAATTTCGCCACAAAAGAGAAAATAAGACGTCGAGTTTATCTTTCCTCCTTTGAAAGAGAGATTTATAGTCGAATGTTGTGTTATTGAAAGCTAGTGATTTATTGAGATAGATGAGCGGAAGCCATTACATGAAAAACTCTATGTTTGAGGATTTATGGAATTTATTACGTTTGACATCTTGGAAATTTACGCCCATTAAATCATTGCCGTATGTCCTGGAGACATACACGTTTGGATTTGGCTTTGCGTACAAGACTCAGTTGTTGAATTCATTTGTTGTTGTTGTTGTTATTGTTGTAGGGTTTAACTCCATTTTTCAGCACAAGATAGGCTATACATGGCGGCCAGTATTAGTGGTGGAGGAAGACCCTGGAAAACCCAGGTAAGAACCACCGACCCACGAGAAGCTACTGGCAGGCTTTCTCACTTACCCACGTTAGCCGAGTGACTCACGCAGACTCACTCCAACTCACGCAGACAGAGGTGAGATGGCAGTGATCCGTAACGGTCAGCGCTTTAGACCACTCGGCCACTTGGGGCCCCGAATTCATTTGTAGCCAGCAGCATATGTAGGGTTGCTGAAAATGTTTGACAAAAGTGTATCTATACTGCCTTTCAACACGTGAACCTGTGTCTCGTGCTCTTAGATGCTTGTGGTAGTTGTGATTACGATGCTTTGCAATTTTCCATTCATTTGCCAATTTTTCTATTCGACCCATCAATGACTGTAACTTTGTTGTAAGTTTGCCATGATATTACGATAAGCTAGAGTTCCATCCATCTTTGCAATGAACTAGGGTGAGATTTTGTTATTCCATAAGGTCAATTAATGCAGTTTTAATAGCCTTCCAGAAAGTAATCTCATTTTTATTTTCCCTCAACATTCCGCGCAAGAAAGGTTAGGGTATCGTTATTACAATATACGCGGTTACTTTAGCTACAAATTGAGCATTCAGGACCTGAAGATCCCTCCTTGTTATATATAAGTTTTATTTCACAGAAAGGAATTATCTTTTTCACAGTGAGTCCAGAAAGTGGCGATGTTGTCCTGATCGCTGCATGCGTGCTTTTGTCAAGAGAACAGTTTCAGTACATTTACATACCATAGGAATCTGTAGAAAGATCTGATTTTGCATAAAAAAAATTCGCATTCGCGTTCACCTATAAAACATCTCAATGCTTAGCAGAACGAAGAAAATGAATTATATTTTCCCATTTGTGAGGAATCTTTTAAAGACGATGTTGTTGCTGTAAACTAATGAGAGACCATATCTTGTCTAATGAGTTGAGGGAATGGTGGTCTTCACTTTTTCATTTACATGGGGATTGGCGTCCACTGGTTGTCAGGATGTCGTACCACAATGACAGTGGACACTGAACGACGAGACAATAAATGTTTTCTTAAACGGAATAAATCATATGAGCTCTTGTTAATGCCTGACTGCTAGACACAATAAAAAAACTTGTGTAAAATTTTAACTTTTCGTATGTATGTGCTACCATTTGAGGAGCAGCAGATCAGCCAGCGCAGTAGCATAAGACAAAAATGAACAGGAGAAATTGTTTTCATGGGTGTCAAGCTCGAAACTATGCTTAATATAATTTTAAAACCTTGGATTTAAATCATGTTTCGTTGACACCTGAGGAGAGGAGCTTGCTGCAGCAGATACTGATGTGACTACGGGTTGAGTTTTCCTTAACTATTAATCATTGGATCCCCAAACCCTACGAAATCTAAAAAAAAATCTTGCGTGGTGGGTTTTATATCGATCAGCAAACACAGGCCTGGCAAACGCATTGCATTGTCATAGGCATAAAACAGAAACCACAAACCGAATTGTGTTGTTTAAGAAGAAAAAAAAACACTTGGAGTTGAGATTAACCACGAAGACGGTTAAACAAAGCAACGATACTGGTTATACGATAAAGCAACGTTACTGGTGATACGATAAAACAACGATACTGGTGATACGATAAAGCAAAGATTTTGGTGATACGATGGGCTTTGGTGTTGCTAAATGAGGTTTGGTAATGAAAAAGAATCTAGATTTGTGATGATGTCATTTTAATGGAAATCATTGTTTTCTGCTAACACATAATAGAATATATGATGAATTTTTGAATAGGGTCAGACACAATTCCACTGTTTTCGCGAGGAGTATCTTTTGCAAAAGAAATGTGTTCTCTTACAACTCGTCAGTAAGAAGTAAGCCTATCGCCACTCTTTGTAACACCATAACATGCGTTGTAAAAGACGGTCAAACATCTCTGAGGCTATATAAAATATTTGAAGAAATCAGTTTTCAGTGAAAATCATGTGAAATGGATGGTGAAAGATACAGTGCTTCCAATCTGTGACTATCTTACATCTCGTCAATCGCTTTGAGAACCAAGGGTACAGCCACAATTCTAAAGTTGTTTCTGAATTCTGAGAATAAACTAAATGATACATTTCATAAACAGAATCAAACTTGTTTGCAATGTTACTAAGATGAATCAGTAAATGATACTACCATTCATAGCAATTTCAAAACATTTAATGAATGCATCCTTTTTCCCCTATTAGGGTCATACTAGGGTATGACGTAAAATCTGGCTTGTCTTTGTTTTGTTGTTATTGTTGTGATGGGTAATTATTTGTAAGTTATATGTGAATGTTGAACTACGTATCGTCCCCAGTCTTAGAATTCAAAGAATTTCATCATTTCATGTTTGTATGTGTTGTACATCAATAGCGACACACAGTTCATGGCACCTGTAAATTGTATAAAGAGTGCAATAAAACTCGTCTTCACAATGGGGGTAGTGTTATATTCATCGCCAATATCGCTTTACTTGTCAGTTGACACAATCTTTACCGTCATTTAAATCATGTTTTTCATGAAATGGTGATAAATTTGCCACAGAAAAAAAGGAGGTACGCGAAAGCCAAGAAATGTAGTCGACACACACAAAGTTTAATTTGAAGGAAGTATCTTGTAGGATTATTTATTATTCTATGTCTTTAATTATTTCATTGATCTCTAACGAAATTCAGTGCAGTACTGCGCACAGACGTCACGGCATGGACATCCTTACACATACGTCAAGTTTTATATGTGTCATAGTTTTTATCTTCAGGGTAATCAACCAATTTATACTGATGGAATAGTAAAAGCTTATACATTTATAAATTTATCGGGTCGTTTGTGTTACACTTGAATCTGTACCAAGTCACTGCAATTACGTTCTCGCAGCTACAAAAGTAGATTCTTCATGTGGTCTTCAAAATTATACATGAAGAGATGTATAGGTTCTTTAAACGTCTTCCTTATAGTTTGTAAATATCCAACATTACAGACATATATTCCATATGGTGTAAATGGCTTATGCCTTTCATACAAATCTGCAGAATGGTAATGATACATATGTTATCTTGCTTGCAATAGTAGATTTTGAGTATCCATGATAAGAGTCTGACCGACAAAGAGGAGGCAGTGAAGGCGCTTGTTGTAAATACCAAGAGCATATCAACTACTGTGTTTTTTCTCCCATGTACACACATTTAACTCTAGTTAAAGATCTGATAGTGAGTAGATATGTTGGCGATTACTTTTTGAAAGTATTGAATAAACTGTCAAAGTGGCAATAGCCAAGAAAAGACTGGAAATCGCCTAACCTCTAATTCATGGCTGGAATACTGACGAATATACTCCTGTGTTCTGTGAAAACTTCGGGTTGACTTGATGATTATCGTACATATGAATACGACAACACATCAAATACTTGACTTGTTCTCCTTGCGGCTCGTCAAAATCGCACATCAAGCATGTCGTATTAATCCGTCCTTAGAACAAACTGTCGCAAATATTCAAAAGGGTGGTAATCCTCCACAATCCTCCACATGGTCGCCTTCAACAAGCAGTCGACATTCAGATTCTGTTTTAAAAATTCGAATACAGTTGTGTTATCTTATGTCCACAATGTGGTACCACTGAGCTTCAAAACTCTTGCCTAGTTGGTGAGTTCCTTTGTACAGATCTTTTATGGTCAAGCCTGTATTAAAAGTTTTCCTCTATCAATCTGGATAACATTTGGGATACGAGTGGATCCCTGCCAAATAGATGTCCATGAAATTTGTTCACTATCAGTGGGTTTTATAAATCATACCTATTAAGACTGTAAGGACCAACATTTTTTCCATATCGCTTCTGACATCTTGCGTTCAAGTATTGTAATCCACGCGAAGCCTTGACCAAATACTGACGGCTAGTTGATTAATACGTTGGAGGTGTCACTATAGCAAAGCTGTTCTACGGAATGAAATTTTTCGGATCACCAATCTAAAGGCTTTGGAAATAACATGAAATGCTTCAAAAATCTAGATGCTTTGAGAATAGTATGGAATTATTTCGGTTCACAGATCTAAAGAATGCTTTAGTTTCAAAAGTCTAAAGCTTTGGCGATGTGATGCAATTCTTTCGGTTCACTAAATATTTTGACTATGACATGAAATGAATATGGTTCAAAAGTCAAAGGCTTTTACAATGACATGAAATTCTTTCGGTTCACCGATCTAAAGGCTTAGACAAGTGACATGTTCTTCGTAGAATTGGTTGATAATTCCGTACATGAGAAATAACGGTCGAAAGTTTTTACAGTAACGTAAAATAATGTCTACATCGGATCAGCAATACTTCTTCCTTTCTTACTATCAATAAAAGAGCCGAAAGACTCAGTACCATTCACAGAAACCTTCCCGCTACTCCACTTGTATACCATCTTGACCTCAGTCACAAGTACAGATCTTCATGAAGAACATGTCACGATATATTTCTTTGTTAGTGACAAATTACATGGGCATTTTGCTACCAAGTGATACTTCCAGCACGTTTTAAAAAAAGCAAAAACAAAAAAAAAAAACAACAACAAAAAAAAAAAAAACAAAAACAAAAAACGCAGACGTGTTCAGTGTGGTTTCTTCCATCGCTCTGACTGAATATGCAACGTACGTACATCGTCATTCGTGAGAAAGATTTAAAAAAAACCCCAACAAAATGTTGTTACCGTTATTATATCCAGACAATCACTATGGCTAAAATGTGATTATATAATCTAGCACTGAAAGAGTTGATCACCAATTTCGGATAAACTGGATAGATGACCGTAATTTGACCAAATATAAGTAAACCTATATGTACCCAGCGGTTTGATTTATCCACACTTACTTTAGTACACAACTAGTTAATAAAATCCGGTCTAGCGCTACCCCATTGTTCTTTCGAGGAAATCTTTCTATGTCAGAAAGAAATGTATTTTTTGTATTATCTGAAAAGATACCCTTAATGCATTCACCATATACAAAATCAAAATCCGATTCTTAGCCACGGATGACGGTTCCAAAACTTCATGTGCAACCGTTCAATAGCATTTAATTCAGTGAATGCCCATATTATGTTCTGATCTATAATTAAGCATTCAATAATATTCACATTTTACCTGGTGGTGTTGGGCACATGTGAAAACTATAAATTTGTATCCATTACAAATAATGTTTTTGAAGCTTATGCGCTTAAAGTTTGTTTAATATGTTTGAAGGACTCCAACCCCTGTTATAAAACAATTCCAAGAATTAAAATTGGCGAACAATCTCTAACTCTATGTCTTTATAGCAATAGTAACGGCTTTAGGAAGTCTGCCATTTCCCTTAGGGAAAACCAATAGCTTTGCTTCGTTTGCATGAATTTAACGTGTCACTTATCACAACAGGGCACTAAAACTCTTTTACACAACGCCGTTTCGACTCAGAAAATGCTACTAGGTCATCTGGGCATACATTCATAAACATCATGCCTGATTCGACACTGCTTTAAAAAATTCTTCTTCGATGTGATTAATTAAGAAGAACATAAGAGGGCGTCAAGATGACGAAGGACAGTTGTAGATAAAGCATTGGCATCGTCATACATTCCATCTACAAGATTAAACAGTTTACCTCTTATCATAAATCAAATTATAAATAGAATAAAAATATCACTTATGATAAATTCAAACTCTGTAGCAAGATAAATATAATGCAATTTATTTTCCCTGATTTCATATAATAATGGTATAAGTTGTGGGCATTCATTTTCTAAACCCAGACCATGTCTGTTTTTTTTTTAAATCCTAGCATGCAAACTATCCTTGACACTCAAAGGGTGATATCTCTGTAATTTTCAAAGCAATTTACAGAACCTTTCTTATGGATATGTATAACTATATCCTTAGACGATATGTATGGAAAGCATCTAGTATTGTAGATAATATTAACAACGTAGAGTAAGACTGGCTGGATTATCAGCTCAGTGTAGTCACCACTTGTTAACTCGGTAATTAATGGCGTCAATTCTCTTATCGATATAGCAAATATTTAATTCATCAGTCAAAATTTGAAAGCCACCTTGAAAAAATCAGTATAGAAATATATATCTTCATCATCTGCAATGAAAACTAAGGCATAAGGCATATAAATAAACTTATGAAAGTTTCAGGTTCATTTACTCAGGTATTAGTTTGGTAACGCTTCCCTTCTTTAAGCTGCCAATATTTCTTTGCATTCCACTGACGTGCCTCTAGTAGTTTATTTATTGAGGAATTTGGTAGAGTTGTACAGAAATTATCAGAATTGTGGTAGAGTTGTACACATATGATCCTGAATTTGGAAGGGTTGTACTGAAGTGATCATGATTGTGTTAGGATTGTACAGAAATCAATAGGAATGTAGTAGGATTGTACACCAATGATCAGGATAGTGGTTGGATTGTACGGAAATAATCAGGAATGTATTAGGCTGTACAGAAATCACCATGAATGTAGCAAAGTATACAGAAATGATCAAGGATGTGGTAGGGTTGTTAGTGATTAAGAATGTGGTAGTGTTGTACAGTAGTGATACAAAATGTGGAAGAGTCGTAGAGAAATTATTAGGAATATGGAAGCATTGTGCAGAAAGTATCATGAATGTGTTAGGATTGTAAATAATATTATCATGAGTATGGTAGGGTTATAGAGAATGATCGAAATGATCAGAAAAATGGTAGGGGGATACATAAATCGTCAGGAATGTGCCATGGTTGTACATAAATGATCAATAATGTAGTTAGGTTGTACCGAAATTATCAGGAATGTAGTAGCAGTGATGAAGAATGTGGTAGGGTTGTACACCAATGATCAAGAACATGGATGGGTTGTACAGTAGTGATCAAGAATATGGTTGTATGACATGGCACCTTGTATGTATGTAGGTTGTACGAAATGGAAAGTAGTACACGTTTGTATGCTGTACGAAATGGTTAAGTTATTTTTATGTGTAGATTTAAGACATTGTACGTCATATATGTGCGTAGGTTATACGACATGGTACATTATAGATATCATATACAGGTTGTATGATTTGGTGCATCACGGCTGTCGTGTATAGGCTGTACGATATGGTACATCATAGTCGTCTTCTATATGTTGTACGAAATGGTACATCATAGTTGTCATGTATAGGTTGCACGAATGGTACATCATAGCTGTTGTGTATAGGTTGTACAATATAGTGCATCATAGCTGTCGTCTATAGGTTGTACGAAATGGTACATCATGGCTGTCGTGTATAGGGAGTACGACATGGTACATCATAGCTGTCGTGTATAGATTGTACGATATGGTACATCAAAGCAGTCGTGTATAGGTTGCACGACATGGCACATCATGGCTGTCGTGTATAGAGTGTACGACATGGTGTATTATAGCTGTCGTGTGTAGGGTGTACGACATGGTGCATCATGGCTGTCGTGTGTAGGGTGTACGACATGGTGCATCATGGCTGTCGTGTATAGGCTATACGATATGGTACATCAAAGCAGTCGTGTATAGGTTGCACGACATGGCACATTATGGCTGTCGTGTATAGAGTGTACGACATGGTGTATTATAGCTGTCGTGTGTAGGGTGTACGACATGGTGCATCATGGCTGTCGTGTGTAGGGTGTACGACATGGTGCATCATGGCTGTCGTGTATAGGCTATACGATATGGTACATCAAAGCAGTCGTGTATAAGTTGCACGACATGGCACATTATGGCTGTCGTGTGTAGGGTGTACGCCATGGTGCATCATGGCTGTCGTGTGTAGGGTGTACGACATGGTGCATCATGGCTGTCGTGTACAGGCTATACGATATGGTACATCAAAGCAGTCGTGTATAGGTTGTACGACATGGCACATCATTGCTGTCGTGTATAGGGTGTACGATATGGTGCATCATAGCTGTTTTGTGGAATATCTGTGTTAATCAACCACTGGATAAAATCTCAGAAAACAATAGGGAATATTTCATAGTTTAAAAAATGTTTAATTATTGATTGATGGGTTTTCTCACGTATCGGTATAACACGTTAATGTTCGCTTCACTTATGATAACATTCTGGCGATTAAATTGTTTATTATATCAAGGAATATTACTAATTGATTATAAAATTATTACACTATAAAACTGGAACGTGTGATATGCTCTTGGTATTTACAACATGCGACTGTCTCATTTGCAATTCAAAACTAATCAATTATCACAAACGAGTCTAAACAATATGAATAAATATATAAACACAATGTAAATTGTACCTCTTGTGTTGTTTGAGAATGCAAGATTGTGAGTTAAGATAATTGTGAGTTATGATAATACAGTCGGACTTTTTCAGGCCTAAATTTGCAAAGTACTAACCTAGACCTTGTTTATAACAACGTACAATCGACCTTTGGGCAGTTCTTGGTCACCATGGTATCGACAGGGTCTTTGTTCATGTCAACAAATAGTCGAGCTTTCGTCCGTTCTTTGTCTTCATGATACCGACAGTGACCTTTTTATGGCAACACACGGTAGACCATTGGGCAGTTCCTGGTCGCAATCTTATGGACCTTGTTTTAATAAATAAAATAAAAATCCGTTTGGCTTAAAATCATATGACACATTACGACAGGGATGAGTGTACCTGCATCTTATTTGAATTTTGCACTTCTAATTCTTTGCAATTATCATTTCTTTCAAAACTTACACAACGACGTCTAGGAACAGAATAACGATGACCACATGGATGATGAACACGAAAACCCTGTAATATGTTTGAAAAAATTAAATGTGTAATAAACTGACCTGGGAAAATAAATACATGTGGGACTCCCTTTGTTGGGCATCTGCACTTTTCGTGACAATACATGCCTTAAATGTGATGTCTTTTGCAAAACCCGTATATACACTTAAGATGCAGATTTCATAACCCAACAGCAATATTATTCCGTCAACATCGGACAAAAATAAGTTCAAAACCAAGCTAGACTTCTTTTAATTATGTAAAGTCCCATTCCAAGTTTAGTTAAATTTGCGAGGTTATTCTAAAGGATTTGAGCATAAATAAAACTGAGTAACAAACGTCTTTCAAGTTCACTCGCAAGACGAGAAATCTGAGATTCATTGGCAAACTTGTCGGATAAACAGGGGCTGTAGTTGAAATTTATGAGCAATGAGGTGATAATCTATCTAACACAGAAGTTCAATATAATAAAACCCAAGAAAAAAAATCGTTTATTTCAACTGGTTAAGTCCTTACTGATTGAAAACAAAATTAGTAATGGTGCAAGCAATGTTTCGTAGGTAATGATAGATGGCTTGATGTAATGCGCACCATAAAAACGTTAACTTATAAGACGATAAATCCTTGACAGTTTAATCAATATATGCCTATTTTGAATCAGTATCAATACAATGGTGCATTTGTTCAAAAGAGAGTCGGAATGAAATATATCAGCAAAGTCTACAGGTTTTTAAAAATATTTCTTTATATTTAATGATCCATCAAAAAATATAATGGATAATGATAATCAAGAGTACGTATGTTTAAAATGAGCCATAATATCTTCCAAGATTGGACACAAAACCAATACTTGACCTGCAGGAAAGTTCGTATAACAAAAACTATAAACCAGTAATATGGTTTGTTGTTTTGAGAAGAAGAGAATATGAGATCATTGTAAAACCTTTGCAAGGTTTGGCCATAAGCACCCAAACTACACACCCAACACCAAAATCAAAATTAATTACAGTGTATTATCTGCTTGAAATTTATTTTCTCATTTATTTTACGCGTATTATATTTATAATAATAGTTTTTATAAGAATCATTAGGCTAGTGATATTTTTAATTCCAATATTTTAAAGACAAGCTATCTAGTATGTAGATTGTTTCATTCATAACGTTCCAAGGTAAATACTACTTGATCTAACAAGGACTAGAGTTCTGGTAAAAAGCAAGCTAACATAGTTCTTTGTTGGTCGGTGTTTTAACAGCTGATCTGTTTACAGATGAAGTGTTTTCTAATACCAAAAAGCCTCGCATAGCGTGCTTGCTATTGGGTGTTAGAATCCTAGATAAGAGAATTAATACTTAAAATTAGGCATTCTTAATAGTATTACAAGTCTTTGAAGTTATAATGAGAGAAATTCGCTTAGTAAAATATTATTTATAGTTGGAGTTACAGTCATCGAAATACTTAAGATTAATTGGAATAATAGCTGTACACAATTATGGTAAAGTATTCAAGAACATTCTGATTTATAGCTGTAATCGAATTACCGTGAATTCATAGTAACACATCAGCACATTACTAACTATCAATCGTAATACGTTTGGAACTCATTCGGATTACTCGAAACTATCGGAATTGATAGAATATGTAACAGTTACGATATCATTGAGGATACTCTAAAATATTTTATTTCTATCACTTTGTATATTAGGGAAATAAATTAAAATTTTAAATTATACAAAACATGACTGTTTTACTCTTTCTTGTTACTTTTTTACGACCATAGAGACGCATCAATAAATTAATTAACTATATCTGGCTATATAAAAACAGAATGAGTTCGACATAATTTTGTATATATAGGTACAAAGAAACTAGAGAGCAAGTAAATTGTTCGAACAATATGTACGTAACCATTAGTAAATGACAGAAGTAATTTTGATTGGAATTATTTTCAGGAAAATGAAAGAGGGACAATCGCATCAATGTTTATGCCTTGATTTTGTTTGAAAAAATCAACACATTAAGGTCAGACTGACAGATCATATTCGGTTTGTTTTTATTGTGAGTATTATCTTCTCAATTTTTTTCGAGTGCAGCTGGAAATTCTGTCTGCCATTAGCTCTCAGCAGTCTACAAAACATGTATTCTGTTGTTTACTCATTGGTTCCAGACAAACTGATCATTATCTAGGTTGCACAGTTGCCATGTTGGTCAGCCCACATTACGGATGTAGGGCAATTACTTCAAGTGGTCAAAAGACAGGACATCTGCTTCAGCGATTGTAAAAGTAACAAGTACAAATTATTACGTGATTGTATTACTAGAAGAGTGATTCAGTACTTTAAATTCTAACAAGGATAAACTAACCTAGCATGCTTGCAAATCGTTATGTTGGTTGCTTGTTTTGATTTAACGACACTTCCATCCCATTTAACAACACTTCTACCATAATTTTGGTAATATGATGCTAAAGAAATGGTAGCTAATTGTCTTTTTACGAGGACACACAGAAGTTGCTGAACTTGGACAGCCTGAGCTGGTATTGGACTCGCAACCCTTGGAATGAAAAGATTTTATATTATATGACATATCTTAATCATGACATGTTTTAATTCATAATATGTCTTTAAAATATGTCCTAAAACATGGCATGTCTTAATGTGTTTCTCGATATCTAAATAGCTGAACTTCTAAGTTTTGTATGATTCGCTTATTATATTGTTACATCTGTTGGTTTTTCTGTTTGTTATTTTATTTTTAAGTCTTGCTAAAGAAAAAGATAAATAGTGAATTTTTGTGATATAATGAATAGATTAAGAATCTGCATCTCGGTATCAGTTTTTAACTGATGCCTCACATAATTATTGCTAAAGAAGCATAACGACAGTTTTGAAGAAAAACTTGCAATTGACACACATATTACTAATACTTTTCTTTCACTTGTGTCTAGATTTTAGGTCAAGACATAACTATAAAATATATATTTGACAATTGAACCAAATTATCACGCGTGCAATGTTTAAATATCCATAATGGCATTCAAACACTTAAATATAAACTAAAACTGACACATCTGAGCAATCGAAATACTTTTCATTTTCTTAGGAAATCTTGACAGGTGACAAAATGCTGAACACGTGTGATATCAGAAGACAAAGCTGTTAGTTCACACTTGACTTACTCTTTTAATGACGTCAGCATACCCTTTCACACTCCTTAACACCAATACAGATATTGTGTCGGATGGGAATTAATACACTAATTGTTGTTAAAAAAACACCTTTGTAACCTTATAGCCATGATGTGGCCTACCTGCTACGAGAGTTTCAAAAGTTATTTTGTTTTTCTATCTACGCCCAAAGTTCGCTCTTTTTGTGCTCGTGGATAATACCATTTGTATTTGGAAAAATTTGCACTTCATCGTGTTAGAAGTTTATTACGCTTTTGTCAACTAAGGACTTAAACTTCACACAAAAACTTTTAATTTATATTATTCAAGTGTACTTGATGTACTTGATACCTAGAAATTTGTTAATAGGTATTGTCAAGTTGGCAAGCATTCATATTTCAATGAGAGAGAGAGAGAGAGAGAGAGAGAGAGAGAGAGAGAGAGAGAGAGAGAGAGAGAGAGAGAGAGAGAGAGAGAGAGAGAGAGAGATCTACAATTATGAAATTGTAAATAGATAATTGTCTTGAAAGAAATTAAAACTTATTTTCATCCAATATTTTAAAGAGTAAAGAACATTGAGATTAAATATGTGTACTGTAATTTGAATGGTCCTAATAAATGGGGCGAGGTTTTCGACCTTCCTACTTTCTTCATACAACAAAATGAGTCTCTCTCTCTCTCTCTCTCTCTCTCTCTCTCTCTCTCTCTCTCTCTCTCTCTCTCTCTCTCTCTCTCTCTCTCTCTCTCTCTCTCTCTCTCTCTCTTACTTGGATAAAGGGGAAAAAATTCTACTTGAAAATTACTGAAAGGTAAATGTAAGAATGAAGGGTGAACCGCTGATGAATGGTAGGTTAGGACGCATGTGCTTGTGTGTGTGTGTGTGTGTGTGTGTGTGTGTGTGTGAGAGAGAGAGAGAGAGAGAGAGAGAGAGAGAGAGAGAGAGAGAGAGAGAGAGAGAGAGAGAGAGAGAGAGAGAGAGAGAGAGAGAGCTAACAACTAACAGTTGTATTTTCGTGTAATATAGAGTATCTGTTGTTTATTGGCCTTGTTTTTTCGTTTTGGGTTCTTTTCATTTGTTTGATTTGGGCTCACACTCGTGTGTAATGTAAATATAAATAAAAGGCTGATGTATAAATTTCCACTCACACACCCATCCATCTATCCATTAGTCCATCCATACATTTATCTACCAAGATTTGGAGTACCTTGAATAGAGATTACATTCAGAAAGAAAACCCACTATAAAAATTAAAATGGATGTCTTTTCATGTGATGCTAAATATGTGAAAAAACCTTGGCTTACATTGAATGCTGGAGAAAATGTGCACATTTGGCTGGATTAAATTTCAAAGGTCTTTTTTTCTTTTCATGGATAATACCAGGTCACGTAGATGTCTGCTTATCAATTCATTTTGGCCATGAACATAAACTCTCTATGGAAATATCTGATAAGGATTAATTTATTTAAAGAATAGAATACTTCAACGGGAGGTCTTCCACGTCTGTTTGTTCGGGACCAAAGTTCTCTTTAAGGCATTTATGATTATCGTCGTCTTTAAAATATGAACAGCATTGTAGTAAAATAATTTTTCTGCGAATGAAAAAGTCAAAACGTATTTGTAAATTTTTACCCTCTTGAAAATGCGATGATAATGGAAGAAACTAAACTTGACTAGAGATTTTCTTAAGCAGTACACTTACAGAACAAGAAGGAAAAACCCCACATAATACTCCAGAAACCAAATTTTGAACACAGAAAAGCAAACCAGACCCATGTTCGATTTGTGAATTGCTTTTTGTTGAAAATCCTAACGTAACTATCAATTGTGCATAATATTTATCGTTTAATATATTGTTGGTAATTTTGAGATTCAATATCAATACAAAAACGTTGAATATTCAAACTTTTTTAATCTTATAAATCATCAAAACTTTCAAACTTTTATTTTCTTCATGTATGCATTAATGATATGCATAACTATAATAATATGCACGCCTTATTAATATGCACGTCTTAATTATATGCATGCCTTAATGATATGCATGAATTAATGATATGCATGCTTTATTGATATGCATGAATTAATGATATGCATGCCTTAATTATATGAATGCTTTATAATATGCATGCCTTTATGATATGCATGACTTAATGTTATGCATGCCTAAATAATATGCATGTCTAAATAATATGCACGCCTTAATGATATGTATGCCTTAATGATATACATATATATTATGATATGCATGCTTTAAAGATATGCAAGCCTAAATGATATGCAAGCCTTAATGATATGCATGCCTAAAAAATATGCATGTTTAGTTAATATGCAATGCTTAATAATATGCATGCCTTAATGATATACATATCTATAATGATATGCATACCTTTATTATATGCATGCCTTAATAAAATGCATGTCTTAATGATATGCATGCCTAAATGATGTACATATCTATAATGATATGCATGCCTTTATTATATGCATGCCTTAATAAAATGCATGCCTTAATGATATACATGCCTTAATGATATGCATGCCTTAATAATATGCATGCCTTAATAAAATGCATGCCTTAATGATATGCATGCCTTAATGATATGTAGGCCTTAATAATATGCATGTATTAATAATATGCATGCCCTAATGATATGCATGACTTAATGATATGCATGACTTAATAAAATGCATGCCTTTTTCTTAATGACATGCATGCCTTAATGATATGCATGCTTAATAATATGTATGCATTCATAATATGCATGTCTTAATGATATGCATGCCTTAATGATATGCAAGATTGATAATATGTATGCATTTATAATATGCATGCCTTAATGATATGCATGCTTAATAATATGTATGCATTCATAATATGCATGCCTTAATGATATGCATATCTATATTGATATAAATGCCTTAATAGTATGCACGCCGTAATGATATGATTGCCTTAATGACATGCATGCCTTAATGATATGCATAGCTGTAATGATACTATGCTTATAATAATATGCATGCCTTAATGATACACATACTTAAAATGATATGAATAAATATAATGATATGCATCCATATAATAATGTGCATACTTGAAATGAAACGAATTCCTTTATGATATGAACACCTATAATGATATGCATGATTATAATGAGATTCATGTCTTTAATGATATCCCTGCCTAAATTAATATGTATTTCTATAATCATATGCATATAATCATATACATGCCTTAATGATATTTATCACATAGTAGGAATGGATTTCCAATAGTAGTTTCATATTTTTGATATTACCACATGTTGAAATATCACTTTATGTGATTCTGATTGGTCCAAATAAGCAAATTAAATTATTGTGCGGTATTTTCTTTACTGATTGGCTGGAATCGTTGGAAAATGTTTTAACCACGCCTTCTGGAATGTTTTGATTTGAATCAACACCTTTTGGTGGCCATTTTGTTTTAACTCGACTCCCAAATGGAGATTGAGGAAATATTACATCGGCAGTCTCAACATGGATATGTTACCCCCACAGGGGTTCATTATGTCATGTTTAACAATATCATCATAAGAAAAATGACATAAAACTACAAGACAAGAACGACAATAAGGATTAAAACTAAGGTATATCTGGGGTGGGGGTGCGTATATCAGTAGCATCAATATAGAATCCACCGTATATATATAAGTGTGATTTAAATGTATCCTAAGTAACAGAATTTTATCCAACCACAGCATCTTTACGTAGCATATATGGGATGTAAATCCCACACGAAAATAAATGTGTTGAAGTCTTCTGTACAGTCTATTTTTCAAATCAGATACTGCAAATATCAGGTCACAGATACATTGTAGTAAATGTGGGAAATTTTGCATCCGGTAATCCTATTTCAAATGTAAATCGCAATAATGTAACGTTTAGTTCATTTAGGGTTCACGTGTACTCTACATCAAAACAATGTGACAGCATTGATCATTCTGTTTTGAAAAAATAAATGATTTTTTGGTTATAAAATGTTATGTTTATTCGGGTGGACGCTTTTTCTTTAATTTATAGTTTGTAAAACAGTACAATCTACTTTTACCATTTCAGCTTTGTTTGGGACTATTTTTTATGCACAAGAAATGAAAGGTACACCGTCCGTCAGAATGAAAGATATTATTCGTTCTACTATCTATCTAAACATTTCCACTGAAATTAAAAACTGTATGATAAAAAGAATCTCAAATGGGTGACGATTTAATATTAAATTTATGAAACTCGTTGAATAATGTCCAGCGTTTCCGAGCCTTAAACTTGTTTCGTAAATTCAATATTAAATCTGTACCCATTAGAGATCCTTTATGCATACCTTAATGATATGCAGGCATATAATCATACGTATTCCTAAAATGATATGCATGGTTTAATGATATGCATGCCTGTAATGATAAACATGGTCTTATTATCTGTACATGACAATAATACCACCCTACTATGGACGTATGTGTAAGGAAGGTAATCTTTGTGATGAAATGATTGGTCATATTTTGTCCACTGAAAACTATATCATGTTGTACTCAGTGAAATAAAGTTAACATATTTTAAGTAGAATGAATACTTTTTTATTGAGAGCAATAATGAAACAATTCATCTTGTGAATCAAAAGTTGGTAATTGAAATACTTGAAATCTATATAGATGTAAATCAAGCTAAATAATTTAGTTTTGAATCGCTTTTTTGAAGCTTATTATACTTTTAAGGACATTTTAGAAAATAAGTTACGTTTAGAAATGGTCATAGTATACAAATTCTTGATGAAGTTGAATGTTTCTTACATTGCAATATACAAATCAAAGAAAATAGAAATATGAAGTACCAATTCATTTCTCATTTATATAATGAGACAGGATTAGAGACTGGGCTAGAGATATAGAGACATAAATATATCATACTGAGATTTATGGACAAAAATCTATCGTACAAAAATCAACTAAAATTTTTTAAGCAGCATAATAGGAATCGTTTCGAGGCAATGGAGTGACCCTGAAATGGGCCTTTGTTTTTTCTTCTGTTAATACCTTTCATTTAACAATAATGGCATCACACGGATCTTCTTCTCTTCCTCAAACTTCGTCTGACCTCTGGACCGTAGATTAAGACTCTCTTCAGACAGAGGTGCTTCTCCACATAGATCCTTTGTTTCCAAAGGGCCGTATCGGTGATCTTTTTGATAGTCCATGACGATTTGACATAAATTGGATAGTCCGGGTTGAACAACATCGACGATAGGAAGGTAGACGATTTTACGTTAGTCGACATCTTGTGACGAGAGCAGGTGAATGGAATGAGGCGGTTATTAATAGTGGAATAGCGGAAAGAAATGGATTGAGTTTTTTCATTAATCTAACAAAATTCGGTCACGTTGAGGAGTCTGTCTTCCAATCCGAAGAGAGCTGCCTGTGACATCACATTAACCATATAGGTGCGCTAGCGTCTATACGCAGTGAATCAATGCAATATAGTTAAATCAGGACGAAAACTAAGAAGACAACGAAATGGGGTGTATAAGAGGTGTAATGGCCTAACAGTGGATATTAAAACAACCACAACTATACTTGCAGAAGAGAACGATCTTAATTGGAATTTAGAGGATTTTCTCTCTTCACAACTTTTTTTCCGGTACCAGTACCTTTTCAGGTTATTCCTTCCTTACCGTACGTAGATGATTTTAAATAGACGCAGAAAGAAGAATTGGAGAAATAATTTTTGCAGCAGAAAGAAAGAGAACACGCCTTTTTCATTCGATTGCAACAAATGAGGAGAAGAAGAAGAAGAAGAAGAAGAAGAAGAAGAAGAAGAAGAAGAAGAAGAAGAAGAAGAAGAAGAAGAAGAAGAAGAAGAAGAAACTAGGTCTAGGAGCGAAGAAGGACGGTGAAATTCAAACGATGACGTTAGTCTTAGTTACTTACGTTTTCTTTCTGGTATATTCTCTGTAAAAATATTAGAATCCAGTTTTACAATGCATCACTTTAAATAACTCATTAGCTTCTTTGTCTTTTCACTATCTCCTGTTTTATAATTTATTCACTCCTACATGAATTTACTCTCCTTCCTCACTTTCTTCTTTTCTTTTCTATTCTTTCTGGATGTGTCTGGGTTCTTTTTCAGTATGTACATATTGTCTCTGTTCGGAAACCTCTCAAAGTTCTGATCAGAAATTCGATCTGTGTTGGCTCTTCCATATTTATGGTAGGATTCAGAGGGAAATGAATACTTTAAATACTTTTGAGGGAAACATTGACCTTTTTATAGGAAAGACACTGGCCTAATATTGCTATATATGGATCCATGGTGTTTAATATAAAGTCATTTGACCTTTTACAATCAAGATGAAACGATCGCATCATTTTGTGAAGAAAGGAGAAGAAAGTAACGTGACCTGTTGCCTCGCACAGTAGCTGACATCTTTGCTCTAAATTCATGTCAGTGATTACGAGGATGACATGAATGAGCCAGAATCTAGACCCAGAGAGTCTACGTCAAGTGTAAGTAACCCCTGAAAACTACTACTACATTCAATTGACGGAAAAACGCACCTCTAGAAAATTTTGAACCACAGCTTTCACGTTCAATGTGAAATTTAAAGATTTTAAGTCAGACGTTCTGATGGAGAAAGCAGAGAGGTTCATCACCAATTGGTGGGATTCACACTGAAACGGTAATGTCGAGCCAACGAAGACGATCATTTGATATTTTCCATTTATCACGACAGTCTGAAGTACCCCGTTTGGATAAGTTTAGCAGACCATCAGAATTGACACTTTATAAAGTCACCGATAAGATTCAACACATTCAGCAGTCCAAAAGACAATTTTTACATCACCGATGGAAAAGTGACACTGTACCTGGCCCGCTGTTTTCTTCCAAAAGGGACAGGACGCACAAAGGTGTTATTGGTGAACGACCTTTGTAGTACCATTTCGAGTTAAGTCTGATTTAACAACCCTCAAAACAAGATGTGTTCAGCCCATGTCATCGTTGTGGGACGAACGTATGCTAACACGAACGACATCACAGACTGGAAAAGAGCCTGGTGCAACGTTCGAAAATCAAACCGAACCAAACAACAAAGAAAAACAGAACCCAGTTACAGCAAGTGTGGCTATATAAAAACACACCTTGTGATATTTATGAAATGCAAAAATTGCAAGACGTGTTGGCTCCACGTTACACGTTGAAAATACACCCCTAAAATACATTCACGTCTATCATTACGATGAACATTTCGATGCCATTACCAGTATAACCTAATTCCTGGGGTACGGTTTTTATTGTGAAAAATGTGACTAGGGTTATAACATTCGAGAGCAACACAAACATTGCAGATCGAAATGTCCATTATGATTGACCTCTCAAAACTGCCTTGACAAGGAAAACAATGAGTGCATTAATAGCTTGTCAACGCACTTTTGTCAGCCATACATGTTACCAATAACATCTCAAGCTGCAAGGTTCATAGGGGAAAAGTGCTTGTCGACTCCTGAAATGTTGTTCTGCTTGTGGACAAGTCATACGTACCATTAGTGTTAAGGCACTCATTTGTCCAGGAAAGAAACATTATCCCATTTGTCATCAAATCGTGGGCATGTAACACGAATGCTAAATTAAAAAATACTAGCTCAAACAGGAGAAAGAAGAAGGTGACCAGAAGAATAAATACAATTTTATCTTTTGCGACTTCGAAGGCATGCACGAGATCGGTATTCACATTCCTACTTTCTGAGTGGCTCATCGAGCGTGCGAGAAGTGCATCAACATCTTTTGGCATTGCCATCGCTGTAGCAAGATACCCAGTGGACGTGAAAAAATCTTTCGAGAAGCAAACAAGTCAGCCGATTTTGCCCAATGGATCATCGACCATATTGACGAAACGTGGAGTCAAGAGGACATCGAACGTTACGGAGATTGCCATCGCGATGCCATGGTGCTGACTCACAATTTCTAGGGATACAATAAACAGTTTCTTCTCAAATAATATAAGAAACAAAGCAATGAACGCCCTAATATGACTTTGAATGGAGCCAAACTAATTTCCATGCAAGTGGGCCAAGTGTAGTTTAAAGGTTCGATGAGTTACATGGCCATGCCTTTGAGTCGAATACTTAAAACATTTGGAATGACATAAATGGCCAATGGGTATTTTTGCACTTTTGTAATACCGAAGCCAATCAATACACTTATTACCTCATTTGCCTGATGCTCACTACTAGGATCAGACAACTTGAGCACCGACCAAAGAAAAGATTTCTACGCTTAGTACCATATTTCCGCTTCGAACCCCTTCGACTTTTAGGAACAAATGTTAAATTATTGAATATCGAACTTGGACATTTTACGGCGATGGTGTAGAACATTTCGAGACATTTTCATGTAGCACAGATGAATCGATCGTTTGAATTAAGCCTGTACCATTGCCAAAGCATTTTTCGTAGTGTACCGCAAAATATTCATGGAAGACTCTGGCTATCATTCGTCCTCAAACGACGAACTTTGTCAAACGTCAATACTCAGTCAAAAAACTGGCTGCATTACTTGTGTGACAAATAAGATAAATAGATCCAATACGCCTGAGACAGAGGAGGTGAAAAGACTATCGGAATGTATCCGGTGGATGGCTGGAACTTCGATAACCCTAAAATCGTGTATGAGTGTAACGGTTGTTTATTTCACGGATGTCCAATCTGCTACCCTCAACGGTACATCAAAAATCAAATTTTACAACGTACCATTGGAGACGTTTACGAGGCCACTAGTCAGCAACGCTTAAAGTTAGAACAGCAAGTATATCAAGTGGTTAAAATGTGAGAACACAAGTACGATCACTGTTTGAAAATCGATTATGAGTTTAAACATGTGGAAAGTTACAAGTTGGTGAACCCTCTGTACCTGAGGGATAGTTTGTATGGAGGACTGTCAAATGCTACCTATTTTCTATACTACGCCGACGAGGAGAAAGGAGAAAAAAATGAAATACATGGACGTGTGATAGCTAGACCTTTCTGAAACTAAAACAAGACCACATCGAGAACATCTGAGGTTGATGATAGTTTTCCAAAATGATGTTAAATTGCTTGTGTGTGCTCCGGAATAAACAAAGTTGTCACCCAACAGAAGTTCACACCATCACCATCGCCGTTCTCATGTCTAAAAAGGAACAGGAAATAGAAAAGGACACCGCTTCGTAAAAAACGGTAAGCCAAGCAGCTACGTCCAACCAAAAATGATACCATCGTCTGAGGTAAAAGAGAAGCAGCCAAAGGGGAGAATTGTTTGGCGATATATAAAAATCATCACATTTTGGCCGAAGACATAGTCAAAGAATATTTCAAAAAGACTGGTTACAAACCACTCGACCTATTCCAAAAATACTCCATCCAAATATAAGAGAAAGGGGTGCAAGACACTGATGTAACATCCATAGACACCACCCCACTCCTGGTGGCCAAGACAGGCGCAGCCCCACGAATGCTGAGGGATAAGCGGCTCGAGAAATTATTTCAAACATCGTCAGCAGCTTCCATCCCTAGTAAGATTGCATCGTCATTGTTAACCCATATCCACACACACCAAGGTGAAGAACTCAAAGCTTGGATTACAAAGATGATGTCCACTCCTCCTTCGACAAAAAGCGAAAACCTAGAAGTGAAAAAAGCAAGAAAAAGCCATCCACTACCACAACCGCCATCACCCTTACTTCCCTTGAATTCTACTCCAGTTGCAAAGCCGTTTCCAGACCACCGCCTCATCCCTGTTACAGCCTCACCCCATCATCAGTGAAAAGAGTGAGTGATTTATTAGAGAGAGAGAGAGAGCGAGAGAGAGAGAGAGAGAGAGAGAGAGAGAGAGAGAGAGAGAGAGAGAGAGAGAGAGAGAGAGAGAGAGAGAGAGAGAGAGAGAGAGTACTGTTGGAGAATTTGTTAGACAGCATTTACTACGATCCATTCAATCCTGCCGGATACTGAGTAGTTCAGAATTTGTATAGTGCTGCCAACATCCGACTTAGAAGTATCCATACAAAAATGGTTACAAGAACAACCTTAAACAAACTCATTCGACGAATATTTTCCAGAAATCGCACCCTAGTGGAGGTCGTTAATCATCAATGACAGACTGATTTAGCCAACGTCTCTCATGTACCCACCTTCAATCATGGCTACAAATATTTGTTTTGTGTCTTCGACGTCTTTTCCAAATGTGCCTGATTCGTGCCATTGACTTCCAAATCAAGCACTGAGTTAGTGGTGTTGAAACAAAGCGGTCGTCACTCTCTTCGATGGCAAACCGACAAAGGCATCGAATTTCTGAACAAAGCTTTCCAAAAAGAATCAAACATTTTTCATCACCGAGAATCCCGAAACCAAAGCCTTCATTGAGGAACGTGTTTGACGCACCTTGAAAGTGACCATTATGTCCTTCAATATAGCCTTAGCCACGACAGTGACCGATCCTTCTCCGACTTCTTATCTGCAAGATCTGCCAAAGAAACCCTTGTGGATGTGAAATGGGGAACGTGTGTCTAAAACGCAAATCGTCTTTTTCTGATATTTTTTTTGTAGTTTATTGTGTCATCGGTTCTGCCATTGCCAATTTGTATTTGCAATAAGGAGACAAACAATTGTGGACCATTTTAAGAGCAGTTACATCGGTTACCTTCTCCCCAATCCTTCTACTTCCGTAATCTTCCTGCACAATCCCATTTTATAATTTCATTCCAATATTATTTTAGTCTGTTTGAATAGTTGACGTATCACGTTTTATCTATGTAACCGATCACATATATGGTCCAAAGTGAATGGCGTTTCGGTACGGTAATTGTACTCTGAAATGTTGTACTTAGCACTTCCACCAACAATAATCCCAGTATTTTCAAATCTCTGTTTGTCAATTTAGTAACATAGAGCATATGAAAAGTAATTAACGATTCTTTATTTGTGAATAATAGACACACAGATCATTCCATATCTTTAGTGACATATTTTCTGATCTAAGAAACATAACAATGCTTATAGAGAGTCTCGTATCAGCAATACAGTGATACAGCTCAAATCGCATGCCTTGATATATGGTATACCAATACTGTTGCACACCTTGGTAACAGAGTCTGGAACCCATTGTACTACAATGGCGAATGCATGCGTGTGAAAAACATCCTTGTGTAATAAGACACGGGAAATATTAAAGGAGTTCGAGTTCTGGGTTGGAAAACGTGATCGGTTGCCCAGTGTCATATCCCAATTATCTAACTATTCAGTTATACCTTTACCTGCTTATGAGAAGCTATGAATCTGTAGCTAAATTGTGAAGTTGTTTTTACTCAATATGATGTAAGACTATATGTCCGCCCTGCAAATTAGTACTTTGACGCCAGCGTTGTCGACAGTGCGCTGATCATCGTGTTCTGTTGGCCACCAAAGTCTCGGATGTGGTCTTTTTTAACCGAGAATATACAGTAGTTCATACTAATATCAACATGATATTGTCATAATGGAATATACAGTGATTCATACTAATAGCAACAAGATGTTGTCATAATAGAATATGCAGTAATTCATACTAGCAACAAAATGATATTGTCATAATGGAATATACAGTAATTTATACTAATAGTAAAATGATGTTTGCATAATGGAATATGCAGTAATTCATACTAGCAACAAAATGATATTGTCATGATGGAATATACAGTAATTTATACTAATAGTAAAATGATGTTTGCATAATGGAATATGCAGTAATTTATACTAGCAACAAAATGATATTGTCATGATGGAATATACAGCAATTCATACTAATAGCAACAAGACGTTGTCATCATAGAATATGCAGTAATTCATACTAGCAACAAAATGATATTGTCATGATGGAATATACAGCAATTCATGCTAATAGCAACATGATGTTGTCATACTGGAATATGCAGTAATTCATAGAAATATCAATATGTTCTTGCAATAATGGAATATACAGTAATTCATACTAATAGAAACAATACTAAAAATATACAATATTACAGTTGCTACAAGCTAATTCGCTGCAAATCTGTAAAACAAAAATAGTAGTTTCAAATACTGAAAAAACAACCATTTTATTTCCAGTTCTAAATTGAAATGCACATCAGTTAAATTAAATTTAATACCGTCAAATATATGGTTCACTTGAATTTGACTTATTAATTGAAATGCTCCTCAGTGTCCAATTTTTATTTCTATCAAATATTTGTTCCATTTGAGCTCGGTTTTGTCGCACTTTGTTATCAATGTCAAGCGGGTAAATGCACGGAATTAGCATACTTTTACATATTATAAGAGATAGACAAAAAGACGAAGGAGTAATGGAGGTAAACAGAACAAAACATAGAGCGATTTATGATACATTAATGTACAGATGAAAATGTTTTCCACATGAGCTGTTTTCATGAATATTCTGGCTGAATCAAGCTTCATTCGTGACCTTTCTTCTTCACATTCGTAACGTTGTCTTTTAGGATGTATTGTTACGTGGAGGCTCGTACAAATGTAACAGAAGAAAAAAATGAAAGCCAACCAGCTTAGTATGTTTTAACAAAATATTTTATTTCCCTATATAACAATGTAAAAAATTGGTACCTGAAACTTACAGTTGATGAATATAAGCCAAAATTTGATCCTAAGAATGAAAACACAAGTCCTGTCACTAAATAGTTTAGGAGAATACAGGTTCCAATTTCAGCGACTTACAAATATGGAAGGCGATGACGTCAGACGTGGTCCAATGTACTAATATCAACAAACATTTCATCAATTGAATCACAGTTTTTGTTTCCGAATAATTCCAGAATACATTTCCATGAATGTCTTTCTAAATTTTATTGCAAAAGTCAACTCGTTGAGTTAACAGGAGAATGAGTTATTAAATCCAAAATTGAGTTTCCACGATAATGAGTTATTAAATCCAAACTTCAGATGATAAATTAAACAATCTGGCAACAAATAAAAAAAAAACATCTTGTTCCTTCAAGATGTAAAAACGCCTCTGTCAGAAGAATATTAGGTATATTAAAACCACAAAACATTATTTCAAGTCTCGTGACATTGGTCATGTGGTTTATAGGAAACCCGGCACATCCACCAGCGTAACCCCTTTTAAAAACAATCATAAATAAACGTTGTGATCACATGGTGATCACGCCAAGAATGTATGGCTCTTGTACTGACCAATAATTGTAACTGCCTGTTTACGCTTTTGCCAGTACCAGACGAACTAGGGTAACTGAAAATAATTCTCATGTAACAATTTACCTTTTAAACAAACATTTGCTGAAAGAAAATATCGAATAATTTTTAATTCTTTCAATAATCATTTCAATCAAGTGAAATGTTCGGTTAAATTGAAATTTTAAAAATAGCCATGATCGTTGACCTTGACTCCAAGCAAAGTTCCTAGCATTTTCACAAACTTTGTATCAGTTTAACCTTTATGTGCCACTAAACACACCTATCAATCTAAATAGCTAAAAAATACACATTCTTTGTTAGTTCTTTAGTATACACAAGTAGTATTATTAAGTGGATTTCTTAGCCAAAACTCTTTTGTATTAAAACGATAGCAAAATTATTTAGACCCCCCATGTTAATCTTAACAAAATACGAATATACTTTTGTTGAGGCAACAGCTTCGATTTCATTATCGAATTACCACGTGAAGACCTATCATTGAATCATCATACAAAATAGGGTTTGGCTTAGAAAAGCTCCCTTATATCCAACTACTGCATCTTTTATTATATTGTTTTACATAAAATCTTACTATACCGAACATTCACACAAAATCTTAAAATTCCTAACACTCATTGTTTGTCCATATCAGGTCACATGTGTGACTGCTATTAATGCGTTATTAATAACTCGCTGCGATTAATAGGTACATAAAAAACTAACAAAATTATACACAGCCACTTATCGAAATATTTTAAAGTCTCAGGTTGTGCTATTACATAACTCTTCTCATCATGCCAGAAAAGGTACAAATTAATTTTAATGAGAGATCAAGGTTCAAGCATCTTGAGATAAGTTTCGTGTGATTTATAGACATAACAGTTCTTTAAAATCGTCATCGACTGCGATCTTTCTGTATTTATTCTAGATATTGAATTGTAGAGATTATTAACAGCATCTGAAAGAGAGTCTATAACCAAACCATGCTTACTAAAACAATATGAATTTCCTATGCGAACCAGAGCAAAATTGATCATATTTCTGTTTTTTAAATACGTTCTGTACTTTTCATTCTCAAGCATAATCGTCATATGCTTACATAGGAAAAGAATTCTTTACATCTTTAAAGTATTATACTATACTGTAAAATCTTCCATATTTCATATTTCACACAAAATTTACTGAATATCATTTTTCGTATTTCACAGCTCTGTTTGGTATTATATCAATAAGCAAATCCTCTTTAACACTTAGTTTCAGTATATGTTCTTGCATAATAAACATCTCATCACGCAGATAATCTTGAAGCTGATTAAGAATTTTATTATAAGGCTCTATTTTTTTTTTACAAGACGTAATTTTATTCTCGCATTTTGGTCCGATCATTTAGTTTGTTGCTGATAGAACTACACGTACCCTTGACACTATAAACAGTAATGATTTGCGGATCCGCAGGCTGATACGGTTCCACTCAATGTTACTATCATTGGAATATAATTCAGCATGCTTATTACATTACTATAAAATTTCCCTGCTTGTCTGACGCAGTAGCGTTTTCTATGATACTAATTATAGAATATCATGAGCTCATCCCTAACACTAAGAAACCTGGTGAAATGTGGTTGAAATCAATAATTTTTTTTCTTGGCATTATAAAATTGTTTCTGTAATTATTTAAATTGCCGTAGTAAAAATATTTTCGGCGAAAACCTTCTCGACCAGAATACGATAAGTGTTATTGACAGGATTGGCAAGAAAATTTCTGTACTTATCATACACGTCAGATGAGATCTCATTATATAAGCTATCTGTTAAGACTTTACGATCTAAGAACGAAAATGGGGAATTAAAATTTCTGGGTATTTTAGCAATAATCATTGACTCTGTCACGATAGATATCTTCAGTTTAATCGAAATAACTAGTAACATTACATAACTGTCCCATTTCAAGTACTACATGCTGCCGGAGAATTGCATATGCTGTTGCAAAATTCTATAGACCGCGAATATCTGCTTGATTTAGGTATATAGCAATCAGCTGTTGTATATTTCTTTATTTCATTCTGTCAGTAACTTTCCAGCTGTCCTTTGTAGTCTTTCATTGCAATTTTTTTTTATAACTATCATATATTTCATAATCTTCATCAATACTTGGTTTTATAGATGTAATTTTATCATGCTCTTGATAACATGCATCTAGTTGGACATCAACCAATTGTAGACTCGATTTTTGATACTGCGTTTAGTGCAACATTAATGGGATATACGTTATACATTTCTTTATCGCCGGTGAAAGTCTATTGGAACAAGCTATGCTGTTGTTAGCATGTCAGTGTCAGCGCTATTATCTACCATTTCTAACAGCGTCTCTTTGCCATAGTATTCGATGCCTACTACACAAAATACTTGACGCTGAGTAAATGTATGTCTGACTACGATCTTTAAGAAACTTGTCTTTCTTGTTTCAGCTAGTTTATCTTCTTCATAGTGAACATTTTCAGACGCTTTTGTTCCATCTTTTTACCACAATGATATTTCGCTTTTATAAGGTTAAATTTATAAATAAATTTTCTTTATGTAGCTCACGCAACATATTTATCAACAATTTTTAATATTTGATTTCCATTCCTCGCACTCACTTACACGACAGTATTTGCTAATTATATCAAAGTCTCTTATCGCGTATCTTAGTTGAAGGCCTCTCATTCCTGAAACTCTTGTAAAGTAGTTGTCACTGTTTTCATTTAAACTGGGTGAACGTAAAGTTATTTATTTTAAATCGAACAATTGTATTTACCACTCTAGCATCCTCCACACTTTCTGGGTCTAGCTGATCAACATCAGATTTTTCAATCTTCGCTTTTGGGTGTAGTATAAAATTACAAAATTATTTTGCTCCCTATAGATGAAAATCACATTAAATCTTCAAGTATAAACATTTGAATCAGACCTAAATATGGACCCTCAGATATGACAACATAAATCCGGAAATTCGAGTACTTGCTGTAGTAAATATAGGATCAAATGTAAATTGCTGAGACGTATAAACATACACATTCAATGCCTTATACAGCAGAGTCTATTCCAAATCATCCTTCGATCATTTTAATTGCTCTTTATGAATTCGCGAGACACCAGCATTTGATCGTCCTCGTAATTGAAATTTCTAAATCGCAACAGTTCCTGGACACTTTATTTTGATCCAAAAGTTATTTAAGTCTTTATCTCGTCAGATAGAGACTTTTTAAAATCAAACTCATAACTTGGATTAACCGCTGAAAAATAACTCTATGCAGATGCAACACAATACCAACGATTATTAACAGCATCGTGGAGATGTAGGATGTGACTGACAATATTTTAACTCATTTTGAACAACCATCAATCGCAAGCAATCGGGCAATAATATTCTAGAAATGTCCTTTCGCGAGATCAAATATAGAAACAGGCACATACGTAAATGTTTTCTTATTGGCAGCCATATCGATCGCACCTGTAATTATTTAAAACAAAAAACAGGAATCTGCGGTAGTAATTATACTTATTGATATTGCTCAGCGTCAACATACAGGTTATTTGTATGTATGGATTATAAGTCGTTATTATTTAATTCAAGCCCATGTTTAACATACTTGTCATCGTATAACTGGATTTTACTACTCGTGATGCAGTATCTGCAGCTATCATACCTTCGACGTAATTTTTATTTGTTAAATCTGATGTTGGTATAATTGCATGAGTTGTAATCTTATTCGATCCCATGTCTAGATCTTCCACCATAGTGTCGCCGGATAACTTACTATTGCTGACCGCGCTAAGCGGGGCAAAGCTTACGACTTTTGAGTTATCTACCTTGACAAGTGGATATGTTGTCATAAGGTCTAGCACTCTTTGACCTGACATAATTAAGTTACATGTCATTATGTCTCCAGAATGATTTAGATAGCTTGTTAAATTACGACAGCCGTAGTGGTTGTAGTTGCTGTTTTATCTTTTGTTGAGCTATCAAATGATGTGCCTAATTTTGTATAATAACTCTTATTATAACTGAGATAAAATTTTGTGAATACCTCGTATAAAATTAGCATAATATCTTTGACACAGAGCGGTTAATTAAACATCAACATAACCACCACGAACCGGACTGCCATGATGTGATTGTAGGACGAACTGGAACGGGTATTATTATTCTTCTGATGAATCTATTATTTAATGACTTCTTCATTATAAGTGTTTGGACTGTGAAAATTAGTCTAAAGAATACTTTTACAAATGGAAGCGAAACGAATATAGGTTATAATGAAATTTGTTTCAACAAGAGATGCATTTAAGAAGGATGAGTTGATAAGAAGGGGTCTATGGCAAACTGCTGAAAAAAACTGTTAGACCTTTTAGACCAGCGACTGAAGCTTCATTAAGCAAACAACCTGATATTTCTGAAGTATCATCAGATCTTCAAAAGAAAGATAAAGGATTACTTGGTCTAGTTGAAGAAGGAAAGAAAAAGGCTACAACACAAATAACTGAAAAAATTGGAGATGAAGTTGTGGTGAAATTTTAGATATTCTCGGTTATTTAACATCCGGCAAATATTATATTTTACATAGTGATTTGATTCTCCGACCGGAAAATACAAACTAACAGCCGTTCAGTTTAATCTGATAGATAAAATGGAATTCTTTATTTGTCACAGACTGAAGCGGAGAGTGCAAACTTCTCTGCATTTTATAATCAACCAGTCAAAATTGACCGCGATAAAGAATACTAAATAGGACTGCTTGACACGCTATACGGCAAACAATAGAACAACGTGAATGACAATATCACATTTCAATCGATCTAGCCAGTTAGCCTCGCTGGGACTTTTATTAAGATACCACAAGGCGCTTATAACGCTACAGATCTAAAAACTTTAATAATGTTATTGATTGTAACTAAAGCTGAATCCGTATCTGAGAATTTTGAGCTTATTCCAAACTATCACAATTTCATACGAGTACGTGTCACCATTGAATATAACAAAGGTAAATTCGAAAATTAGTGAACTGTTCGTTTGCCATTTGATCACATAAATAACGAAATTGTAACATTGAGTCTGCACTTGAGGTCAGTTAGCTAACTGACAGCAGTTAACTGACTAGAGCTAGCTCACAGGTATAACTCTTACCAAGCAGTTTTGTATAAAAGAATGAAACAACCCAAACATTTCCACAGAAATACCGTAGGTGGTTATTCTAAAATATATTCTCTAAAATTGTTGAAAATGTACCTGGAATTGCAAATAAAATAGCACCTATTGAGTTAGACTAACAATTTCTAAAATATCACGATCATCAGAAACTAATACTGCGTTGATAAAAACGACATAAAACACTGTTATGCCCGCATGGAGAAGAAATTATATGAAAATTAGTAACTAAAACACGATATTGCGGCGTTTTGGTGGGTTGCTTTGCAAACTTAAATCGTAGAGCAATACTCGCTTTTTCATAACAATTACTAATAACAAATGTCTATCGAAAATTATCTTGATCTGACCAACAAAACAGCAACAGAATTTGAATACGTTTAGTATCTCAATGAAAATTAAAATGAACCAAATAATACAGGTTTACGAACTTTTAACACAAGAGACGAAGATGTCTTTCTTTTTTCACATAAACCTGTACTTGAAGTGCGAGGAAGTGTAAGAACGACTGATAATTAACCTGGAGATGTATCTGCTGATACACAAACAGCACTCGTGAACAACGATTGCTGTTTGTTTAGAAGTGCCAGATATCAACTAACTTATCAAACCTTAGAAGATATTTTAAGCACCGCCAGTAGCAAGTACTATTCTTAACCTTGTGTGTTTAAGTGAAGATTATTTTACAATATGTCGCATTGACATGGTTCAAAGATACTAGAGATGGAAATATTTCATCTAAATTTAGCCCAAATAATTTGAACGAAATTGAAGCTGGAGCTGGAGCTGGTGCTGATGCTGATACAGTTTTAGTTAGAACTTTTCTTATTAATGATTCTGTAGATCTTGGAATTTTTGCACCAGTTGAATATGCACATGTTGATGTAGTAAGAGCATCACTGACGAATGTTTACAATATTCCTGGAAATACTGTATCAGGTGCTGCAGTTGCATCAACACAAATGATATAATTCATAAACAGAATAACAAGTATATCTGTCAGAAATAGAGTTTATAACGATGGCTAAGCTAAACGAAAAGCATTTGCATAAACCTCAAATCAAGTAACTGTGATGATGCCGCTTAGCACAATATTGGGATTCTGCAGAGGCTACAATAATTTATTTCGTGGTATCAAACATACACTCACACTTGAAGAACTGATTGTTTGATGAAAGCTGCAGGTGTTGTTCATGTACAATTTATAATTTCACTATTGGCGTTGTGGATATTAAGTGTCGTTCCGTCGGTCGATAAATCAGTAGAACATGAGACGATGTTAGCAGCATTCACACAAAAAATTATTTATGCAGAACAAAATTTATCAAACCGCAATTACAATTTCGATCAATAACACATGGTAGATAACAGCAGCACTAAGAGAACAGTTGTCAAGGCATGTATTTATTGTATCAACGATAGTACAGATGGGGAGATCAACTTCGAAACAATTCTGTATTTGATAGTCCAGATTTTATATCAATATTTGTCAGAATGATTTTTAAGCAGTATCTAGAGCGATATAATTTAATTTTACAAACTTAGCTGACAGATGTTTCTCAGTTTTACAAGTATCTGATAGAAGGTATGCAAAAATACCAGGATGTTCACATAGGATCTCTAATTTCAGTCGAACATTTCAGGAAACTTCATCCAATATTTCACTTTGAGGTCAGAATATAATGATCCCCGAACAAGCAGCGGAATGACTGTGGTACAAACTTTAGCAAACAAAAAGAAAATTGTAAAATGAAATATTATACACAAAATGATCTTCCTGCCGTGACAAGCTAAAAATATTAACACAATTTATCATCAACCGACAGTCTGTTTCCCTGAAGATAGATTTCGAAACGCCGAGTGCGGACGTTTTGCCAGCAAAACTAACGCTAACAAAGCAGCAAATCCATAAAGCACGATTGCAAAATTATTTTATTTCAAGTTTATCAGCAGCGCAGGTTACTGCAATATCCACATATCATTGTGGGATCGACCTGCACTAGCAATTATTGCAAAAACGGTACTATCTAAATTATTACCAGTACTGGGCACGCAGGGGATAGCTGCTGACTCGGGAACATTATCCTGGGCGACAACAAAATCTGAGGCCAGTGACGGAATCAACGAGTTGGTGGTAAGCCAGTGATTTTGTCTAACGATTATAATAAAAAATGCATCGGAAACGTAAAAGAGCCACTTAACGTAAAACATCTATAAAAATGAGAATTGCAAAGGCGAAACTGAAAACTGTGCAATGTGTATTCATAGGTTCATTGCTAGCAGGATGCATCCCAATCTGCTGAGGATGGGACGTGGGGGAGGACTAATGATGCCTGGTACCAGACACTGAAAGCGTCCACGCTGAGCAACTTTGAAATTGTTGATATTCTATCAGCGGATTTCGAGGATTTTTTTTCTAAAGATGAGTTATTACGTCAACCAAAAACACAAGGCATTTCACCAGCAGATGAAACAAGCTGTGTAATAATGATTCAAACGTTCAATGATGGATCTGGCATGCATTGGCTAGATTTTTATAAAAACAACTATTTTGATTCATTCGACCTGCCACCGAGTAATGTTATCAAGTTGAAAAATTGAAAAAAATCAATTTCTCTTCCAGTCAACTACAGACAGTTGGCATTCTTGCTTGTGGATATTAATGCGTTATGTTTATCAAGCAGCTGGCCGGGGTGCAAGTATAGAGTGCAAAGTAATCTGATGGTGATTTTCTAAAATTTATATTACACTTTGCACCTAAGCCATAATTGCAATTTTATCTAACAAGGAAATAGAAAAATATCAATTTTTTCTAACAAGAAAATAAAAAAAAAATCAATTTCTCTTCCAATCAACTACAGACAGTTGCTTGTGGATATTAATGCGTTATGTTTATCAAGAAGCTGGCCGGGGTGTAAGTACAGAGTGCAAATTAATCTGATGGTGATTTTCTAAAAATTTATATTACACTTTGCACCTGAGCCATAATTGCAATTTTATCTAGCAAGAAAATACAAAAATGACTACGTATTGCGTGAAGTGCAGAAGTTAAAAAGAAAATACAAATGAAACTACGAAACAACCACCAAACATTACAGACTAATTTTGTTTTAGTCGACGATTAAATTGTAATAAAAATGTAAAGCCAGTTTACAAATAAATCGTGTGAATATAAAGCTGACCATGATCTCTGTACCGAGGATAATAAAACAGTAACTTATTGTCAGTGATGTAATTAGCAAGCTGTAATCGGACCCGACTTAGATATTCACAAGTTAATTGGCTAATTACCGAAACCATGCAAAGGATGGACGTTGCCTTGCCATCGTTATACAGTGTTTGGAATCTTCTCGGTAAAGAACTTAATGAAAATGACAATCCAATTCCGGGTCAGGAACCATAGAAATGACATATGTTTCCTTGACAGCGAAAATAATTAGCCTGGTTGCGACCGTATTATGCTTGATGAGCTAAGTAATATGAAATCAAAAGGAATAAAGGGCATTCTGATCGTAAGCTAGTATAAGGTATCAATGGAGTAAAATATTAATCAAAACCTATATGTAGGTAAGGTCCATGCGCCTCAACCCAGGCTTAGTAAAATGTATTTTATGACAATGGAGTGCAAAGTAGTCTCACACATGAATTTCACAAACCCGAGAAAGGTTTCCTCGACGAAGGGCACCCGCTAATTCAGTTGATGACATTTGGGTAATAGATATATCTAATATCTAGAGTTTTTCACAACATAATAACAACAAAAGGTATATGATAAACATAGTTTATATGTTTAGTAAATACGTGTTTAGTGTACGTGTTTCAGATAAAACAAGAAAAACTAATGCGTTGCGAGATATTATCCTCAACACAAGAAAAGCTTAATAAAGTACGGACCGATCTAGGAGACGAGTTTCTTTAATGAGCAATTATAGCAGTTTCTGGAACAAAATAACATGATCAAATATATAACCTGAAATAAAGGGATAAAATATCTACAAATAACTCGCAGCCAATAACACTAACAGGTTTATTGATGATCTGCCAAAGATTAAGTCAGATTACAATAACACAAAACATAAGACGCTTGGAATGTCACCCTTAAAAACCTGCTAATCATCCAATGTTAGTGAACGAGAATCTGTACTGAAGACACAAATTTAAATTTGGTGATTGTGTTTGAAATTCTCTAGTTTGAACAAGGATTCACTCCAAATTAGTCCGAGGAAGTAATCGTTGTGGATAAACTTTTAACAACAATACCTGTGACGTATAAGCTGATAGATTCAGCTGGAGAATAAATGACTGGAAATTTATATGAACAGAAACTACAGAGGTAGGATCAGGATATATTAGTCATCGAGTGAGAAATAACATGAAAAGGTAAGAGAAATTTGGTCAAATGCAGAGGATACGGCGATAGTTTTAATAGCTGCATATCAACTAGTGATATAAAAAAAAACTTTAATCGCAGGGTGTAAAACACCCCATGATTGAATCCAATCACAGCATAATTTTTTGTATTTCAAAAGGACAGAATTGTATTTCATTGACCTAGATAGTGATATCAAATGTTGTATTCGCGTTAAGTGTAAAGCGGAGTACTCGCACCCTCCAAAAAAGTAAAACGTCTTAACAAGAAGAATATTTTTTTTCCGACGACTATAAACTTCTAACTGTCTAAGATTTATGAATAGTTTTAACAACTCTAAGAATATGCGATGTTCAAGGACAATGAAATTAAACATATTTTTATTTTAAGAGATGTGATCTTTTATATTAGACCGTGATTTTACTGCGATTTAAACTTGTGCGTCTTCTTGTACTATACCTAGTTCATCGGCAATCTTATCCTTAATGACAGGGAACAAATGCGTTTTTAAATTCAATTTGGATTGTACAAATAGTTTATTCGAATTTTGATGCGCTGCAGTATTTAGATTTCTGGCAATCCATGGATGTTTTCTTGATTGTTAATATTGGAATTCGAAGAATTCTGATGCGTAGTATCACGATACTTAACAGAATAAAAATCTAACAACCTTTTCGCGAACAAAATATTAATTTTATACATCATATCTAAACTATTGTAATAAAATGCCGGACAAAACAAAAAAGTTGTCAGACTTAAAATCTTAATTATGAACTTCTTATTCGTCGCTGTCAAGCTGTTTATATGTAATAGCAACACATAAAATGTATGCAATTTTTATCGTTGAATACGATCCTTATTTGGCGTTTTATGTGTTACTTACAGGTTCTGAGATATCAGAACTTGAAAAATATCAACAAATATTTGTGAGATATGATATAGATCACATTAGAAACTTGGTTCAATGCTGTTTGATTAGGGATGATCTTAAAATATTCTGAAAATTCATATGTAAACTGCAATTTTATTTTAATTATTAAATATGGACATATTTGTTACTCTAAAAAATGTTTGTAAATCATTACCATCTGGAAGAGGATGTAAGAAATATGTTCCGCGGTGATGTTAACGTGGTACCTTGCTTTGAAGTAGAAGCACAAAAATACTTTGATCTTGCTTAGCAATACAGAACTTGATCATGGTCTTCGACATAGAATGATTCTACAAAAAAAACCTTAAACAAATATATAAATTGCTGCTTACCAAATAGCGAGGTAGCAAATATTATAAAAAGAAGTTGATTCTCACTGAAATAAGTTTCTATCAAAGGATGTTATTGAAAGGTAGCTTTTATAGTACAATCTGTAACAACTTTTACTGATATTAAATTAAAGTTATGTGTTCCTGCATCTGAGGTTAACTGAAATCGATTTCTTCTCCTGTGTTAGTGTTAATTGTTATAATAAGATGGACATATTGCTTAAACTTAACATTTGCTTGATCTATATTTTATATTTTCTTGTTGTGATCCACAACTCAGAGAATAGGAATCAAGCCATGAAACACTTCGTAGATAAATTTTTTTAATCTGTAACAAACTCGATTAGTATTTGTTCAACAGATCATAGGGTTTAAGTGCAATGATTATTGAAACTTCTTGTTTTAATATTTCTGATAATTTCTGTCATTGGCATCGTAAAAGTCATAAAGCGGATGTAGTTGAAACAAGTTTTGCTATGACAAGTTGGCTATGTTATTGTTTGCTAACCTCCCATTTACCTGATAGACTATCACCCTTTTAAGCATGTTTCCAGCATAGCAGTTGTACTTCTTGTGGACGTCGAATAGCTCACTAACCGTTGGTTTATCTCACCAAAGCATGACTTTCTTCATATTATAAAAGTATAAATTATGTTTCCCTAATTGACAATTTCTTATAGCACTATAGAGCAATAGACAGTTGTAGCAAAAGGATGTTGAAATTGAGTGATATCGCAAAAAAAACAGTTTAATCTTGATTGATGGATATCAACCAAAATATATTAGCAACTGCATTTGCTGGGTTCAATAACAGGGAATTTTATGATAAACATTCACTAGGAAATGTCTCCGCCAAAACTTTATATCATCTGCTTCTGCCAACAAATAAATTTAAGCTTGCCATGGACAAAGGTCTAAGGATTAGAGTTAGCTTAAAAATATCTTCCAGATCTCAGCAGCAAGCTGAGGATTGGAGCGCCAATCAGACGCCAACGTCATAGGAGCTTGGAGCGCCAATCATACGCCAACGTCATAGGAGCTTGGAGCGCCAATGCAAGCTGAGGATTGGAGCGCCAATCAGACGCCAACGTCATAGGAGCTTGGAGCGCCAATCAGACGCCAACGTCATAGGAGCTTGGAGCGCCAATCATACGCCAACGTCATAGGAGCTCGCTGCTCAGAGACGCTAGGAATATGCTAATCCTTACTTCACATCAAAATATCGTCGAATTTTAACCGCGACAGATTTAATGCCGTTGTTAGAAAATATATCTCATAAATGTAGAAGAAAATCGATGAGTACACAGCATCAAGATCAGACTGGATATCTGATAAAATAACATAATTACTCTTTCACATTATTAAATATAATTCATTGCGAGGTAACTCGTAAGTTAAGCTATCAACTACTATAAAAATATACAAAATGTATTAATGTTCAAAATTTGATAAAATGTGTCCAATGGGCAGTATTAGCAGCGTTTTGTCCTGCATGAGGTCATCCTTATCGAGTATCGAATTATATTAGTCATGTTAATACTCTAAACTTAAAAGAAATTGTCTTTCCTATTTCTGAATATCGAATTCCAAAATTCGCAAAGCAAAATAAACATCTGTTACATGACCTGGTTAACCTCTTCGGAGTTTATCCCAAAAGATATAGCCAAGTTACACCAGCGATCCAGCATCACAAACAACAGTAAATTTATTGTTTTATGAAAGTCATTACTTTTGGATCAAGAACTTAAACAGGCTAGTCGGAGGGCAATATAACAAGCACAAAGAAACTAAATATATATATATTTCAATTGCATGCACGATTGTAAATATTAACAGATACTTGATCGACATCTCTAACGTACAGCGGATATCCATGCCTGGCGAAGATGAAAAAATATACAATTTTTATTTACAGACACAAGATGACAAAAAAAACACAAAAGTTTGCTTGAATTATTTAAGCAGATTTCGAATCTAGTTTATTTCCAGTGCAAAGAATATAAAACAAATCTAATAAATCTTTGACAAGAAAAACCAAAACACATATCCCTTGAGTAGTGGCATGAAAAGTTGTCTTTGGTGCTGATGAGAGGTTTTAAAAATCAATAAACGTTTATTGTGGAGCAGATAATCTTGTCTGGCATCTGAGGAACATTATCGGAGAAATCGATTTTATCCTGATGTTACTCGCTAACACAAAAAGAATGAAACCGCTAAGAATAAAACAAACTGAATTTAATACTGCAAAAATATATTATATTTGTGAGCCGGCGCTTTTGCCTTATGATATTATAAAAGATGACATATACCTAGGTTGGTATCGCAGTCCAGCACATGACAAACGTAATTTAACATATACCGCACCGAATTTCGTTTGTTTGTCCTTCACATTTTCAGATGATGTGACGTTCATATTATAGTTGAAGTGTTCTGTAATAGAGATATAATAAACCGCCTGAAAATTGAGGAAAATGATAAAATATAACGTATTCTAAATTAAATTGACAAATACATGTCTGTAACACTCGGCAAGGTCAAGATTTATTGATAGTGTCCAGTTTATGGCATCATCACTACACGAAATAGAAATAGGCTGCGGTAAGTTTGATAATTTGACTAAACATTTACGTTACACTGTTGGAGGTATATTGACACGAAAATAAATTTTCCCTATGGATATTTTGATGATTAGAGCAGATTTGATGAAATAGGTTTACCTGAAAAAGATGTTTTGTTCTCGGTTAAATCGTGAGAGTGTCTGTGTTGATGATTATGCTCATGCTAGATCGATATGTAACTCGTTCAAAAGCCACACCTTGCGAAATTATCAGGACTTGTATCTTATCACAGATATATTCTTGCTCTCAGATATATCTCAAAATTGCAGAGATGTCAGTGCTTTTATATATATATATATATATATATATATATATATATATATATATATATATATATATATATATATATATATATATATATATACATATATATATGTATATATATATATGTATATATATATATATATATATATATATATATATATATATATATATATATATATATATATATATATATATATATATATATATATATATATATATATATATATACGGACTTGTCACGGCTTGTTATTATTCAGCACCCGAACTAAGTTGGGATGCATTAGTGAAACAGAGCAAAAAGACGGACCCTTATATGTTCATCTGAGGTGGAATAATCCTCATAATAAAGCAATTATGCCAAAGTTAATAATAAATATCTATCCGAGCATGATAAGACATCACCATCAAGTATCTATATCATGGCACATAACCTGTATGATTACGCAATGTCTGAGTCTACGCCATATGGTAGGTTTAGGTGGATCAGTAAATAACAGTGGTTCATGGAAACTGATAAAATCGTAACAGCAGGATGCTACGAGAATCCTGGTGTTATTTATTTTGTTAAGGTTGATCTTAACAATCCTGTTGAGTTTCACGATTGCGCATAATGATTATCTATTTTGTCCAGAATCAGTGCTGATTTATTACATTTTATTATCTGATGAAGGACAAATTATAAGCAGTGTAAGATATAATCACAGTTATAACAAGATTATGCAACAAGGATATGTCAGATATCAGATGGACATAATTCTTGGTCATCGCGCTCTCCAAGAAAAGAAAATATAGTTCTTCCAAAACTACATAACCATCAGTTTGATCAGTCACCCGAGCAAAGTCATGCTGAAGATAATTCCCAACAGATCTTGTAGGCTTTTCAGCAGGAAGGAGCACCACAGTACAAATCTTCAATTTCAGACTCCTTTGCGAGAAATACCTTCATCAGCAGCAGAATCTATGCCACGGCGTTTTAGATTTCTAAAATGCCCTTAATGGGGTATGTCATGCGGCCTTATGGGCAACTATGAGGAAGCACAACATCAGTTCAGACCTGGTGCAAATTGTTGAGCACCTCTGTGACAAAGCCACAGGTGCTGTCCTCATCAATGGCAGAATAGGAGATTAGTTTCGACCAAAAGTTGGAGTCAGACAAGGATGTATACTGCCACCTACACTCTTCAACATTTTCCTGGAAAGGCTCATGGAAGATGCATTACATGACCACAAGGGCACTGTCAGCATCGGAGAACAATTACCAAACTTCGCTTCGCAGATGATATTGTTGGTTTAGCAGAGGATAAAAGAACTGGCTGACATGTTTGAGCGCCTTGACACATCCTCCACAGCATATGGTATGAAGAACAGAGCCGAAATATCAAACCGATGACAAACAACACCAATGGTATTAGTGCAGAAATAAAGGTCATTGTACAGAAGATGGTAAGAGTCATAAGCGTTAAGTACTTGCGATTAATTATCACAAATGAAGGCTCAAAACCAGAACGACTTTGCAGGATTGTTCAGATAGGAACATCATTAACAAGGATGATACCAATATGGAAAGATACCAACATTGTTACCGCCAGATCTTGATCATCTCAAACATTGACAAAGAAGTGCACAAAAGGATCCAGCTAGCCATCCGATCCTATGAAGATCTCTTGACCACTGTAAAAAAGCGCAGATTGAAGTGGAACTGTCATGTCTCAAGATCAGCTGGATGGACAAAAACAGTCTTTTAATTCACAGTGCGAGGGTAGAGAAAAAGAAGCAGACAGAAAAAGGGCATGACGGAGAGAATTAGTTGTAAAGTCAACTGTGGTGCCCCAATGACCTCTTGAGTTAATGGATTGATGATGATGGTAATGATGATGGTGTTGATGATGATGATGATGATGATGATGATGATGATGATGAGTAAAACACTAACAAAAACCATAATGTTCTTGCTCCGTTTCTCGATGCGCTTTTATAATTTACAAACTTATTTAATGAACTTATTTGTACTGATCAAAATTACATAATACTTATTTAGATTTGTATTTTAAGTAGGTAGGCGTAGGTAAGTACGTCACTAAATGGGTCTTAGTATATTATCAAAAATTATGTATTACATTTTATGTAAATTCTTACGTTGAAAAAATCTTTTGTTTCTTTTTGGTTTCATCTATCTCCACTTTCATTCTGAAGAGTTGAATTAATGGTTTGAAGGACAAAGAAATTCGCGACAATAATCATATGGAAATTATAAGAAACAGTGTCATTCAAAATTTATTGATACATTCATGCATGGATGCATACATACATACATACATACATGCATGCATGCATGCATGCATGCATGCATGCATACATACATACATACATACATACATACATACATACATACATACATACATACATACATACATACATACATACATACATACATACATACATACATACATACATACATACATACATACCCACTTTCGATATAAAATGTATTCCTTATTTAGTATTTTATTGTTGTTATTCCTTTCTTTCGTTAATGATACATGCCAGTTAAATGTAAATACATTACACTAATTACACTAAGAAACATAATAAGCACTAATTACCCTAAGAACATGATAATCTTTTATTTCCCTAAGAAGAATAATGAGCTCTAATTACTTAAAGAAGCATAATAAACACTAATTACCATAACAAGCATAATAAGCACTAATTATCCTAAGAAACATAATAAGCGCCAATTACCCTAAGAAACATAATAACCACTAATTACCCTACGAAGCATAATAATCACTCACCTCTCTAAAATGCACAATAAGCACTAATTACCCTAAGAAACGTAATAAACACTAACTACACTAGGAAACATAATGTTCACTAATTACCCCAAGAAGCATAACAAGGACTAATCTCATGAAGAAGCATAATACTCACTAATCACACTATGAAGCTTTAAAAGCACAAATTAATCTAAGAAGCTTAATAAAAACTAATTACCCTAAAAAGCATTATAAGGGCTAACTACCCTAAGTAGCATTATAAACACTATTTACCCATAGAAGCATATTAATTACTAATTACACTGGGAAGCATAATAAGCATTAATTACCCTAAGAATCATGATAAGCATTAATTACTATAAGAAGCATAATAAGCACTAGTCACCTTAAGAATCATGATAAGCATTAATTACCCTAAGAATTATGATAGCATTAATTACTATAAGAAGCATAATGAGCACTAACTACCCTAAGAATCATGATAAGCATTAATTACTATAAGAAGCATAATGAGCACTATCTACCCTAAGAATCATGATAAGCATTAATTACTATAAGAAGCATAATGAGCACTAACTACCCTAAGAATCATGATAAGCATTAATTACTATAAGAAGCATAATAAGGACTAACGACTCTAAGAAGCATAATGAGCACTAAATACCCTAAGAAGCATCAGAAACGCTAAATACCCTAAGAAACATAATAAAAGCTTATTACCATAAGAAGCATAAAAAGTACTAATTACCCTAAGAAGCATAATAAGCACTAATCACCCTCAGAAGAATGTTTTGCACTGATTATTATATGATAATCGCTGGCTGCGAACATCCACGAGACCCTATCAAATGGAGATTTACATTCTTTGTACAGGTGTATAGCTCGCACATGTGTCCTCATACAAACCTATGGCATTGACTGTATTTTTCTGAACCAAAAATAAGTATGCTACGAGAAGCAAATTACATAATAGTTCATGTGTTTTGTATTTCAATGTGTACCCTTTGAAGAATTCACATTTGTTAAACGATGATTAATCATCACCGTACGTTAAGTAATAAATACATGCTTGTAAATGCAATATATTATAAACGCATTAAATTATGATAGGATACACATGCCTGTAAGGACAATATACTCTATATGCTTGTAAGGACCATATCATATACATGCTTGTAAGGACCATATACTATACATGCTTATAAAGACCATATACTATACATGCTTGTAAGGACCATATACCATACATGCTTGTAAGTACCATATACTATATATGCTTGTAAGGACCATATACCATACATGCTTGTAAGGAACATATACTATACATGCTTGTAAGGACCATATACTATACATGCTTGTAAGTACCTTATAAAATGCATGCTTGTAAGGAACATATACTATACATGCTTGTAATTACCATATAATATACATGCTTGTAAGTACCATAAAATATACATGCTTGTAAGTACCATATACTATACATGCTTGTAAGGACCATATACCATACATGCTTGTAATTACCATATAATATACATGTTTGTAAGTACCTTACAATATACATGCTTGTATGCAATAGATAATATACAGGTTTGTATGTATCTTATAATATATATGCTTGTAAGTACCATCTAATATACATGCCAGTAAGTACGATATAATAGACATGATTGTAAGTACCATATAATATACATGCTTTTAAATACCATATAGTATACATGTTTATAAATACCATATAATGTACATGATGGTAAGTGACATATACTATACAGGTTTGTAAGTATCATATGATATGTGATTGTGTGTGTTTCTCTCTCTCTCTCTCTCTCTCTCTCTCTCTCTCTCTCTCTCTATATATATATATATATATATATATATATATATATATATATATATATATATATATATATATATATATATATATATATATATATATATATATATATATATATATATGCTTGTAAGTACCATATAATATACATGCTTGTAAGTACCATATAATATACCTGCTTGTAAGTACCATGTTATATACATGAGTGTATCCAGAGTCCAAGTGCAGGTTCCGCGCAGGGAGATCCACGATCGACTGGATCTCCATCAGGCAGCTGCCGGGGAGTGCAGAGAAGAATACAAACACCTCTTCCTGGCCTTTGTAGACCTTGCCAAAGCATTTAATCTGTTCAGCAGAGACGGACTCATTAAAACCCTCCAAAGCTGCTAAGCATAATCCAGTCATTACATGAGGATATGAAAGGCAGAGTTAAGTATGATGGTTCATCATCTCACCCATTCAACATCCACAGCGGAGTGAAACAAGGCTGTGTCTTTGCCCCCACGCTCTTCGGCATTTTCTTCGCTGTCCTGCTTAAGTACGCCTTCGGATTTCCACAGAAGGAATCTATCTGCAGAACAACAGCATGCGATGCCTCCAATGCATACTCGAGATCATCTGGAGCGATCGAGAGACAAACAACGAGGTGCTTGAACGAGCGAAGATTCCCAGCATTGGTCATACTCCTCCGCCAACGTCGCATCATGTATGTCTGATGGATGAAAGACGGATTTTCAAAGACCTTCTTTATTCTAAGCTTGCCTCTGGCAGAAGATTTATCTGATGGCCAAATCTCCGCTTCAAGGATATCTGCAAGCACGACATGAAAGCTCTTGAGATCGATGTCAACACCTGGGAAGAGCATGCTCTAGACAAGTACAGTTGGAAACATGCTCTGATCACTGGTCTGAAAGCTGACGAGGTCTGATCACTGGTCTGAAAGCTATGACTACTCGACGATGAAAACGATCTCAGAGGAAAATGAAGAAGTTCCAACCCATACCAGACCCAACCTTCAAGTGCAGCAAATTCAGCAAGGAATGCCACTCCCATAGCCACAGAAGACGCTGCAAAACTACCAACTGGGACACCTCTTATAGGCTCATTTCCATCGTCTCTAGAAATTAACAGATGTTAATATGTACCATATAATATACATTCTTGTATGTACCGTATAATATGCATGATGGGAAATACCATACAATATATATGCTTGTAAGTACCATATGATATACATGTTTTGTAAGTACCATATGATATACATGCTTGGAAGTACCATACAATATACATGATTTTATATAATAGATAATATACATGCTTGTAAATACAATATATGATATATGCTTATAAATACCATATAATATACATGATGGCATAATATACATGCTTCAAAGTACCATATGATAAACATGCTTTTTAGTACCATACAATATATATGCTAATAAGTACCATATAATATACATGATGGTATAACATACATGCTTGTAAGTACCACATAATATACTTCCTGTAAGTACCAAATAATACACATGTTTTATGTAATAGATACTATAAATGCTTGTAAGTACCATATAATGTATATGCTTGTAAATACCATATAATATACATGCTTGTAAATACCATATAATAAAATAACTACCATGCAATATACATTTTTGTAAATACCATATAATATATATGCTTGTAAATACCATGTAATATACATACTTGTAAATACCATATAATATATATGCTTGTAAATACCATATAATATACATGCTTGTAAGTACCATATAATATACATGCTTGTAAGTACCATATAATATACATGCTTGTAAGAACCATATAATATACATGCTTGTAAGTATCTTATAATATCAAAAATTGTAAGTACCAACTAATATACAAAGAAGTGTACGCACAAACAACGCATGTTGGTACATTAGTTGTGAACACACAACGTACATTTTTACTCAGTGATTCCTAACAGTTCTAGCACCATGCTTAAAGCAATTTAAACAACATGGACAAACCTCTCGGGCACCGAGTGAACTGAATGAATAACGCCCAACACACATATTATAGTCATTAGCACGCCCTTGATTTTGTTATGCTGATGATTACATCATACTCAAAAAGGATATATGTACAGTGTTTATAGATGTCAAGGCGTTATAGATGTTCCAATGATTAATTCAGTTTTGCAGTTCTCAATCAAAGCGATCTTTAGCAGACATTGATTCAATGTCGATTGGATATATTGTTGAAGAAACTACGCGCACCTTTCTCCGAAATGTTCGTACGGACGGAGAGGGGTATGGCTTGAAATGGACAAGGTATGAAGGGTGTGCAAAATCAGCGAAACTTTAATCATGCCAGATTAACAGTTTCGGAAATAAAAGGTAGGGTATGATTCATAAATTGCAGGTGGCATACTTAAATCATCCAAGCATTACATACGAAGGCTCACATTGAAGATTAATTGAATTCAGATTTTTGTCATTCGCATTAATTACCTTTAGTAATAAAAAGTGCACTCTGCACCATAATAAACTGTTTGAAATACATCTTCATAAAAGTACAAAGTTATACAGGTAAATAGTTACAATTTCAGGACGGCAGTCTTCTTAATAAGCCACAGGTAAACGTATGAAAAGATAAAGAAGCAATACAAATTGGAAGGAAATGCCGCATACAGAAAGCGGCACTTGAAAAGATAGCAATTATTATTGTTGCATGTATATTTCAAAACATAATAATTATAACATTATTTATTGATATCGATTACAGTGATGATAACATTATTTTTATTGATATCGCTGTTGGTGATGGTGACATTATATTGATTGATAAAGATGATGGTGATGATAGCATTTTTTAAATTGATATCGATGATGGTGGTGATAATATATTTATTGATATCGCTGTTGGTGATAATAACAATATATTTAGTGATATCGCTGTTGGTGTTAACATTATGTTTATTAATATTGATGATAGTGATGATAACATTAGTTTTTATTAATATCGAAAAATGTGATAATGACATTATTTTATTGATCACGTTGGTGGAGATGATAACATTGATTCAATGATGTCGATGATCGTGATGATAACATTACTTTTAATGATATCAATGATGGTGATGATAACATTATTTTATTGAAATCGATAATGGTGATGATAACATCATAGAGTAATGCATGGTTTCTTGCTCTTTTAAATCCCAAGCTTTCTAGAATGAGGCTAACATGTAATTTGCATAGAATTATTGATAAAAGAAATAAAAAACATAATTACTGAATTAAAATGTTTTTCGTTACATAGAAGTTTGATTGACAAATATTTATCATTTTTATTAAAGTTTCAAATACCGGACAAGTTCGATTAACAGTCAGTTGTTTCAACTGGAGGAGTCATCTTCTCATAACCAGAGAGAGAGAGAGAGAGAGAGAGAGAGAGAGAGAGAGAGAGAGAGAGAGAGAGAGAGAGAGAGAGAGAGAGAGAGAGAGAGAGAGACTGTATGTAAATAGAAAAGAAAGAGAAAATAGAAAACGATAGGGAAATACAGATGCAAAATGAGAAAGAAAGCAAAGAAGGAGCATAATAATTTAGTATTAAAGTCTTGAACGCAAATGAATGAACGCAATTCATCACATGGTTTAACTAAGTTATTTCTAGCGAATACACACATTCAGGTCTCTACTATGTATGACATCTCGCTTCATGGTTACCACTCCCTTTCAACACAAGTTCATTTTTTTATGTTACCAGAGAAATTAGGTTAGTACCCACTCTTAAGAAAAACAAGTAGATAAATATTTTACATATTTTGAGAAAATTGATGAAAAATTTGAAATGGACAAAAGAGCATTTGACTCCATTGTTACTAAGTGCACTTGTCTGTGGAATCTAAACTTCACTATCAGTAGAACAATGTGCTAATTATGCTATGGTAAATAAATTAATATAGAAGTATAATGAGTTGCTACCTGAGGCAAAAGGACAACGGTTTAGGAACTCGAACAAATAAACAACGCTTGAATTTGCAAGAACACACTACAATAACCTCAGGCAACTCATTGTAATAGAAGATTTCAAGAAATGCGTTTTTCGACTTTAAGACCTATGTTGATGAGGATAAGGTCGACACTTTAGAATAGTTTGATAGTACAGCTGACGTTTATTCCTGGACTCACAAAGTTTCATTGTCAATAAGACTTCCTCTCAGATGTTTATTTTTTCCTTATAAGCCATTTCAGTCTCATACTACCATTTCCAAATATCAGTATTGCACAACTGTCAGAAATCAAGTTTCTGATAAGACTGATGACAGGACCTTATCTATTCCTATGTGCACCTATTGCAAGAAGAAAGGGCGCGTTAGTTCTGATTACTACAGATTCAAAAATAAGCAATAGAATAACGACACCTGATTGATTTTATAATGGAGCATGTAAGAATCATTCTTTTTAACCGTATCTATATCTTTTATTAGTGATTTTGCCAATCGTGCTCCTATTAAAATTTGTAGTAACACAAGAGTTTCTTAGATTATGTTATTATCAGGTTACCTTTTTCTGAGAAGTCTTCTAATGAAAGTGTTCTTTTTCATGGAGTTGATTGCGATTTTACTGATGTTCCACAACAATTTGTAAATTTGTTATCAGACTAAGTCTCAGGATCCGTGACAGTCAGAATAGTAAAGGTTTTACTCATTGGTTATTCATTATTACTATTGAATGATAGTGATCCAACTGGTAACAAATCTGTGGTTAACCCACTTGTAACAGAAAAGCTTTGTTTGGATCAGAAAGACGATCCTATTGAAAATAAAGTACCTGGCTCATCCCAAGCTTTTGTTGTTACTATGGTTATGGCAAATAAAGCTCTTGAGAATATCATCAAGAAATATTCCTTTACCTTACACTTGTATTGGTCAAGTTTTTTTAAGAGATCACGTTTTATCCTAGTATGGATCGAAAGGTATTGATCACAGTGATCCTCTTTTAACTACTAATTCTGTTTGTTCTAATCAGGGTGACAAACGACAACCACTCATTGTCGATGCCACGAAGAAAGCCCCCACTTTGTTAGGGTTGGGTTGTAGTGGAATTTGGTTATCGTTATCTAGAGGGTGATCGCCGTCGGTGTTATTGCCCGGCTAGAGTATAAATATGAATATAAAGTGTGACATTTAAAGGTGGAATAGATATAGATCTGAGCAGATATATACAACATGACTCCAGCCCACGTACATGAAAAAATAACAATTTAATAAATTTCAAAAACAACCGCCATAATGCATTACATTAGGAAGATACTCTTCTTTTGAGATAAATCATTCAACGAATTTCAAACACAAATAATGTTATATCAATAACCAATCTGTTTTTAAATGATAAAATTAGTTAATCATAAAATCGAGTGAACAATCAAAGTAATTGTATTTTATAACTTCGTAATTTGATTATTTACAGTTCATTCCAAATTCACTGTGACTGTTCTTCAATTTAACTGTGACTTCTAGTCTTGATCATTTCCTCTTTTACCTTCTACAAATTCTCTGCTATTTTTCGGCCCCCGATCTTTATGTGGGTAGGTGGATACGTAAGTACGTAGATACATAGATACTTCAAAAGGTAGGTACGTGGATACGTCCCGAGGTGCTATTTCACCTTCCAAAAATAAACAAAGAAGCAATCTAAATCCTTTGTCAGATATCATATTGGGAACAGATCATTACTCTCCTCTCGTTATATCAGATATAGTTCTATTGGAATTCAAACAGATACCAAGAAAGCTATCTGGTCAAGCTACATATTGCAGACCATATACAAACCTAGTTTCATAAGATTAATTTAATTACTGACGTATATTTCAACCTGACTCGCATCATCATCAAACGAGACAACTTGTATCAATTACACAAATAAATGAACGCAATTGATCACATGGTTTAACTACGTTATTTCTAGTGAATACAAACATTCAGTTCTCTACTATATAAGACATCTCACTTCATGATTTAACAATGCTAATTTCAGTCAATACGTACTCAAGTCTATATCATACGTGAATTCATGCGGATTTTCGTAACTCATATTAACTAAAGTAAGGAATGGCATTCTTAGATATTTATTTTCTATCGCAATCGAGACGACACAATCAAACGATACGTCAAACTTATATAAAGAATATCATTGTACGGATTCATATAGATGAACTCAACACAATCTGTATTCATGTCAAGAAAATTGATCTACGAATTTAAACAAATAAATTCATGCAAATATAAGCAAATAAATCAAGCAAATTGTTATATTGATATCAACGAATTACATAAGACTGACACAAATACCTTGTGTTTTCAACTTTCCTCGCTTCTACCCCAGAATTATCCGTTGACTTTCCAGACATCGGGTCCATTGGATGATTATTTTAGGAGTGAACTTCTTCTAAATTCGACATAGTAGATCCTATCTTTGTTTTGTCTTGCAGAAAAGCGTAGACTGACAAAATGTTTGCGATGTGACATTTTAAAACCCAAGAATTTCCTTGTGGGAACAACGCAAATTATCTAGCGTAATCCATCAGGAATAACTATATCCCCCGCCTTTCGGCGCCAAATTGTAGTCTGCGTGACCTCTAAACTTCCAAATAACTAATTATGAAATATCTCAAATCTCACAATGCCGAATAGTTTATCTGGCAGTTAAATAAACGAATACTCAATTAAGAATCATTCCTCTCATTCCTCTCACGACAAACAATCCGATTTTTAACACGCCACAGTCCCCATAAATCTAATTAATCGCTCAGCTCCCCAAATTAACGTGCTCTTCACAGATAAAAAGATTTTTTCATCCTTACAGTCAAACATGAAAAAGATGGTGTGATCTGTTTGTTTTAGAAGGCTATTAGTAAAACTGAAGTAACATAAATATATTAGTTTGTTATTTTGTTACTAATGGGATGCCTATGAGAAATTGGAGACCGCCTGATGTACCTGCTGGTGATGAGTGGTCAGTGAACTATCGAAATTTACTTCCAAAATCGTACAAAATCGTACCTGTTTGTTATTTTCTTAAATTGGGATCTTTATGAGAACGTGAAAACTACCTGAGTTACCCGCTGTTGACGAGTGGTCAGTAAGAGTGTTGTCCTTAAGTCATATAATTATTAGATTCTTAGTCTAACACCTGAAATTCATTTAGCTAGTCATTTATGTGTAAATAAGACTTATCACAAGATCTTGAAATATTGTATTGGCCGAAAATTAAAAGCAACGTTTCTAAATACTGAAGATCTTGTTAAACTCGTCATATGGTAGGAAAACCAAATTAGAAGGTAACTTGGGCTTGTCTGAAACCTATTCATGCATTTAGAAAACCATTTAGCAGAATAATGGTAGTCTGCGTCTGTGCCACACCAAAGACAAAAGAAAAAAAATGAAATTAAGATATAGCAGAAATACAAACCAAAGGAATTTTCAACCTGAAGATATAGTTTAGGCCCTTTTTCCAAACTCAGATCTTCCTCCGGCTACGTACTATGATCCTTACAAAGATAGAAAGGATGTAATTGACTTAAATTACATCACTAATGCTCATAGGATGTTAATATGTTGAAGGAGTATTCTGATAGAGATGGCCGTGTTTATTGTGTAGTCACTTTGGTTGTATTTATTCAAACTTTGTGAAGGTCGAAGGGATGGAATGCAAACGAACTATAGTGACCTTGGTGCAACCAATCTTCGGAATTCATGAATTCATTAATATTAAACAATCTGCTCCAGTAATTTTTGCATCTGTAGCGAAAGGTAAAAAGAGTGAACTACAACAGCTATTATTTTTTATGACCACATGTTTACAGATGTCCCAATGCCATCAAATAAAATCTAGCATGACGATGAAATTGTAGATTCCATACATATGAAACAGAATCCGTACAGGTTGAAACATCTAAAATACTATTATTTGAAAACCTAAAAATAGTATTTGCTAGAGAACGATTCATAAAACCAAGTAAAAGTGAATGAATTTCACCGTGTATTTGCGTACCAAAACCAGTTTATACTTGCCGCATGGGCGCCAACTATGGAAAAGTGAAAAGTGTCACCAAAGTAGCTTAATTTCCATTGCTAATAATCGTCGACGACGACTGCATATCCAAAGTTGTAAATACAACAAATGTTACCAAATCTGACCTTTTAAAAGATTCAGGTAAATTCCACTTACAGAAAGGGAAATCGAAATTTCGGCAAGGAAGTTGTCACTATAAAGTGATGACCTTTCGGATGACAGGTTTGCCTGGTACTTTTTGACGTTTGTTCAACATAGTTACATATGGCTTTTATAAATGTGACGCTTTTATCAGTGCTATCATCATTTACAAAACCTCTAAAACAAAGATCCCTTAGAAGCCATTTGGAAATACTTTGATGGAATCAGTGTTACAATATGGGCAATTAATTTAAGGAAACACGATTTTTGCCTTGCTTGTGTTACATTTGTATCGTGGGTCACGATCAAGTTAGATATATAAAGGTCAAGGATATATATAAATTCCATGTGTCAAACAGTAAAAATCAGCTGATGTGATCTTTGTTATGGCTGGATGTTATCAGAAATTTCGCTCTTATTTTTCCATAATTGATGAACCCCTTTTCAGCAAGGACGGGCATTTTTATTGATCAGAAATGTCAAGAGGCTTTTGATAACTTCAAGGCCAGACCTAAGAGTGCACCAGTTTTCTTAGGACATAGTTAAAATTTTGTCAGTAACAGGTGAATGAACACCAGGTCCATATCTCCAGTAGATCATTGCCTAGTAATATACAAACAACCTTGATCGATCAGGACGCCACTCGTCCGACTAGCACGGACCCTGAGACTAAGTATGATAACACATTGACACAATGGAGAGGAAGATTAATAAATCCGCAATCTACTAATGAATAAAATACATTAACGGGAAGAGGACGCCTCAGATAAACACCAACCTTTTTTTTTTACATTCAATTTTGTCAACAAAGAGCAATCTTGACTATATTTCTGTGACAAGGCGGGTAAAAGAATCAGTATGTGCCTTATGCATGAATAAAGTTCACTAGTACTATTACAAATTAGCATCACCCCTCAAACCTCTCGATTTTTTATATTTATTTCTGTAGCAGACATACGTAAATACGCACGCCAAGTTGGCTGTTCATTTGCAGCCCAAGTTGCGAAATTGATCTCCAATTCTAGTCTGTGACAGGCATTCACCAGACACGTTAACCCATTTTTAAGCCTAACTCAAAGTAAATCTAAGCCACATAACATATTTAGCTTATGTGCGAATTTATAAATGCTAGGCTTATAATAATTAAGTTATTGCCTTCTACCTTAAAATTTAGGGAGAGGTCAAAAAACTAAACCATCCAGTAAGACGTTACCCGTCGCTATATCCCTGGGCGTAAACTGCAAAAGCGGGTGCTGAAAGATTTTTGTTTTGTTCTGTTTGCCACCGAGGCATCTATGAAAACGTGGGTGGTTACAAAAAAGTAGGTTTCTCATTCAAAACCTTATGTTGTATTAGAACGACAGCGTGGTTACCCCATCACAGACCCCAGGTTAGTCTAAACAAAATATGAAAACAATTGTATCATTGAATCATCATCGTCCTAATATAAAATAGGGTTTTGGCTGAGATAGATAACTTCCGCGGTTTTTATTTGCACACGAAATTACTATACCTAGCAATGTTATTAAATTTCTACCGCTATTAATAACTCGCTCAAATTTACTGCTAAAATGAATGCGCTATTAACAGCGCTCTGAGAGTTTGCAAAAAAATCAATAATTATCTATTTCACAACACACACTATAAAGATGGACTTGTATAAATTTTAGATCATTTGCGAGCGTCTGATTTCACAATCACATCCAATTCCCAATATATTTTTAATATTCACACAAAATTACTACACATAATATTCACATAAAATTGACATGAATCGCTCCCTATCTATTTGCTGTAATAACAAATCTAAAACAAACCCACCTTGATAAAACCAATACTATCAGACATTTTTTATCCTAATACAAATGTATTTATCCCATCAGAGCAGTATATTTTATCATTAAAATTACACAGACTAGATTCTATGATAACATCAGTCTCAATTTTATGACAATTTGATCTTATTGCCATCATCTCAACATGACTATAAACTCCATCTAATGTAGCTGGGGCCCCGAGTGGCCGAGTGGTCTAAAGCGCTGTCCGTTACGGATCACTGCCATCTCACCTCTGTCTGCGTGTGTTCGAGTCTAGGATTCGGCTAATGTAGATATGTGAGAAAGCTTGCCAGTAGCTTCTCGTGGGTCGGTGGTTCTTTCCGGTGATTTCCCGGTTTCTTCCTCCACCATTAATACTGGCCGCCATGAATAGCCTATCGTGTGCTGAAAAATGGCGTTAAGCCCAACAACAAACAAACAAAATCTAATGTAGCTTTATAATTATTGAATCCTGTCACCGTACCTGCCACATTTCTTTTCAATCCCTTATTCGGTTTTCTATCGTTATTATCAGCTGATTTTAGACAGTACATTTTTACTACGTAATCCGATGAACTCTACGATAAGAACCAAAATTGTCTTATCCTTAAATTTTCCTATTAGTTTTTTTTAATTATCATCACAGTGAAATCTGCTGTTTTGGATAATCAAACAGTTATCGGTATATCTCAAGTACTGCCATACCAACATAAACTAACAAAATCATCTGATGCTACATGTTTATTATGACGTTCCGCGTTATTGGCGATCTCAATATTTACACGCTTTCTGATATTCTCCATTTTCTTGCCAAAGAGGCTGTTGTTCATAAGCTTGAAAAAGATTTTCTGGAATTCAGTATTGGCAGCTGCTTTTCTTGCTGTGTTTAAGTCAAAATAACTCTCTATCCATGGTGAGTGATTAAATGTGTTAGCACACGATAAATGCTTCTTAGTTTTAAAATGAAAAATTGTATGTTGGACTTGAGTTTGTCCAAAACTGAGTTCATTTTCTGCTTGACCTGATTTGACCTGAATTGACTCTTTTCTGTAAACAACTAATACATAGCTAAATTATTCTCTGTAAATATGGGTTTACAATCAGAATTCTTTTTAATAGAATAAGCACTAATGCATATTTGTTTATATGTCTAAGTTGTGGAAGTTTCTTAGTATACTTGACATATTTTAACTGAAAGGAGTTTTCATTCGTCCTTTAAATTTTCGCACAATCAATTTGTGTTATATGTTGTGAACAGTATTTTTTCGAGCTGAAATATATTTTCTTCACATCACTGAACTCAAGTGATTATTTTCTCTGGAAATACAAAGGTGCTGTGATAAACTTTTTGGGTAGAGAGATTCACTGGAATTTATTGTGAATACAAACCTAGAATTATATTACTTTGATTCAAGAAAATACAGTTGACACACCAACACTTTAGGAGGTACCACTGATATATCTTTACCTTTAGTTTTGGATTTATGTTCAATTTCTGAATTTTATTCACGACTTTAAATTACTAAGACTTGTGTCTATATTTCTATGTTTATATTGGTATTTAATTAGCGGTACTATAAGTTCTTCTTTTTCATTTTCACTAGTATTTTTTTGAAATAAATTGTTTGTTGAATTTCACAAAGCTTGTTGTTTTTTTTTTTCTTTTCTTTTACTTGCTTTAAGAGCGTACTCTCGTAACGATACATACATACATACATACATACATACATACATACATACATACATACATACATACATAGTATATATATAACTTAGATCAGTGATTAGATACGTTTGTTAAATTGAGAAACGTATCAACAAAACACGTACATTAAATTTCTAGCTAGAGCATCGATACAGTTAATCATTTTCCTTCTGTTGAATACATTATATTTCTGACTCTAGAGCATCCATACAATGTTTTCTTTCTGGTAAATACATTAAAATTCTGGTTAGAGCATCGATACAGTCAATGTTTTCTTTCTGTTAAATAAATTAAAATTCTGGTTAGAGCATCGATACAGTCAATATTTTCTTTCTGTTAAATACATTAAAATTCTGGTTGGAGCATCCATACAGTCAATGTTTTCTTTCTGTTAAATACATTAAAATTCTGGATAGAGCATCGATACAGTCAATGTTTTCTTTCTATTAAATACATTAAAATTCTGGATAGAGCATCGATACAATGTTTTCTTTCTATTAAATACATTATATTTCTTTGAATAACAGCAATCTAGCCTAGAGATCTAGATGATCAGTTGTAGTTTGACACATGAGCAATTAATTAGAACAAAAGATTGTTTAAATTCCGAAAACAATTATTTTTTTAACTACTTGCTTTAAAAGCAGCAGATGTCCCACTATGGCCGACACCAAACAGCAGATGTCCAAATGCTGTCCCTGTCCGACACTATGGGCTGGAAAGTACTCTCACATTACTTGAATCTAATTGAGATATTTGCCACCTGTCATCGCGCAGAAAGGTGAAAACAAAATGCTGTTGCACCTGCTGGTTTTGCTTGTACTATACGCTGTAACGTTTCTTGCAAAGACTTTGTCAGTTCAAGGAAAATGGCGGGACATAAATATAATGCGTTGACTTTTATATTGAATGAAATTCTACTAGCAATATGTACCTTAATTTAGTCCACTATATTGATCCTAGCTACCAAAATACCTTAACAAAGTCACATATTTGAGTTCACACTACTTCAACATTCAACAGTAATCAAGGAAAAATCTATGTAGATTCACAAGAAGTTGAAATCCATACACTTTGCGTGCAAAAGAAGTTACAGATGTATTCATTTTGTTGTTTACATAACAGGAATCACGTGGTCTAAAGGTGGACTAGTAACCTTGAAACAGACAGCTGTGGGTTTGAGCCCAAATAAAAGTAGTGATATTTGTTTGCTTGTTATTTTCACTGTTCTTGTTGTTGTATAAACAGAAATCCAATATCTAGAGCAAAATAAACCATTATTTCACTCGGCATTTACATGTACAATTTTCTGAACGATGCATAGCATTACTGAAAGAAAAGCAAAATAAGTAAACATTCATGCTTTTCTTCCGAATGTGCAGATTTTGAGGAATTCACTTATTTTGAATGATGGTTAAACATCACGGAAATTAAGTAGTAAGTACATGCTTATAAGTACAATATAATATACATGCTTGTTAGTACCATATAATATACATGCTGATTAGTACCATATAATATACATGCTTGTAAGTACCATATAACATACATGCTTGTAAGTACCTTGTATTATACATGCTTGTAAGTACCATATAATATACATGCTTGTTAGTACCATATAATATACATGCTTGTAAGTACCTTGTATTATACATGCTTTAAGTACCATATAATATACATGCTTGTAAGTACCTTGTATTATACATGCTTGTAAGTACCATATAATATACACGCTTGTAAGTACCTTGTATTATACATGCTTGTAAGTACCATATAATATACATGCTTGTAAGTACCTTGTATTATACATGCCTGTAAGTACCATATAATATACACGCTTGTAAGTACCTTGTATTATACATGCTTGTAAGTACCATATAATATACATGCTTGTAAGTACCTTGTATTATACATGCTTGTAAGTACCATATAATATACACGCTTGTAAGTACCTTGTATTATACATGCTTGTAAGTACCATATAATATACATGCTTGTAAGTACCTTGTATTATACATGCCTGTAAGTACCATATAATATACATGCTTGTAAGTACCTTGTATTATACATGCTTGTAAGTACCATATAATATACATGCTTGTAAGTATTATGTATTATATATGTTTGTAAATACCATTTAATATAATAAGTACCATATAATATACATGCTTGTAAGTACCATGTATTATACATGCCTGTAACTACCATATATTATACATGCTTGTAAATATCTTATAATATCCAATATTGTATGTACCAAATAATATACAAAGAAGTGTATGCACAAACAACCCATGTTGGTATATTAGTTGTGAACACACAACGTACATTTTTACTCAGTGATTTCTAAAAGTTCTAACACCATGCTTAAGGCAATTTAAACCTCATGGACAAACCTCTCGGGCACCAAGTGAACTGAATGAATAACGCCCTGCATATAGATTATATTTATTTGTACGTCCTTGATCTTATTGTTTGTAATTACGTCATACTTCAAAGAGACATGGGTACACTGTTTACAGATGATATGACATTATAGATGTTATAATGATTAATTCATTATTCCTGTTCTCATTACAGCGATCTTTTGCAAACATCCATTAAATGTCAAATATAACTGTTTGATGGAGAAGTTACGTGCACTTTTCTTAACGTACATGCTGACGGTTTGAAATGGATAAGACATGAAGCGGTTACATTGTAAAAGAGACTGTCGGGAATGAAAGGTGGGGTGTAATTCATAATGTGTCGGACGAATTTTCAAAAGCTTTAATTTTCTTTAGTAATACAAACTGCACGCTGCATGATAATAAAATGTTAGAATTACATCTGTATAAAACTACAAGATTATACAGGTAAATAGTTACATTACAGGACGGCGTCTTGATATCAGGCTAAAGGTGATCGGTACGGCAGGGTAATGAAACAGAAAGCAACACTTTAATAGATCGCAATTTTCTTCGTTACATGTTAATTGGAAAACACAGAAGCAACCAAGAACTTGAAAATGAATGATCATGACAACACAAAAAGCAAAGGTTATCATAAAAGCAGAGGAGAGAACAATACATGAAAGAAGCTATATTTTTATTTATATCGATGATTTTGATGATTTCGATGATGGTGATGATAACATTATTTTATTGATACGATTAACATTATTTTTATTGATATCGATTTTGATGATAACATTATTATTGATATTGATGATGGTGACGATAACATTATTTTATTGATATCAATAATGGTGATGATAGCAATAATTTTACTGATATCGGTGATGCTAATGATAACATCATAGTGTACTATATAGTTTCTTCTTTTAAGTCCAAACTTACTTGAATGAGGCTAATAAAAAATCACGTGCATATAATTATTGTTAAAATAAATGAGAAAAACATAAAAGTAAGTAGAATTTTGATCGACAGATATTTAGCACGTTTTAAAAAGTTTAAAATACAAGACAAGTTCTATTTCAAATGTTTCAGCGGTAGATTCTTCTTTTCATAAGCATACATAGCTGGTGAATCTTTAGACATATTTTGATGGATCTGATATCATATCGCATTTAAAAGGACATATGTACATACCTAGAGAGTTGTATTTAAGACCTATAGATCATACGCTGTTTTCCTTATCTGGGTTATTTTTTGGGGGTGGGTGGGGTGGGGTGGGGGTGTTATGTTTTGTAATTTGTACTTTGTTGGAGAGAGTTACGTTCTAGAAGAAATTATTTAGCACATGAACATATTATTATTACATTCGCAATAAATCAAGAACTAAATACCACAGCAATCCAAACTCTATATCTATTTTATTCCATTCCCCATCTTTATAGTCACTTACGCAAAATATTTTATCTGTTAGATATACAGTCTCCTATTAATTTGAATAAAACATTTTCCCTCTTTTTATGAATTCTTATCTATCAAGATTATAATATAAACAATCAAACGGAAAACAAGTGTACTCTTAGTCCTATTTCGATTTGAAGAAATATACCATTAAAATAACGCCGTTAAAATATGCATTCCAAGCTGTATCCTGCGGCCCGCAAAATGATTGGCGTTACAAGGTGTAAGGAGAGATAACTAAACGGCGGTGCGGTCGTTGGGCCATCGAAATTGGCCTATGGCTTAAATTTGCGTGTGCGTGCGTGCGAGCGTGTGTATGGATCAACATTATGGACATTTGCATTAATTTGTATAAATTTTATTTCATACCGACATAGGATTCACATTTTTGTACCAGCTTAAGCAGTATCTTGAGATAGTAAATTATGAGGACCTCTTAATCAGTATGCATGTACCTGGCAGCAATATGCAAATTGCTTGTTCATAATATTTTTGTTTCTTCGAGGGTTGGGTGCTTGTTTTAAAGGCATTTTTATTAACTCTATCGTGGAGAGAAAATGGGAGCTAAGTGGCTAAGTGACTTTCCCAAGGAACGACATACAACGCGGGCTGAACTGGACGGATATGGATCCACAACTCTTCAATAACGAGTCCGACACTTTGTTAATTCTTTAATAATAATAATAATAATAATAATAATAATAATAATAATAATAATAATAATAATAATAATAATAATAATAATAATAATAATAATAGTAATAACAATAATAATAATGGTAATAATAATAATAATAATAATAATAATAATAATAATAATAATAATAATAATAATAATAATAAGAAGAAGAAGAAGAAGAAGAAGAAGAAGAAGAAGAAGAAGAAGAAGAAGAAGAAGAAGAAGAAGAAGAAGAAATCTTATTTAACAACGCTTCTGTAAGATTAGCGTTTGTTTCGTAAAGTCAAGGCAAACTAGATATTGTTGAACTAGTAACGCAAAACTCTTTTTCAACAACGCAAGTCATTGTGGTTAAAGCAGGCTCATTAATTCACAGTTCTTTTAGAAATGTTGTGGTTGTTACTTGCAGTTTTGTGGTTAGTGCTTGTCAATTGACAGCCTTGTCTCTCGACGGAAATGATCTTTCAATAATTCAAGAACACGTTATTGTTTTTACATCTTGCATCAATCTAAATTTAATAAAGTAATGTATAGATTGAAGAGTGACATTGAGCATGTTTACATAGATTTAAATTAGTCTGAAAACACGTGAATACGGGCATAAATTGAAGACTGACATAAAGCACGTTTACAATTTAGCTTAAAATTTAAGTAAAGGCCAAACCTTATTAAAGAGCTTAGAATTTTCTGAAAACGATATCGTAGGGAATTTGATGGATATATTCACTGAAATTACAGTGTTCAATGACGTTGGGACTAAAATATTACTTTGGGGTTTAGTGAGAACTCATTCAAAGTCGTTTTAGTTTTTATTATTGTGGTACACCAGGACATACAATACTATTATATATCAGGATTTTTAAAACTCTTGGAATATATGGACATTCCAGACAATTTGAATTCATTCGGAACATTGTAAAATTTTGGACTTGTGATGGGACGTTTAAGATTATTTAAATTGTTACGAATCTGTGCATTTAATCTAAGTAACAGAAACTATCGAAACCAACAAGTTTGGTAAAACTCAACAAATAAGTTCTCCCCTTACAATACAAAGTTAAAATCTAAAACGAACTCTTAGTATTGTGAATTAAATCCCAATAGTCAATGTTAATTCATGCGTCCAAATGAATTTCAGCGGTGTTCTGAATGAATTCCAATCTAAATTGTGCTGATGTGCCAACAGTTAGTAACTTGCCTATGTGCTAAGTCTTGATGTACTAAAATGATATAAACTAGAATGTCTTTAATTGAGTTCACAATAATTCCAAAATAGTGATTTAATTGTAAAATTCGTGTGCTCTTTATAATTCCAATGAATAATTTAAACCAATAAATCCTTTCAACAAACAATTGAACATAACTCAATATATTAATATATTAAGATACGAATACATGACTATAATGTAAACAGCCTTTACATATAAACCTATTCAAATCAATAACATAACAAGGATTAAGGTCCAAAGTAAACTTCTAGAAAATATGTTTTAAAGAAGATTATAGGTTGACCAGGCATTCTAAAGGAAAGAAAACAATGTCTTGAACTCACATCTTAGTAAACATATTTACAAAAATATCTTAAAGTTTAATCTACATTCATGGACAAACCTTAGCTATGTGATATGTTGTTTGCAATATGACCGTTACAGTCAAGAAACATGAATCAAATTTAAGACAATCTCTCTCTTTCTCTCTCTCTCTCTCTCTCTCTCTCTCTCTCTCTCTCTCTCTACACACACACACAGATACATATATATATATATATATATATATATATATATATATATATATATATATATATATATATATATATATATTAATGAAACAAACATATCATGCCATAATAATAAAAATTGTATAGAAACATTTCCCATCAATGATACATAATACATAGAGAATATACTTCGATACAGGTGAAAGTTCATCTGCAATCAGATTATCTTTTACATTAATTTGCCTAATGCAAATGTTGTTTTCTGTTTATACCAATCTCCACCTACAAAAGGTATAGATTGTTATTTAATGTAATGGATGTTATGCATCTTTAATTTGTATTATTATGTAGTTCCTTTTACATTTACACTTTGTGTTCTAGAGAAATAAATGTTGTTGTTTTAATTTTACGAAACTTGTTGGTTTTTGTTCTTTTATGTTACCTAATTTAAGAGCATAGACTCGGGGATAAGAATATTTCCAAATGTTTCAGAGAACAGTTTCTGACGTTTAAGTTCATTTTCTGTAGGAATTTTCTATGTTCCATGTGTCATTTCAGACTATGAGAAATCTAAAGTGAAACTAAAAAGATTTTACAATGTCATTTAAAGTGGAGAAATTTATTTTAAATCCTACCAAAGATTGTTAGAGTCCTTCAAAAAGAGTAATTATACAAGCTTGCCAGACAATATGATTTATCGAAGGCGAAAGCTTCTTTATCGAAGCAAAAAAAGATATCTCGGTTCAATATTGGTGGAAAAAGTGCTTTAGATAAAAGTGCATCGGTTTGATTAATAAGTATCTGAAACGAAAGTAAAAGAATTGAAATTAAAAAAACATGTAAACAGTCGTAAAACTTCAACTTCGGTAAGAGAAGGAAAGGTTACCAATGCAGCATTAGAAAGAGGCGAGAGAAATCCTACTTCAGAAAGAAAAGTGACTAATCCAATTACATAAATAATAGAGAATTATATATGCAGAAGGAGGAAATATAGATTCAAATACAGATACAGAAAGAAGAAAAATAATTGCAGTTGCAGAGAGAGAGAGAGAGAGAGAGAGAGAGAGAGAGAGAGAGAGAGAGAGAGAGAGAGAGAGAGAGAGAGAGAGAGAGAGAGAGAGAGAGAGAGAGAGAAGAGACGGTGGGGTAGGCAAATAGAAAAGTAGGTGAAAGAAAATCATAGAGAGAGATACAAATGCAGAAAGAGAAAGATAATAAAAAACGAAAAAGTTTTTTTTTTCAAGTTAGTATTAAAGAATTAGAGTTGGCAAGTGGAACACTCTACTTAACACACGAGTTCAGTTTTTGAAGTTACCACAGAAATTAGGTTAGGACCTACTCTTGGAAGAAAAAGAAGTAACTAAATATTTTACATATTTTGAGAAAATTGATGATAATTTGAAATGGACAAAAGAGCATTAGACTCCATTATTACTAAGTGTTCTTATTAGCGAAGCTTGTAAAATTTACAATTCAGTATCATTATAACAAAGTGCCGATTATTATCTGGTTATGAAATTATCTTAAAGCATTATGAGTTGGTACCTGAGGCAAAAGGACAACGATTTAGGAACTCTAAGAAATAAACCAGACTCGAATTTGCAATAAAAGACAACAATAACCTCAATTAACTCGTTGTAATTGAAGAGTTTAGAATATGGTTACATAATGACGTTAAGGCCTTTGTTGATGAGGAAAAGGTCGACACTTTAGAAAATGTTGATCGTAGTGCAGACGGTTATTCCTTGACTTACAAAGCTTCTTTGTCACTCAGATGATTTTATTTACTTATAAACCATTTCAGTCTGATACTACTATTTCCATACATCAATAATTCAATAATCAAGTTTCTCATAACATTCAATAATCAAGTTTCTCATAAGACTGATCATAAGTCCTTATCTATTCCTATGTGCACCTATTGGAAGAAGAAAAGGCAATTTAGTTCTGATTGCCACAGATTAAACAATAAGAAATATAATCACAAAAGATCCATTCCAGATGCTGTTATTTCCAAGAGGTCAAAGTCACGGTCATGTATTAAGAACAGTACACTTGTAGGTCACACACCTAACTGACTTTTTTTATGGAGAATGTATGAACCATTCATGTCAACCTGATCTATATGACTTATGAGTGATTCTGCAAATTGTGTCCCTTTTAACTCTTTATTCTAATAAGGGTGACAATCACTCATTGTAGAACAGAAACAAGATGCTGAGATCTCAGGTTTGTTTCAGAAGGCTATTAATAAAACTAAGAAATTAGAGACCGCCTGATGTACCTGCTGGTGATTTGTGGTCCGTGAACCATCAAGTTATAGTTCCAAAATGGTACGAAATCGTACATGCTTGTCATTTTTTTAAAACTGTAGTCGTTATGAGAATGTGGAGACCACCTGAGGTACCCTCTTTTGACGAGTGATCAGTAAGTTATCAAGTGTTGTCCTTAAGCCAAATAAATAGGAAATTCTTAGTCTAGCACCTGAAATTCATTTAGCTAGTCATTATGTGTCAAAAAAAAAAACTTATCACAAGATCTTGAATTATTGTATTGGCCAAAAATAAAAGCGATGTTTTTACTTCCGAAATCGTACAAAATTGTACCTGCTGGTTATGTTTTTAAACTGGGATCGTTATGAGAACGTGAAGACTACCTGAGGTACCCGCTGTTGACCAGTGGTCAGTAAGTTATCAAGTGTTGTCCTTAATTCATATAGATAGGAAATTCTTAGTCTAGCACCTGAAATTCTTTTAGCTAGTCATTTATGTGTAAAACAAAACTTATCACAAGATCTTGAATTATTGTATCGGCCGAAAATTAAAATTGATTTTTCTAAATACTGAAGATCTTGTCGAACTCGTCATATGGTAGAAAAACCAAATTAGAAGGTAACTTGGGCTTGTCTGAAACCTATTCCTGCATAGCATACCATTTAGAATAATAATAGACTGTTACCTAAAACTAAAAAAAAATAAAATTGAAATATTGCAGAAATACAAAACTAATTTTCATCCTAGAGATATAGTTTTGTTTTTTGTTTTCTGTCTGTTAAATACATTATATTTATGGCTAGAGCATCGATACAATGTTTTCTATTTGTTAAATACATATATTTATGGCAAGTATATCAATGCATCCGTTGTCATCTTTCTGTTAAGTTCATTTTAATTTTTGACTGATTCATTGATACAATGGTTTCTTCCTGTTAAGTACATTATATTTTTGACTGGTTCATTGATACAATGGTTTCTTCCTGTTAAGTACATTATATTTTTGACTTGTTCATTGATACAATGGTTTCTTCCTGTTAAGTACATTATATTTTTGGCTAGTTCATTGATACAATGGTTTCTTCCTGTTAAGTACATTATATTTTTTACTTGTTCATTGATACAATGGTTTCTTCCTGTTAAGTACATTATATTTTTGACTTGTTCATTGATACAATGGTTTCTTCCTGTTAAGTACATTATATTTTTGACTTGTTCATTGATACAATGGTTTCTTCCTGTTAATTAAGTACATCATATTTTTGGCTAGTTCATTGATATAATGGTTTCTTCCTGTTAAGTACATTATATTTTTGACTTGTTCATTTGATACAATGGTTTCTTCCTGTTAAGTACATTATATTTTTGACTTGTTCATTGACCCAATGGTTTCTTCCTGTTAAGTTCATTTTAATTTTTGACTTGTTCATTGATACAATGGTTTCTTCCTGTTAAGTACATTATATTTTTGGCTAGTTCATTGATACAATGGTTTCTTCCTGTTAAGTACATTATATTTTTGACTTGTTCATTGACCCAATGGTTTCTTCCTGTTAAGTTTATTTTAATTTTTGACTTGTTCATTGATACAATGGTTTCTTCCTATTAAGTACATTATATTTTTGACTTGTTCATTGATACAATGGTTTCTTCCTGTTAAGTACATTATATTTTTGGCTAGTTCATTGATACAATGGTTTCTTCCTGTTAAGTACATTATATTTTTGACTTGTTCATTGATACAATGGTTTCTTCCTGTTACGTACATTATATTTTTGGCTAGTTCATTGATACAATGGTTTCTTCCTGTTAAGTACATTATATTTTTGACTTGTTCATTGATACAATGGTTTCTTCCTGTTAAGTACATTATATTTTTGACTTGTTCATTGATACAATGGTTTCTTCCTGTTAAGTACATTATATTTTTGGCTAGTTCATTGATACAATGGTTTCTTCCTGTTAAGTACATTATATTTTTGACTTGTTCATTGATACAATGGTTTCTTCCTGTTAAGTACATTATATTTTTGGCTAGTTCATTGATACAATGGTTTCTTCCTGTTATGTACATTATATTTTTGGCTAGTTCATTGATACAATGGTTTCTTCCTTTTAAGTACACAATTATTTTTTTAAAATTAGTTTAATGATACATGCAAAGTCATCTTTCTGTTGAGTATATATCTGAATATAGGCACACTAATTTTAATCTATACATCACGCATAGTACCTGTGAGATTTTAATAACTTAGCAATCTAGACCAGTGACCTAAACGATCAGTTCTAGTCTGACACGTTAGCAAATTATTATTATTATTATTATTATTATTATTATTATTATTATTATTATTATTATTATTATTATTATTATTATTGTTGTTGTTCTTGTTTGCAGTGCGTGCTCAGCCATTTAACATCATCAGAAGCAGCAATGTGCAGAACCTGCAGTCCACCGGGGAACTTTGTCAGTGGACAGTTGTTCACAATATGTGACATGGATTGTAGAGTAACAGGCACAGTTAGTGGCCTTGCCCCATCGGACTAGGTTGACTGCACAATGACCCGGTCATGTCCGAAAGAGGTTAAGCGTGGTTCATAGATGACGTTGAAGGTTGAAGACAGGAGGGCAGACAGATGGTTCAGCTAAGATGGAGTGGTTTACAAAATCTGACTACTCAACGCTCCATACTGAAATAGCTGTCGTATCCTCCGATACCTGCCCTAACCAGACTGGGCGTTTCAAAGTCAAGTGTAAAGTGGAAGTTTCTCACTGTCATTGACTTTAGCCAACACTTTTGTGGTTGCTTTCTGGTAACGTCGATGCGGAGGTGGAATGTTGCTGAGTACCGGCATGGATCGTAAAGGAGTAGGACGTAAGGTTCCAGAGATTATGCGCATTGTTTTTATTAGCTGAGCATCAATTAACTTGATGTGGGATGATCGAGCCCAGAGAGGAGCGCAATACTTGGATGTTGAATAACAGATGACCAGTACTAATGTCCTGAATGTCTGAATACTGACGCCCCAGGCTGAGCCAGCTAGTTTGCTGAACAGACTGTTTCTAGTGTGAAGTTTTACTGCAGTTTTATTCAGGTTGTTGTAAAATATATGTGTTCTGTCCAGAGTCATACCAAGGCATATTGGTATCGGATCTTGTTTTTTGGCTACCCATTGAAGAGGATGCAAACCTCGTGGTTCTCATTTGAATTGCTGAGGAAGAAGACGCTGGAGACTGTCTTTGTTGCGCTTCGCTGTAGACTCCATTTTTTGAAGATGTCCATCATATCCTCCAGGTACCCATTCAAGCTCAGCAAATGGGCAACTTTGGGTCCCAAGAGCAATGACATCTGCATATACTAACTTGTGCAATAATAAGAATAACGAAGATTCAATTTTCCAAAATAATTTATCTTTTAACTACATGCTTTAAAAGCAGCAGATGTCCCAAAATGTCCGAGATCAAGCAACAGATATCCAAATGCTGTCCATGTCCGACCCCATGGGTCGGAAAGTATTACCACATTACTTGAATCTACTTGAGAGATTTGCCAAGTGTCATGGCGCAAAAAGGTGAAACCAAAAAATACCTCAGCAGCTGCTGGTTTTGCTTGCAATATACGATCTAACAGTTCTTGCAAAGACTTTGTCAGATCAAGGAAAATGGTGGGACGCGTTGACTTTCTAATAAAATAAAATTCTATTAGCAATATGTACCTTAATTTAGTCCACTATTTTGATCCTAGCTACCAAAATACCTTAACAAAGTCACATATTTGAGTTCAAACTACTTCAACATTTAACAGTAATCAAGGAAAAATCTATGCAGATACACAATAAGTTGAAATGCATACACTATGCGTGCAAAAGGAGTTACAGATATATTCATTTTGTTGTTTGCATATCAGGGATCACGTGGTCTAAAAGGTAGAATTTAGTACTAATAACCCTGAAATAGATAGCTGTGTGTTTGAGCTCAAATAAAAGTAGTGATATTTGTTTGCTTGTTGTTCTTTTTTTTTTAACTGTTCCTGCTTTTGGAAAAACAGAAATCCAATATCTATAACAAAATGAACCATTGGTTCACTCAGCATTTACAACTAAAATTTTCTGAACGATGCATAACTTTACTGCGAAAAGCAAAATAAGCAAACATCCATGCTTTTCTTCCAGATGTGCAGATTTTGAAGAATTCACTTTTGTTGAATGATGGTTAAACATTAGGGATTTTAAGTAATAAGTTCATGTTTGTAACTACCATATAATATACATGCTTGTAAGTGCCATATAATATACATGCTTGTAAGTACCATATAATAATATACATGCTAGTAAATACCATATAATATACATGTTTGAAAGTACCTTGTATACATGCTTGTAAGCGCCATATAATATACATGCTTGTAAGTACCATATAATATACATGCTTGTAAATACCATATAATATACATAATTGCAAGTACCATGTATACATGCTTGTATGTTCCATATAATATACATGCTTGTAAGTACCATATAATACACATGCTTGTAAATACCATATAATATACATGTTTGCAAGTACCTTGCATACATCCTTGTACCATATAATATACATGTTTGCAAGTACCATGTATACATGCTTGTAAGTTCCATATAATATACATGCTTGTATGTTCCATATAATATACATGCTTGTAAATACCATATAATATACATGCTTGTAAATACCATATAATATACATGCTTGTAAGTACCATATAATATACATGCCAGTAACTAACATATAATGTACCAACAAGGTTATGCACAAACAATCCATGTCGGTACATTAGGTATTAATACCACAAGGTACATCTGTACTCAGTGATACTATAAAACTCTAACATCATGCTTCATTCAGTTTTTAAAACACGAACGAGTCTCACAGGCGCCACAGTGTCCCGCATACCAATTTCTTGCATTTTTAGGCCCTCAATTTTGTTATGCTTGTCTTTAAGTCCTACTCAAAAAGAGACATATCTATACTGCTTACAGATAATAAGGCATAACAGATGTTATAATGATTAATTTATTAGACATGCTCTCAGTCTTAATGATCTTTTGCAGACATTCATTAAATTTCCGTGACCGCTCTGGTGGCTTAGTGGTTAGAGTGTCCGCCTCGGATGCTGGAGGTTGTGAATTCTATCCTTTGCCGAGCCATACCATAGACTTATAAAAACGGTACTAACAGCTTCCTCGCTTGGCGCTCAACATTAGGAGGTTAGTGTTAGGACTAGTCGGCCTTGTGTCAGGATAAGGTGACTGGGTGGGACATCATGTTACATGGTGACCCAGTGCTAGATATCACTAAACTGCCACACTGCAGACATCGAAGTAATATGACTGAAAAATTGTTAAAGCTACATTATAAAATCAAAAATCACACACACTCACACACATTTAGTGTCAATATAAATGTTTGTTGGAAAAGCTACGTGCACTTTTCTCTTTGCTCCGTCTCATAGACACTGGTGGGGACGGAGAAGGGTACGGTTTGAAATGTGTTAGGTATGAAGGGGTTACATATTCAATGGGATTGTAATCGTGCCAGGTAAATAATTTCGGAAATGGAAGGTTGCGTACGGTCATAATGGACCGGGTGCAGATTAAATTCATTTATTCCTTACCTACGAATACGTACATTTAAAATTAACTGAGTTCAGATTCATTTTTTCTTCAATCCCTTTAATTGCCTTTAGCAATACAAATGCACGCTGTAAGACAATAAGTGTTCGATATACATTCACATATGAACCGACATTGGTAATTAGTTGCAATTATTAAATGCCCATTTTGTTCCCTGTTAACTTTATACTGTGATAATAGTGCAGTATTTCTCTATAATACACGACTTATACTGCAGGAGACGTGACAAGTGATAGTATCGTGTTGTAGAAACTATTTTGTAAACAAACCATGCTCATTTAATTAGTAGGCGATTTAGCTTTTGATTGATCAGACTTGTTTCTAAATAAAAGAATCAAGCTCTTTCATCCATTTAAAAGTAGAGACGAGGACGAGTTTTTCACTGAGCCATAAATGAAACTTTAAAGCAAGCAAACGATTGAACATGATTGTCAATGGCCACAATAAACGCGAGAGGCAGACTATCGAAACTACTTTTTTGATTATTATAGTTATTTAAAAGAAATGTTCGTAACTTTTTGCAAATAGTATGGTTCAAACTCTTACTAGTCCTCTCTGGGGTTTATAAAAATAGCACAAAAACATATATTTTAGAGAAGTACCATATATACCTGTCAAACACAAAATTCGAGAAATATTCAACTGAAAGCTCTTGTAGGAAACAATAAACATCACAGCCGATAAATCAAGACAATGAAGTAACATTTCCGCTGGTTAAATGCGGTATCACACAACAGCTGAATAGTATGATAGAATAAATACACAATAGGAAGAAAATGCTGCCGACAAAAAGTAGCAATTTAAATATAGCAATTAATATCGTTACATGTTTATCTCAAAACACAAAAGCAACCAAGAATAAGAAAATGAATGATCCTGACAGTATGAAAAGCAAAGGTATTTATAAGACAGAAAAAAGAAATAATACATGCAAAGAACCTATATTTTTATTCATATCGATGATAGTAATGTTAACATTAATTTATTGATATCGATTATGATAATGATACATTATTTTATTGATATTGATGATGGTGACGATAACATTATTTTTATTGATATCGATGATGATGATGATGATGAAATCCTAGTGTAATGGTTTACATCCTTTTTCAATTGAAAACTTACTACGTTAAGGCAAATAAAAAATCACGTTCATAGAATTATTGCTAAAATAAGTGAGAAAAAGATAAAACTAAGGCATTGTTGACTCAAATTACTTTCCACTCATTACAATTGGGATGACACATATTTAGCAGCGTCTTCAAAGTTCCAAAACACCGGACACTTTTGGTTTTCATTTTTTCAGCGGAAATTTCGTTGGGTTGCTCTATAGAAATATTTTATAGCATGTCTCAATTTAAAGAATATATGTACATAAGTGCAGAGGGTTATTTAATGCCTATATTCACACACACTTTGACACATTCAGTGGGGAGTTCTTTTGGGTGGGGCTGCCTAAAACAAATGTCGGGGGGGGGAATATACACAAATGATTATTTCGAAGTAAATTTACATTATATAATCATTACATGTGTACATAAATTTTCATGATACGTATTCTGTAATTACACGTTTTAGTTTTATTTTCTACTCTTGTGCTTAAATTATGGAAGAAAAACTATGTCCGCTTTACGGCCCTTGAAACTCTAATGTGAGACATACACTTGTAATTATTATATACAACATAACTAATAGCCAAACTTTAGCCAAAATAGTTTACTTTAAAGCAATTTTCCATTTTTAGTTTTAAATGAAACACTACCGCCAAACCTGTCCGCAAACAGTCCTCATTGTACTTCGATAGCAAGGCACACTCTACATGTAAAATATATATACAAGACCAAAAATAGTTAACATACTCTTTGCAGTCAAACATTTTTAAAAAATTGTGTCGACTTCAAAAATTACATGAGAAGGATAGTGCATTTTTTGAGAGAATTTACGATAGTGTATAGTAATTTCGTAATTTTAATATCTCATAAATTTATATGCGATTTACGGAAGCATTGAAGGGACGTTAGTACAATAACAAAACGACGCTATAATCTCAAGGCCACAAGATTATAAGTTGTGATATAGTTTAGTATAAAAACAAAATAATTTATTTGAGACTATGTCGTATCTACGATCAGCTATCTTCAGGCCAACCTATATCGTATCTACGAAAGCTATCTTCAGACCAAATTATGTCGTTACCACAATAAACAATTAAACATCTGGGCCATGAAATAATTCTCATCCCGATATCGTGGCCTTGGGATAATTTATTATTTCATTTTATCGGTTTCATAAACAGTTTCCCATTAATTTACTAAAAGTCTTTCCTCTTTGTTTGAATTTAAATTTGTCTTCATTATGATATGAAGAATCTAATGGATAGCAAAGGGACTTAACATTGATTTGATTGAGCGGGAATTGTTTAAAAAAAATGACAATCATCGTCTTGATATATCACAATGACAGGCTTGATTAATCTCTCTATGGTCATAAACTACTGCAATTTCGCTTCGTCATGTTTTCACCAGCTGTTTTAAAAATGTCACGGCCAAACGACGTTAGAGTAGGGATATCAAAAATGGACACAGTCTCAATTTCGAAAGATTGAAATGCGCAGAACGGAAGAAAACGAGTGGTAAAAACATACACGGACACTAGCTTAATATTAATATTTAATATTAAAAATATTAACATTGATATTAATACTTAATATTTTAAAAACTACAAAAACATGGTAAAGAAAACAGACTACATTCCATGTAAAAGCATCTTAAGATCACTGTAGTGACCCACTCGGACTCTACTCTTGTTATAATAATCAAAGACCCTTGGCCACACAAGATGGGGCTAGTTGATAGGGCGCAGTGTAAAGAGGCTAATGAATGAAAACTACATGCTACCTAAAGTCAAATCGTTTGTTGTTTTGGTGACAGAAAGGAGGAATATTGGGATTAGAAGGATTAATTAATCATGGCTGGGTAATTCAATTTGTTTGCATTTTGAGTGATTAAGTAAATATACACGTCGATAAATATCCAACCATGATCATTTAATCCATTACTGTATGCACCTGAAGCGCATCCATGACGATGATGCGAAAGCTCTTCAAGGAATATAGTATTAACATGTTACTGATTTCCTGCGGAATTTACTATTTTGTTTCTATTTATGGACACACACAGACACACAGACACACACACACACTTTCCTGAGCATGAAAGGTATCCGTCACTAATACTGGAGCAAAATTCTTACCAAATTCGACCGATTGACGAAAATAACATACTGCAATGCTTACCATTTGAAAAGAGACAATTGTCACCAGAATATTCCGTTCACAATAATTTTAATTTTGGATGCACAGGATACGACACCTGTGTTTTCATGACTCGCGATGTGTCGACCTATTCTGCGCATACCTTTGAAAAGGCGTAATATTTATACATCCGGCTATGAAAATAAAATACGTTACTTTGGACTCTTTCTGTCCCTAGTTCAGTCGACTAATTAGATCAGGTTTTACAAAATTCAGCATAACAATGCCTACATATACCAAAAGCTAATGGGCAAACTAAACCTATATTGTAAAACAATCGCTCCGGTGGCCTAGTGGTTAGAGCGTCTGCCTCGGATGTGGGAGGTCGTGGGTCCGATCACCGGTCGAGTCATAACAAAGACTTACAAAAACGGTACTAACAGCAGGTCAAAGAAAAGCTTGAGAACGTGAACATATATTAGCCATGGAGAAGCTGAGAATCGAAGCAGAGTCCAGAAAAGGTGAAGACCTGAACGAACTTTTGGGACCCCCAAGTAGGCGTTCTGAACTCAGACAACTAATATAGATCACCATGCCCATGTTCAACCACAAAGACGAAATCATTGACAATTTTTTGTCTCAGTTTGAGAATTTGACATTGGTTCATCAGCTACCCAAAGACCAGTGGACTATCAACGTTTCGGCATTCATAAAGTAGGCTGCTAAAGACGTCCACCATAATATGACGCCGAACAAGGTTGACGCCTTCGACGCTTTGAAGAAACCGCTGATACAGCACTATGTGCTGTCGGCAGAAACGTGGCTTTAACTGACCTGGCATCAGTGAACATAGAAAGATCAGAGGTGGCATCACAAAGATAAAATGGTGGGAGGCCAGGGGCCGAAAATCCAAGTCGAGACCATTTCGGTGGATCGGAGAAGACTCAAGGGGCGGAGAAGGATACTATAGGGAGGTAAAGTGAGTCACAGTGTTACGGCTTAACAGACCAGGTCATGTCGTAAAAAAATGTAGGAATTATCGTCCGACAACGATTAACTTGTTAATTACTGTTAAGGAGCTGAGAACAGCGGAGTCGACTAACACAGCGGTAGCTACGGTAGCTGTTGAAAGGGCAACCATTCTGTATGATACTGCCCTTAGTTATCCTGCCTTGGTAGATAGTATGCATGTCAAGCCTGGAGATTACACAGGCAAGACGGTTAAAGTCCAATTTGCTAACCGGACGACCAATTGCTAAGATAGACCTTGATTCGCCGTATTTAAATGCGTGAATTCAAGCAGCGTGTTTGTCAGGACTGACTCATGACGTGATATTAGGGTGTAGGGATATTTTGCCACAACCTACCACTATCACGTGTACACCTGTCCACATGGAGTCCCTTGAGACGAGGGCAATGAAACGAAGGTCAGGGTCAAAGCGCTAAGACCTAACGGTTTCGCCCCGAAACTTCACGAGGAAGATTTGTCTTTCAACAAGATACACAGGTACGCAAAAGATGCGTCCATACGGAAATCACCAGATGGCGAGGTAAGGTTAGCGACGAAATACCGTATTTTGTATCTGTACGCTAGGAAAGAGACCGATACGTTTAAACAAGTTGTTGTGCGAGAAGTAGGGAAGCGAGAGGACGAGTTTAGGCTTACACATGAGGGTTTACTGGGAAGCCAGAAAGAGGTTAGTGAGGGAGTTCCGCTGGCCAGGTTCGAAGGTTCTGTTTGTCGTGTGACAAAAGTGTCAGGGGGTAGCACCTAAGACCTCCCATCGCCCAGTGCCACTAGGAACCACCACACTGATTGACGAACCTTAATAGAGGGTGGCGATGGACCTATTGGATCCGATAAAGTGGTAATCGTTACATACTAGTGATAGTAGATTACGCCACCCGGTACATGGAGGCCGTGACATTGAAATACAATTTCAGTTACAGTGGTTGAGGCCTTGTTAGGAGTTTGGTTGAGAGTTGGTTGAGAGTTGGTGTCCTTAAGTAGATACTGACAGACCTGTGGACACACTTTGTATGTCAGGTGATGGAAGAGGTAATAGATTACTGTACATTAGACACCTGACAACTATCCCGTGTCACTTGCAGTGCAATGGTTTGGTAGAGTGTTTCAATGTGACATTGAAAACAACCCAAAAGTCAGTTGGACCTTGCATAGAACTTGACAAAACATCTCATGTGTTGCACAAATAGATACTGGAGCGGTGCCACAAAAAAAATAACCTTCAAACACTGTTTGCGTTAGGTCCCTACAACGTGTTTAGGCTAGAGCTGTTCATCTCTCTGGTTTCTATGATGATGCTCTGTCTACTTGTATTCTATGCTCCGAAGGTAAGTTGAGTCACTTATGTTTTCGTGTTAGGTTTTTGACCGCTAGTGTGGAAACTCCGCTAGCCACAGTGTGCTGAAGATGGATAAGGTAATTCAGACAATGTTTAGGGCAGCAGAGGTAATCAGTGTGATCCTCACAAAAGACAGTTCAGTCACACAGAGGACTGCCGAGTTCCACTACTGTTGTGGTCTAATGAATATCTACCCTGTGCCCAGAGCCGCCTGTGTGCAGGTCTGCAACTCCAGCTCCCATTGTATCCACACCTCGACTTGAAAATATCGTGAAATGATGATATAAGATAATGACTTGAGTGTGAGTTTGATTTAAGTGAAGGAAACTCTCTCAGAGTCAACCTTACCATCTCATTTAGGCCCGTCTGAATCGAGTGGAAAGACAATGTCAGGATTATTACACTGGAGCGGATGACCTACGCTCTCTACACAAGTCATCAGCTCAAAACGCCAGGGGTAGCATATCTGAACGGCCGCATAATTCACCAGAAAGGATTTTCGAAAGCGAGCCATGTGTAGCTGCCCCGTCTGTGTCAATTGTGACAGTTAGTATTATTTACTGTTACTAAGACAGATGTAGCTAGGCCTAACCTGAGGTGCAATACAAAATATGTACATCACATACTCGTTTCTTTAAATGAATTTAGAAACACTTGGAGCAAAAAAAACGACAAAAACCAGATTCTTGATTTTAAGGATGATTCCTGTTACGGAAGCATGCTTTAATCAACAAAACAAAACAACAATCATTAATGACCATAAAACTAAGACTTTAAAAATAAAATTATATCGGCTGTCCTTTTTGTTTACCTTAATAAACCATAACAATTATTTTAAATTAATATGCATTTTGCATTTGTCATTTTAGATATTTTTTCAATAGAAAGACGTGTTACAAGCACACAGTCTAGCTGTTTTGACTATGACGTGAAGGAATAATTAAAAAAATTAAATTCGTTCTGAAGTTTTATAAATGTCTTCTTCGATCATCAATTGTATTTTGTGATAAAATAGTCCATTGTATATACATAGCGGTTGAAGCTGCTTTAAGAAGATTGGGAAAAGGTTGGTTCTGACCCAGAGACCCTTAAAATGCCCCAAACAAGTATAGATTGACCACTTCGTCAACACGCCACTATTACTATCTTGTTGATGACCAAAACATGATACATCATCATCAACGCCATCATTTTTTGAACTATCTCATATGACAATATATTCCACATACTTGTTTGGGATATTTTATGGGTCTCTGATCTATAACCAGCCTTTAACCCTACTACTGTTGCTGTCAAATTTTCAAACCTTATTTTATTGTTCATACTTCGTCACCGATGATTTATGTGTCAACTGTTGATATCAGAAATAGTGCATCGTCGCGATGACAGAGACTAATCTTTACTTTACCGTTCACACGGCGACGACATTCGAACAAATCTTTCATTTGCATCTTGTGAAGGGATATTTTCTTGTCGATCAAATATAATTTTGACCGATCGAGATAGTTGGTAAGTTTCGTATAGTTCTGTTGACTGATCAGATCGTGAAAATTTTAAAATTCCTCCGATAGCTTCTAGCTAACTGTTCGAGGTAGCTGAAATACCCACTTTCATCAGATCTGATGAGCGACAGTTATAGTTTGTCACGAGCTTCGGCAAAGCATATTCCTGATATATTAGGGGCTCCGAATGGCCGAGTGGTCTAAAGCGCTCTCCGTTACGGATCACTGCCATCTCACCTCTGTCTGCGTGGGTTCGAGTCTAGGATTCGGCGAATGTGGATATGTGAGAAACCTTGCCAGTAGCTTCTCGTGGGTCGGTGGTTCTTTCCTGTGATATCCCGGTTTCTTCCTCCACCATTAATACTGGTCGCCATGAATAGCCTATCGTGTGCTGAAAAATGCTTTTAAGCCCAACAACAATGTACAATATACCTGATATTTTATTATTAATTTCAACTATCGACTGTTTTCTATATATCTTTAGATTGATCTTGCTATGGTTGATATATGTGACTGTCAAATTTTCAAACATTGTTTATCTTGTTCACACAAAATTACATACACCTAGATAAAGATCAAGATCTGTTTCGTGACAGTGCCCAAGTGCAAATGTATCTGCCCCGTTTGAGCACTAACGTTTATCAGTGAAATCACTCAGTCCATGTTTGCTGATGACATCTGTTTCGATTTTATGATGATTTGTCCGTATAGCCATTGCTCTTATAAAACTAACTCCGCCGTCGACCACGTACTTGTAATCATCAAATTTTATAAACTTTTAACAAAATCGCGGAAAGACCTTTGGCCTTTTTGGTTAATTTAGTATTGTCTAACAATACTGCGTACATTCTACTGCGCAATCCGATAAAGTATTTGTTGACGCTCGAGTTCGTATTATCTTTGAACTTACCAACAACCTTTTTGCTAGTATCATCGTGAAATTTACTGACACGATGGTAATCAGAAAGATCAAACAGATGTCGATTGTCGTAAAAATCCTGATAGACGTCCTCACAGTCGATGGCATTTATAATTGAGTCTGTATCAGTAAACAATAGTCTGTTTGATGGCCATTATTGTTTAATAAATTATAATGAAAATCATACGTCAGTCATTTCGATAAATCTAACACGGAAGCTCTAATAATTCGACTTAGTTTAGTTTTAGATTTGGTTTTCGTTGCTGTATCGCAACAAGATTTTCATTAAACATTTTCATGCTGACAAAATCGTTGTCTGACACAAGTTTGTTTCTGCGGTAGATATTATTCCCATGCTCAACATTTACCTGTTTTCTAATATTTTCCATCGTCTAACCATAAACGGTAGTGTTCATAAGCTTAAAGAAGATTTGTTTCTCAAAATTGGTTTTTGCTGCGGCTCTTCTTCGAGTTGATATAAGCTATCATCTACGGCGAATGGTTAAATTTTAGTACACAATGATTTTTTATCAACACGAAACCGACATCTACTGCTTGAGTAAGAACGCTTTAATGTAAATCATAATTTTTCTTATCGAGTATCTTTTGTACCAGATGTTTACCAGGGACTTTTGTAGTGGCGATCCTAACGCTTGATGTTCCTGATAAAAGATAATATAATCTATTTATACCATCGATTCCTCACAGAAAGGATAATCGTTGTGCAAATTGTGTAGCCAAGTAGGATAATCGAGATCTTCAACAAAATACGAAACATCATCGGGTATCTTTCTTCTATTTCCGATAAAAACTGATCAGCCATAATCCACCGAAATCCACCAAACCGCATTGATTTGACAATAGAATAACCGTGCAAATTATTGCAATATAGATTAATGATATGCTTCGAATAAAGCATGGGATTGTATTCCTTCAAGTATTTGTTGTTTGCTTCGGCATATTTCTTTGTTATAAGACCAAAACCACCTCGAATAACTTTCTAGATAAAATTGAACATATCGACGTCCGTCAGTAGTTCTAACCTTACTTTACTAAACTTAAACAAAACTTCCCACAATCCTGGAGAAGAATACTACCAACATGGATCATACCTCATTCGACGTAAACTTTAGAATACGTCTGCCAGCAATAACACGTCCGTTTTGAGATACAAATCGTGATAATTACCAAATGTTCTGCTGTTAATCTTATCCCAATTATATTGTCCATTTTTGTACTCATCATCGTTGATATGTTCATTTTTAAGTTGCGAATACAATTTTTCCTTGTCATGTAGCAAAGTTTCATAAAATTTTCTCAAATCGCAGAGATAATCGTACGGAAATACTATTTTGTTTTGGTCAGTAGATCAGGTTTATCTGCAAAACAGTCAAACTCGCTGCCGGCGCAAATAGCATTGCTTACTAGCTCATCTAACGATGCTGCCATGAATTGTAGGCTGTCAATAAAACGCAACTTGCTCAGCGTAACGGCTATATACTTTTCAAAATTATTTGGAATGCACTTGATCACGTTATCAAGTTTAAAACAATATTTTATGTCAATATCACCAAAAGCTAAATAGATAATGTAGATATCGCATCCTCAAAAATTGTGAAGAATAACTAGAATAAAAACTGGTGCGTGAAAACTTAAATTACTTTGATCGTGAGTTACTCCACGGTAATGTCATGTGAGATGGCAATTTTTATTGTCGTCTAACGCTTTTTTACAAATATGACATACTTCCGCTTGCTCTTGTTCGGATTCTTGTGGAGGTGTCAGTTTTAACGTTAAAAATATTCTTCAACAATTAACTACTTGAGAAGCCAAACAGCCGGAAATTTACCGCGATATAGTTCGATAGGTTTGGATAATGTCGAATCAGCAAAGAAAAATATCTTGTACGCTACCCCACATGGAACATGACTTTACATTTTTCTCGTACTCGATAGGTCAGGATTAATTTCTGCGCCAAGCAAAGGTTGAAGTAAACATTCGAAATTGGTGTACACAACGAAAGGAATTTTTTTGTTTGTGATGGAAGAATTGCAATAAACTATTTTCTTTGGACGGCATCGTTATTCGTTGTACGTCACCAGAGTACTGCAAATGCTTTTGTAATGTTTCGTTGTCCGTACAACCGTGCAAGCAGCGGTAACAGAACACGTTTTATTATTCGTTTAATATGTTGTCTGCCAACGAGTCGGTAAAAGCTTTTGATCCAAACGTAATGAATGTTATAAAATAGCAAGTTTATCAACGATTGTGAAGCTTTTGTGAAATATATCTCGGATAGACGTTTTCTTTTCATCTAGGCCGTAAACGTTAATAAAAACATTATTTTGATTTTCAAACCCCGGTATTTGATTTTCTGCCACTGGAAAGTAAATACAAGCAAACTTTAATCTGAAACGTGACTAATATGCTTTTCAACGCAGTGTGTTTTGTTTTCGCTGGAAATAGTGCAGAAAGAACAGACCACTGGAAACATCTATCATCTAAGGTTTTGACGTTTATACAGCACTTTTATTTTTTATATTTTATGGTGTAAAATAAAATTTCCTTCATCATTTCGAGCCTCAAACCCGAGTCGGATTCGGTGTATTCTTCTATCTTTTTTTGAATTTCCTGTTGTATTTCATTAGCTAACGATGAAAGATCAATCCCAAGCAAAACATGCCGTTGGCTGAGCAAATGATATAGACTTTTTTGCGGTAAAATTTACCAGTACGATTTGTTTATCAAACTGAGAAATGTTGTCGAATCCCGTGAAGGCTGTCGCTATTTTTTCAGACCCTCTGATGAGACTCTTTTTGGCTATCTCACGTAATCATATCATTGCTATATAATAGTCAATATCATATTAATTTATGTTGAACAGGCGCGCGGTGAATTAATTAGAGATATAAAATCTGTATAGTATAATGGCTAGCACAAACCTGCAAGAGTATTATCACGTTCACTCCAAGTACAATTTGCACGCTGGTAATAGATTAGAGTATCCAACACACATAACCGATAGGTACGGCAACGCCAGCAGATTATGAGGTCAGTATTAAAGGTGATCGTACTGAGAGAACGGAAATGTTGAAAAAGGATTTTGTTTTCACTTTGTTTCGTGGTGAGATTCCAGAGGAACGACGTGTATATCACGTTAATGGCGAGGTCACAGATGACAACATTAAAAAACTAATCTTTACAAGACGAGATTCAGGCGTATCCGGTATTTGATTTATACGAGGCTTCTTACAGAGAAATTATTAGATATATGAGAACTAAAAACGTTGGTGGTATTGTGAATAATACTGGTTATATAAAGGAAGGTGTCAGAGAAACCGATCGAGTTTGTTATCGTAGCCATAGTTTTGTTTACGACCTGTCTAACAGACCTATACCTGATGGTTTGGTGATTAATCATATCAATAACGTAAATACCAAGATTCGACTGGAAAATTTGGAACTGGTTACAGAAAAATGTGAGAAAAGTACGAGGCGGTGGTGTCAAATTTAAATGTATGGTAAAACATGCTGTTTCTTTGAATCTCAAACAGACGAGAAAATCGAATTTAAATTGATTTCTGCTGTGGCAAAACACTACAAGAATAAATACCAACATAGTAGAATTCGTTGCTGAATGGATACATAGATCAACTTTTTTAAGCGAATACGATGCCAAGATCGTCTTTAGATATTCTGATTCAGTATATTTGATGGCTATTTTTTGGTTAAGCAATTGTGGGCAAATGTTTTGATGCCATATTTATCATATTTTAGCGTCATTATTGTGGTATCAATAATTTTGTTTCTGTTACTGTTGATAATATTTTATTAGAATCACCTTGCGTACCAATAACTTCAACGGACTATGCACTGTAACCTGAATGACATTTTCTCACTGCCTCAGCCAGTTCCTTATAATTTAGTATATTAACGTTTTGATGATATTTTACCTCGTTAGTCATCATGAAACAATAAATTAAATTTAAAAAATATTATAATATGGATTTGATGAGAAGACTTCCTGATATATTCGAATTCACGCTGACAGAGGTGAGAGTGATCTGGAAAGGCTCCACAGACGATTCGGTCACCCAGGATCCAGTAAATGCTTTCAATATCATCTATTAATTATTCACGTTTCACACACTCACGCATGCACGCACACACACACAAAGACATACACACACAAAGACATACACACACACACACAGGTTTCACTATTGTCAACTCGTTGCAACCAAAGGGCTTGGACGTCTAATAAGCGGGGCAGGGTAGCGAAACGTAAAAAATGTTGTACATATGTTCGAAAACCTGTAAAATCTTGTTGCAAAGTTTTTATTCTTTCTCAATACTAATTTTAAAGGAACTGCACACACACACTATTTATTGCATTAATGAATGGACGCATTTAAGATTTAGCAAAGTCATTCAGTTTCAACCCAAGTACATCTTAAACTTGGTTTAGCCAGAACATTGCAGAAGACAAACAATTCAATTCAATGTCTCGACAGACATCCTCCAGCTAAATGCGTCCTTATGTAAAGTACATGTCACCCACTCCGACCCGATCAGAACACAAAAAGGTGCCTGAAAAACGGAAACCACAAACAAAACCCATTAAAACGGCCACTGCTATAACGATAATGTCGCACTTCAAAGCAAGCAGATTTACTCAATGATTTTATTATTTTGTTGCATGTTTGTCTAAAATATGGTAGCATAATTGATCTAAAGGTTAAACTGTAAGCATTTTAAGGGCACATGTCCCTGACAGTGGTATGTGACAAATTACATATTTCCAATTTTCATTGGGTGAGAAAGATCGAGTTAGTCAGGCGGAATTGAATGTACTTGACTTTTAAAAAACCGCGAAAACTGGTGTAAACCCAGCCCAAGAGTTTTTGGAATCTGGTAGGTCCTTTCGTAATGCCACAGAGCTAAGTATGAATAGGACAGTAACTCAAACATGACAAAATCAAAGCACTGAAAAGTAATTACTGTAAGAAGCTACATCATGTTTGACCGTGTACATTTACCCGCCCACACCTCTGAACGTGCCAAGTGTGAGACGCACAATTTTAATTCTGAGGGTGGAAGGTTGTGTTTTACACCGAAATGTGTGAATGAATTCTTTTTCTCACATTTCTGAACGAAAAATGAGAACCTAAGTAAAGATATCAGACTGTAAAAATAGCCGTAGCTTTCAAGTGACAATTCAACCATTGAAAATGTAATTACCCTACATCAGAGAGTAAAATGTTAGGTTTAAAATGAACTTTCAGTGGCATTTAAACAAAAAGTTAAAGATTAACGGTTTTAACTGCCATGATAATTGTAATAAACGTTGTGTACTACTCATAGTGTGCACTATAATACAAATGTGAACAATCAAAAAAGTAGTTTGATTTTCCTCAATACATGCAAGGTATGCAGGTTATTATATGCTTTGTATGCAACCTCGTTACATGCAAGTTATGCAATCTAATTACATGTAAGTTATGCAACCTCGTTACATGCAAGGTATGCAGTTTCGTTACATGCAAGGCATGTAACTTCTTGCATGCAAAGTATGCAACTCATTACAAGCAAGGTATGCAACCTCGTTACATGCAAGGTATGCAACCTCGTTACATGCAAGGTATCCATCCTCATTACATGCAAGGTATGCAACCTCATTACATACAAGATATGCAACCTCGCTACATGCAAGGTATGCAACCTAATTACATGCAAGTTATGCAACCTCGTTACATGCAAGGTATGCAGTTTTGTTACATGCAAGGCATGCAACTTATTGCATGCAAAGTATGCAACTAATTATAAGCAAGGTATGCAACCTCGTTACATGCAAGGTATGATCCTCATTATATGCAAGGTATGCAACCTCATTACATATAAGATATGCAACCTCGTTACATGCAAGGTATGCATGCTCATTACATGCAAGGTATGCAACCTCGTTACATACAAAATATGCAAGCTCGTTACATGCAAGGTATGCAATTTCGTTACATGCAAGTATGCAGCTTCCATTTATGCAAGGTATGCAACCTCATTACATACAAGGTATGCAACCTCATTAAATGCAACCACATGTGCAAGATATGCAGCCTCGATCCATGCAAAGTATACAACCTCAATACACTCAGGGATTGCAGACTTATTACATGCAAGATATGCAGCCTCGAGACATGTAAAGCATGCAAACATATTATATGTTGTAATCCACTTTTTATGCAAGATATTCAACTTTATTATTTGCAAAGTATTCAAGAAATAAAGATATTCAAATTTAGAATGACCCTTTTCAGATCAGATTGGGAAAAGGCAAAAATGGAAAGATGCACAGCTGCGGAACATTTTCTATCTTCCTGGCGACACTTCCAGTGCCCTGATCCTGATTGGAATCAATTTGGTAGTGGGTTGGAAGGAAGGCTTGCCTCTCAATTCTGTATATTTTTATTTGGGCAGTCTTCTGCAACCACAGAGATGGCCCACATCATTTATCACTGACCTACTAACTTTCGTCATTACTTAGACGATTTTTTTCTACAACCATTGAGATGGCCTTTATCTTTCGTTACTGACCTACTAAGTTATGTCATTGAAAGACTCGCTTTTTTCTACAACCATAGAGATGACAGACATCTTTTATTACTGACCTGCTAACTTGTCATTCATTAGACTATTTTTTTCTACAACCATAGAGATGGTCTATATCATTCATTACTGACCTACTAACTTAACGGTATTAACTAGACTCTTTTTCTTTTCTAAACAACTACATTACACCAGATCGTGCTTGAATGTAGGAGTTATCGCAACAGTTAGTGTAATTGACCATCTCCACCCCACCCTAATTTGATTGTTTTTCTATATATTCACAGTAACAGGTCATGACATTGACTCTGTGTTTTGTTCTGGTCTTGTTTCCCTAATTAGCTTATATATCACATCATAGGACAAGGCTAGCAGTTTTCCTTTTGTACTTACAAGACTTTGCTTTGATATTTTGGACAGTGCTGCTTTTACAAGATTTTAGATTGTTAAATAAAATCGGTACCGACAGTGTTACATTTGCTTGACTATTGGTTGCTAAATAGCAGTACCAACAGTGTTGCCTTAACGACAACTTTGGGCAGGGTTGTTAAATAACAGCACCGACAGTGTTTATTTACCTAACACAATTATGGTTATAATGCATCTAGTATTAGAGAAGCGTTATCAAATTGTATTTGCTGTAAACTCCACAACACAAACACGTGGAAATACTCAGAAAAGTCTTGATATAGTAATTGCGTATTTTCTTAGTTTCAAACACACCAAAACGCGCGACCTACCAAACCACAACATTAGCCGTTACACCATACGTTGTTGTCGTTTTCAAAAATCCCAATATTTGCCCTACAAAGGTGTTTTATTATTTATTAAGGAATTGCACGAAGTTAATGACACTTCGGCCTTAAACCATTTCTGCCCTTGGACGTTGTGCTCATAACGTCGTATTTATTATATACACTCTCAGTTGTTGTGCCTACTATATATATATATATATATATATATATATATATATATATATATATATATATATATATATATATATATATATATATATATATATATATATATATATATATAATTTATTTTATCACAATAACGTGTCTAGGGACTCAAATGTCTATTTACACTATCGCCTGAAAAAAATTACACGCACGAGCTAGCAAAATCACCGCGTCGCGTTTTCTTTCTTTTTACTTTTTTTTTTCTACAAAAATAAGCACAACATCTTGAACTTGGTTCTGTCTTAACATATATAAAAAAAAGAATACCTGTCATATGGCGAATAACCGTCCTTTCAAGTTCATTGGTTTCAGCAAAGGATCGCGTGTAAGGGATTGATTAAGATAAATGCAATAAACTGATAACGAAATGTACAAAACAAATATCTAATTAGCCCAAGTTCTTCCAACTCTTAATGAGTCTTTTTCAAAGACAAATACCACACATAGACCAACCACACAACCCCCCCCAGAATAATCGTTGTTTGTAGAACAGTACATTACTATTTGACATAGAAATCGATCGGTCATAACTACATCTGTAATTTTATGTAAATTTATGTAAGCGTTATATATATATATATATATATATATATATATATATATATATATATTTATATATATATATATATATATATATATATATATATAAGTAATCTGGTTGTGAACATAAAATTTAAAACGTGTGACCTTTGAAACAGAAAAGAAAAATCACGAATGATGTAATCGTTATGGAATGTCAGAATGATACACAGTGCATATTTTTCGTCTGTGTATGTTCCTGTTTTGTGAAGGTACACGCCCATTTTCGCAACAGATGAAGAAAAAAAACAAAACCAATTAACGTGCTATTTAGCAAGTGGTTTTATATAGGTAATGAAGTGTACTACTAGTACTACTACTACTACTACTACTGCTGCTGCTACGACTACTACTTACAGTAATACCTTTTTTAACTTCAACTAATTTCTTTTAAGGACCTCTGATAGTCAAAGTTCACAAACAATTATTATTCAAATCGAATTAACTCTCTCTCTCTCTCTCTCTCTCTCTCTCTCTCTCTCTCTCTCTCTCTCTCTCTCTCTCTCTCTCTCTCTCTCTCTCTCTCTCTCTCTCTCTCTCTCTCTCTCTCTCTCTACATTAACTTCATGTTTACATTATTTTTCTCCATAATGTAATAAATTTATTTTGAAATGCAGGAATGCAGTCCGTATGTTTAATTTCTTGTGGAATGCAGTTCAAAAGTGCAAGATCAGTGATGTCTGCTCTTGAATGTTTGTGTTTGGTTAATGAATTTTGGAACTTCGGCAGTAGTGTAGCCTAAACGTAGACATACGTACAGGAAATTAAACTTTACATCGTAATGAGCGCAACCATAGCATGACAAGAGTTTCATAGGGTTTCGCCTGTCTACTAACTTTGTAATCATACACACTAAATCTCATTTACCAATTCATCTACAGGTCTACTATGTACTCCATTCTCAATCATATACCACAATATTGTAATTAATTTACCTATTCCTATAAAAGTAATATAAATAACAAAGACCCCCCTCCAAAAACTTATCTTCTACTTTCGAGTTCAATGATAACTATAACATACCTGGTTTGGTTTCTCTGCGTAGTAGTCAGAAAACTAGACACTAACATAATTAACTTTAGATGACCACTTATGATATTTGTTATTTTAACCATATCTTTGATTTAGCAGATGCGGGAGACTTCTAATCTTGCCCACAGGGTTTTCACTGGAGACTGATATAAACTTGAAACTTACAAACACATTCCACATAATTAAGGACGATGACTACAAACAGTAGTGTGCCTGGGAACCCAATCGTATTCCTGGAGACCCGGTTATTGAAATGACAGCTACTGATAAACTGCCAGGCTTATAAACCCCACCCAATAATAAGGATGTACTGATGTAGCTCCACTACTCCACCCTCCTTCAGGGTCTCTCTAACTACTTCTTTACAATTTTCATCCTTTCCTGCATTAGTACATATCTTTAAACAGAAAATTATTAACCTAACTACCTACTTAATTACTTGCTTTTAAACTACAAACTTATTTACATCATTGCTTACATCACTTCAGTAGACCACTTTAATTTCATTCTGAGTAAGAACTCTATTTTTTTGCTCTTTAATATTAACATTTGAAAGCGAAGTCGTATGTACTTTACTTAAAGAACTTTCCTTTTCTTTCTTGCAATTTGATATACAAAATTCTTGATTTATCACTTCTTGCAACAGATTGAAAATTTTGGAAACGTGATAATTAGAAGAAAACATTCCAGTCTACAATTACCCATGAAAAGGTGAGAAACTGGTGATGTCTCTACCGCAGGCGATGAAAGTAAATTACTATGTAATCAATCTAATGAAACACGCAATAATTGTACCCTTGCGCTGTTGGAGATCAATCATCATTAACAGACTCCAGTACAAACTAGTAAAGAAATACTTCTGTCGCATAAAGTACACGCGTTCATTGCTCTGTTCTAATTACTTTTCATTTAAGAAGCCCAATATTGGAAAATGAATATGTATGTATGTATGTATGTATGTATGTATGTATGTATGTATGTATGTATGTATGTATGTATGTATGTATGTATGTATGTATGTATGTATGTATGTATGTATGTATGTATGTATGTATGTATGTATGTATGTATGTACGTACGTACGTACGTATATATATATATATATATATATATATGTGTGTGTGTGTGTGTGTGTGTGTGTATGTATGTATGTATGTATGTGTACATAATTATAGATTACTGCATTTGTATGGAAAAATATGAACGAGTTTTTCGGATAGCTATACTGCACGACCTTGGGAGTGCAGTATAGCCATCCGAAAAAACGAGTTCATATTTTCAAATTCAAATGTAGTAACCTTTTTATTATATGCTCATTTTTGTTTCATTACCAAAGACTTAATAATAAAATTCACAACAAAATATATTTAATAATAAAATTTGCTATTTTATTATTAAAATAAATAAGTTGACAATCGTAAATTCTCTTTCAATACACAATAATAGTATTTATGCGCATATAGCTCCGCCCATCGACCTTTTGACTTCATAGCGTACCCCGCGCTCGCTCATTTAAAAAAGAAATCCCATTTTGGTTTATCTGAAATTGAAATTTAAAGTCATATTATGAATGACTGCACCATTGAACAAAGTTTCCAGCTGGTCAGGAATTGAGAGATTTTGTTTCTCTGTCAATACAGCCAAATTTTGATTATCTCCGTCTGTGTGTTTTCCGCACGATGTACGTGTGACTTTAGGGACTGGCGATGACAACAATCTGCATAACTTTCTGTTCTGCCATGGATAGTTTGGAATCGTAAACTGGAAAAATATGAAAGTTTTTAAACAAATTCTTAAGAAGATGCTTGTTTCAATATTGTTTATTTTTTGTGAACAACAGATTCATTTGTTGCGGAGTTCCGTACAGTCTACTATGGAATGTGATTTCGATTTCAGCAATGTAGTCTGGATTCTATAGGCCTATATATTATAGTGCACAGATGTGTAACAGTATTTGGAAATACGTAATTCTTATTAGCAGAAAGAGTCCACAAAGTACAAAGTACATTTTGAGGAGATTAAAGAGGCAAAAAGGCAAGTTGATTTATTCTCTTTACTATTACCAGTTATAGATGACATATTTTTATGCCCAGTCACTTGCATTATCCTTGTTGGAGGGACCCCAGCTTCTGACAGGTTTGTCACAGTAGTCTTCCTTACAAAATGATCGGTAATTCTCCCCTGGATTTGTGCACTTTCGGCTGCTCGTTTCATCAGAGTTCCAAGCTGATTAACCCCCATTTAACTCGGATAATACCTGCAATTTTTAATATTTGCATCGCGAATATGTTATATTTAATTCAATAATCCAATGCACCTGTCATAAAAACCAGTTTTCTTATATTTGGCAATGTTGATTAATGCATTTCATTGTGAAAACTGTTTGGTATGTGCAGATTATACAATTCATTACAGATTTTCCCCATATTTTTGTTTTATGTTATGTAATTTTATTTTCATTCATTCTTTGCATTGTCTAAAAATTGTTACTCCTTTTTTCTTTGTTTATATTTCATACAGCCGTCGCTGAACATTTCTGATATCACGTTCAGTCGCCAGCTACGTTGAAAATTTCTTCTGTGATTCTATGAATTCATCCACATTCTCAATTTTGGCATCTCTCCTTTCAAATGGTTCAAACAGTTGGTTTACTTCATCCACCGACAAACAATAAATCTAAAGTACTGGCATCTGCGTCCATTGTTTGTTTACTATAGAAAGTAGTTCTTTATTCACGTGCATCAGTCACGTGGGGGTGCAATATGAAGGTGTTCAATATCGCCGGATATTGAACGATTCTGACAATGTAAAGTTAACGGAGAAAAAAGATTAGCATATAATATATATATATATATATATATATATATATATATATATATATATATATATATATATATTTTTATGTTTATATTTTTTTTTATATATATATATATATATATATATATATATATATATATATATATATATATATATATATATATATATATATATATGGATGCATGCATGGTAAGTCAGACAGACAAACAAATAAACAGACACACAGATAGATAGATAGATAGATAGATAGATAGATAGATAGATAGATAGATAGATAGATAGATAGATAGATAGATAGATAGATAGATAGATAGATAGATATTCATTATATATCGTCCGACATATTATGACTGAATTGAGATGGATATAAACAATATGCCGCGATATGATGACTTTTTTGATGAGTTCCCTGGTCGTTATGTCCTGTACCTAAATCGGATGTGCGTCTGCGTATGTGTGCCTGTATCTAAATTAGGTGTGTGTTTGTTGCTGTGTACCTAACCTTAATCGGATGTGTGTTTGTTTCGGTGTGTACCTAAAGTGGATGTGTATGTGTTTGTGTGTACCTAAATATGATGTATGTTTGTGTTTACGTGTAACTAAATCGGATGTGCGTTTGTGTATGTGTGCCTGTACCTAAATCAGATGCGCGTTTGTCTGTGTGTGCCTGTCCATAAAAGGGCCTGGGGTGGTCCAATGGTCTAAAGCGCTCACCGTTACGGTTCACTGCCAGCTCACCTCTGCCTGCGTGGGTTTGAGTTTCAGGTTTGGCTAATGTGGGTATGTGAGACAACATGCCAGTATTTTCTCGTGGATCGTTGGTTCTTTTCGGGGTTTTACCCGAGTTCTTCTGGGTTCCTCTTCTACCATTTATACTGGCCACCAAGTAAAGCCTATCTTGTTCTGAAAAATGGCGTAAACCCTACAACAACAACAACTACCTGTACCTAAATCGCGTGTGTGTTTGTGTCTGTGTGTACATGGACCTAAATCGGAGGTGTGTTTGTGTCGTGTCTGTGCATTATTATCTGCTTTGATTTACCGACAACTAAACTCACCAATTGACGGACTACAGTCACCAAATTACGTACTAAAATCAACAAATTACGGACTAAAATCACACATACATACATACATACATACATACATACATACATACATACATACATACATACAGACAGACAGACAGACAGACGTACGTACGTACATACATACATACATACATACATACATACATACATACATACATACATACATACATACATACATACATACATACATACATACATACATACATACATACATACATACATACATATACACACAGGAGTTGGAAGCATAATGATTGTAAAAGACTCTATATACCCATCCGATCTCACTTGTCACAGTTTAATATTTTTTTTTGTGCTTATTTACATAGGTCACTACATTTTGTCGTGTGAACTAATTTTGATTGTGTGTCTATTTGCACCATCTCTGGAGGTGCCACATATGAAAACATGTCAGTATTTGAACTGAATGTGTAAGAACGAATAGAAACATATACACATGTGGGTGTTTTGATTTTATACATAATAAAAATAAATATATCCTCAAACTTACTTTTTGCTATTTTACTTCTGCTTGAGTTCCTTTTGAACAAGTTGCTTGTGCTTGCCTACACTTTTATGGTAGCGTTATTTTAGACTAGTATGATCTAATGAAAGGATGCATGGATAGTTAAGTTATCTTCTTATCTTATCTTCACTTAAGTGATAATAGTCAAGACTTGTCTGTACTAATTGATAGAATGTTTCTTAATTCTTTTATTTCCTTTATGGGGTCGGGTAACATACAGGTAAAGTAAAGAGTAGTCATATCGTTACGATATCTGTAGTGTGTGTTTATTGTGATGTCTAGCACTGGACAACTACGACACATACATGTAGCATCACGTCCCAACAAGCCACATTATCAAAACACCAGTCTGACCAGTCCTAACGCTAACCTCTTCATGTTGAGCACTTAGCAAAGCGACCGTTAGTACTATGTGTATAAGTCTTTGGTATGATTCGGCTGGGATTCAAACTCGACACCTCCCGCATCCGAGGCGGACACTGACAATTTATTCCACGAGAGGAGGTATAGACATAGAGCTAATTTTTATAAAAGTAGAACAGGACCATATCTCATTCACAGGTTCCAGTTAATGACGTGTTTTACAAATTGTGGAAAGGAAGTTGCGAATCATGGTTAAAGGATTCTTCAAAATTATCTATTTTCATAAACTTGCCAGGCAATATGAACTCCTTCGATAAATTTAATTTTAATTTGAAATAGCGTACACGCATAAATGTCAGAGAACTGGCGTGCATTTAAATTTGAAATACGCTTTAAAATATTGTTTTATTGGACGTTGTGAAGTTTTCTTAATTTCCAAATTCAGTAACTGGAAATATATATACTTGTTTATAAACTCTTAAAAGCTAGCCAAGGTCATAACGTAACCAGGCTTGGTCTTTATGGGAAAGGTTAACCTATGAAACGACACACACATACATACATACATACATACATACATACATACATACATACATACATACATACATACATACATACATACATACATACATACATACATACATACATATACATGTGTATATATATATATATATATATATATATATATATATATATATATATATATATATATATATATATATATATATATATATATATATATATATATATATATATATATATTCATCTTTCATAGAGCAAAACTAAAATGTTTTTGGGTACAGTACACGATAATTCCTGGAAAGTGCATCCATATGTATAACATCGTTTTCTTAGTGGAGTCTGTGACTGAAGATAAGCCAATTAATTTACACTCAATACCACTTTTAATTTTATTCTACTTCGTGAATTGCTGTAATTTTCAAGAAATAATTTTGATAAGTCACTGGAGACGAACACAAGGAATATTTCTTCACTGTCCCGTCAACAGGCATTGATATCATTCTGACAAAGAAATCGGAGATGTAATTTTTAGATGCGTGAGTAAACAGTCTAGCGGTCTGTTTGGCCGCCTCGCATGCAGATGAACTTAGATGAAATCTCAGGATGTGTACTTGTCCTTTTTCTTTATCGTTTTAGTTATGAGCGTTCTTACCTTTAATTGGGAAGAAGACACGTATTACTGCTGACATTTATGTCCGTTATCCACAAACACAGCAGAACAAGAATTGTAACAGCTGATATCGCGCGAGATACAGTAAGAAATATGTTACGTCTTTCTGTTATATATAATGATTGCCAATAGCATTTTGGAACATATAATAAAAACAAAATTTGCTTGCTTCTTATATTTCATCACGTTTGTGGACAAAAATGAGTTTTTCACCCACTCGATTAAATATATCCGTTGTTCACTCGTTTCAAGCAATATGCTCGTGGTTTAGATTTTTTATTTGCTGGTTATTCTCCTTGTTACTTTAATGGTTAAAATAATTGCACGAGTTAAATATCTGCATATTTATTTCACAGAAGAAGAATTACAAATTTCAGATTTTAAAGGCATGCACTTTAAATCTAAACGCTTCCTAAATGTAACTGACATCTACATTATGCAGCCAAAAATAAGCAATGTTTTTAGCTGAAATGAATAACAACAAAAAAAGAAGCATAGCAAAACTACGCTAAATCTAGACAATATGTTATATGTAAAGATGACAAATCGCAAGCATTCTCGTGGTTTTGTTTGACACAGTCGTTTCAACTAATCCAAGACAGACTCTATGTTGAGATCTTACATAAAGAATCTGATAGTGTACTTGTATGCTTTTTTATAAACTTTCTTGAAGTCGAATCTAACAATGTAATTGTATGCTTTCTTATAAAACTTCTGGAAGTCGAATCTGACAGTGTAATTGTTTGTTTTCTTAGAAACCTTCTGGATGTCGAATCTGACCGTGTAATTGTATGGTTTCTTAAAAAGCTTCTGGAAGTCGAATCTGACAGTGTAATTGCATGCTTTCTTAGAAAACTTCTGGAAGTCGAATTTGACAGTGTAATTGTTTGTTTCCTTAGAAACCTTCTGGATGTCGAATCTGACCGTGTAATTGTATGCTTTCTTAAAAAGTTTCTAGAAGTCGAATCTGACAGTGTAATTGCATGCTTTGATAGAAAAATTTCTGGAAGTCGAATCTGACAGTGTAATTGTTTATTTTCTTAGAAACCTTCTGGATGTCGAATCTGACCGTGTAATTGTATGGTTTCTTAAAAAGCTTCTGGAAGTCGAATCTGACAGTGTAATTGCATGCTTTCTTAGAAAACCTCTGGAAGTCGAATCTGACAGTGTAATTGTTTGTTTTCTTAGAAACCTTCTGCATGTCGAATCTGACTGTGTAATTGTATGCTTTCTTAAAAGCTTCTGGAAGTCGAATCTGATTGTGTAATTGTATGCTTTCTTAAAATGTTTCTAGAAGTCGAATCTGTGTAATTGCATGCTTTCTTAGCAAACTTCTGGAAGTCGAATCTGACAGTGTAATTGCATGCTTTCTTAGAAACCTTCTGGATGTCGAATCTGACCGTGTAATTGTATGGTTTCTTAAAAAGCTTCTGGAAGTCGAATCTGACAGTGTAATTGCATGCTTTCTTAGAAAACCTCTGCAAGTCGAATCTGACAGTGTAATTGTTTGTTTTCTTATAAACCTTCTGCGTGTCGAATCTGACTGTGTAATTGTATGCTTTCTTAAAAGCTTCTGGAAGTCGAATCTGATTGTGTAATTGTATGCTTTCTTAAAATGTTTCTAGAAGTCGAATCTGTGTAATTGCATGCTTTCTTAGCAAACTTCTGGAAGTCGAATCTGACAGTGTAATTGCATGCTTTCTTAGAAACCTTCTGGATGTCGAATCTGACCGTGTAATTGTATGATTTCTTATTAAGCTTCTGGAAGTCGAATCTGACAGTGTAATTGCATGATTTCTTAGAAAACTTCTGGAAGTCTAATTTCTCGCAGTTTAAATATGAATCTTCAAGTGTTTGAGTGCAACCTCTACATTTAACTATTTCTGTTGTGGCGATAGTGGTGGTGGAAATGATACTGGTAGTGACGATGTTGATGATGCACAGTGACCGATGATTTTATTGTCAAAGTCGCAACTTTGAACTTGTGAAAAGACTTCTCCTATCTCCGTCGAGTCCTATACTTGTTTCATGGTAGTGATTTATTTATTAGAGTTTGATTTTACTATGGTACTCTCGCTGTATATAGATCGTTCGTGGAAGGTTGTTACAGTCAATGTCATTTATTAATTTGTAACTAAGTGTATTTGTTTTGAAAGCGTACATATGATAGTGATCTAGTTATGTCTCTTCTTTCCATGTGTTTAATTTAAGGACATAATAATGTTTCCTTCGTTGCCGAATGTATTTCTTGCATGCTGATATAAAAAACAGAAAGTAACTCCCCTTTCAATATGTAAATACACAACGTTCTGCGCCAAAATTAGAACTTGTGAATTAGTTTCTCTCTCTCTCTCTCTCTCTCTCTCTCTCTCTCTCTCTCTCTCTCTCTCTCTCTCTCTCTCTCTCTCTCTCTCTCTCTCTCTCTCTCTCTCTCTCTCTCTCTGTTGTGTGTGCGTATGTGTTTAACAATGACCACTCAGTGTATTCCTTGTTTTTCAAACAATGTAGTAATGTTTGCTGTCTCTTTCCCAATAACGCAGTGAAGAAATATAACAGAATAAGCAATATAAAAAACCTAATGCAAGTATTGCTTGATGTTTCAAAAGTAGAAGACATTACGGACAAGATAAAACATTGATTTTTTTGTTGCACAAAGTGCGGCAAATGCTTGCTATCGCGTTCGCCAAAATCGCCGTTGTGAAACTTAAATAATGGGTTAACAAAAAGAAATATCGAGTGAAATGAAGTCATCTGTTGAACATTTTTATTGTTCTGTAAATATATACATTGGTATTTTCCATTGTACTTTGCATCATGAAATTTTGCACCTATTAACATAACATCTTACCTTGGAATTTCCATTGTGATTTTCATTTCATTAAAGATACTATCATGTCTTCTAAACATGGAATAAAATTTTCCATTTATAAAGAATGCAATAGGGAGAAAGTTCGCAATCTGCATAAGTATTTGGATTTACATTTTCAAATATGTTGTGGCAAATCAACTCGTTGTTGATCAGCCTGAATTCGGATAGAATATTCATTGGACAGTCAGAATAGGTGTGTGCCAGTCAAAATATTTAATAGTTAAATAGAAGAGTTGATAGTTAATAAATATTTGAATTATTCCGTGAAAAATGTGCTGTTCAGTAACAATAGGTGAAGACATTCAGAACAGGAATTTATCAGAAAACGCAGTGGTCAGTGAACATATGTTTGTTCATTTTGTATTAGTTAGCCAGAATGGATCTTGTAGTTGTTGGTAGGTCACAATAGGTTTGGTAAGTCAAAACAGGTTTTGGTCAGTGAATGAAGGTATTGTTCTGTCATAATCAGTGTATGAAGGTATTGGTCTGTCATAATAAGTGCAGGTCTGTGAGAAGGGAGTTCGTCAGTCAATTTAAGAGTTGGTCAGTGACAATAGGAGATAGGTGTATGTATGTTACAAAAGTATTTATTAATATATTACCCCAAGATACGTGATACAGTCTTCTTTGCTTATGATATTACCTTGATATGTAATGTACAAAAGAGTGTTGCTTAAAAAATTGACTCAAGATAGTCCTTAAGATGTTTGCCTGAGACGGATCATTCAAAACAAATAATGATTACGATACTGAAGATATTACTATGTGATTTAAGGTACCAAAAGAGGCATTTAATTCGTGAGGTCAACCAATCTAAGTAAGAGTATACTAGATAATATATCTACCTATTTAATAACATCATTTCTATGATGTGGACATGTCTAATGGTCTGTCAAATTCTGATACACTTGTCGTAAATAATTAAATATAATCATTGTCATGTTATAGCCAAATGTTGTATAATTTGAATGAAACCTTTCGGAAAGTGCATATGAAATGGTGGTTCTATTTAAGCAATTTTTCAATAATGACTGAAATATTTAGTAGCATTGCTTATATAAAGTGTTCTTGTCACACAAGATCTGCAAATACTTTAGTTACAGGAATGGTACATTTTGGACGTGAGGCCGCACATAAGTTTCGGATTTTGTTTAGAGTAAAAGTCATAGATGTCATGTATTCTTTCAATATCGGTTATTTCGCTAATGGGTATCAATTTTTAGAATTTGATTCTTCTTAATTGTTAATGTCGGTTATTCTTTTTATGTGCAGCTTCATACAGCCATGTACCTTTGAAAGGTCAATATATACACCTATGGCAAAATCAATGTTTAAGTATGTGGACATTTTTGGACGAATTATTCAGTCCTGATTGAAGGTCTGGCTGTGATGTGATAAAAAAAGTTTATTTTATCATAATAAACGAATTCGTTCTACATAATCTTTTCTTGACCCAGTAAAGTACGTGGCTTTAGCGGTCAATAACAGTTAAGGTGCAGAATATTCAGTCATCAGGATTGAATAAAATTAGTTTAAACAGAATCTATATTAAATTTTAAAACAAGTTATATTTATGAGTAAATGCGCATGTATGACCTGCATAACTTTAACTGTGATTCTGTATTAAACTAGTATCAATGTTGAATAATAATATTGAGAAAAATTTTTGCAAGTATTTTTGTTTCATCCAGTATATTTTTGTTGATGTTGTTGTGGTTGTTGTTGTAGGGTTTAACACCATTTTCAGTACAATATAAGCTACACATGACGGCCAGTATAAATGGTGTAGGAAGAATTCGGGATAACTCCGGAAATAACCACCGACCTACGAGAAGCTACTGGCAAGCTCTCTCACATACATCGACCGAACCCGAGATTCGAACCCACGCAGGCACAGGTGAGATGGCAGTGATCCGTAATGGTGAGCCCTTTAGACCTCACTGCCACTGGAGGCCCCTCATCAGTATATAGACATAGCATATTGAAATATATATTCGTGGCATATTGTAATATTCATACACGGCATATTGCAATATATCGATATGCCATATTGGAATATATAGACATAGCATAGTAAAATATATAGATATGTCATATTGAAATATATAACCATAACATATTGAAATATATAGACACGACGTATTGCAATATATTGATATGGCATATTACAATAAATAGACATGGCATAGTGAAATAAATAGACATGAACTATATAGACATATTATATTGAAATATATGGATATAACATATTCGAATATATTAACATTGGAAATTGAATAGCAGTGCTTACTTTTGTCTACTTAACCTTATCCAAATTTTGCATTTTAAGAATGCATTGACGATGATGATTGACTTCCTCAAACCAAAGATTTGACCTGATCCAAATTTCAAAATGTGATAATCTCAGAAAAGTTTAAAATATTTAATAAATACATAAGCCCATAGTTCCCGCACTAACATCCGATGTCGATTACAAGCAATTGTTCAAAGCGAAGAGATTTATTGTTTAAGTGACATACCATTTTTATTAATATAATTATTACTCGTCCGCAATTCTAAAATCTCTAACGCGTCGATTGCTTCCATTTTTTAGAATGTATTGATTGAAATCTATCATTATACCTGAAAATGATAATTGAATACTGGAGAAAGAGTAAGTATTATTGTAACAAAGGATATAAAACAGTAGATACATTGAATTGACGGTAGTTATCCCTCGAATCAAACGTGTGACTATCGTCCTAGCGCACGCACGTATACATTGCCGGGAGTCAAAATTACCACATATATCCATATTTCCCGGAAATTTTGAACGTTATACGAGCATTCAAGACGAAATGTCTTTCTGTCATTAAAGAAAATGATGCATTGTGTGTATAGATTCTTCTTTCATTTAGTCTTGTTTCAGTCTGTGTGTGTGTGTGTGTGTGTGTGTGTGTGTGTGTAAGTGTCTGTTAACATATAACATTTTTAATTCAATAAATTAAATCAACCTATCTACCTATCTTTTCTGTTCATCTGTTGCACACCTCGTATGTTTTGCCTCAACAAGGATTTGTGTTGCTAACTTTTATTTCATTTGTCCTGACAAGAATATCCCACAAACGAAATGCTACACTTCGTTTGTATGTAGAGATCATTGTGTGCGGCTGATCAATGTTCTGAAGATTGTCTTTTAACTGTAACGATCTACTGGATGGAACGTACTTGTAATACGAGGATAACGCGTATACGTTCCATGTTTTCTTTTCTCTTGTATTTTAGGAGGTAATGGCTGCCCCCCCCCTTTGGCTCTTTGTAGCGCTTCTGCAATTAGATCTTGCATTTGGAACCGCTTCGTCGGTTATTGGGATAACTTTCTGCATTTCTTTCATTGACTACAGGGGATGTTGTGGATACAGTCAGACACGAAGTACTTTTTTTGTGCGAGATGTTGTAGTTACAGTCAACCTTGAAGTTCTTTACTTAGGGGAAGTTGTGGGTACAGTGATATTAAAAGGTTAGCTGTATTGGATGCTATAGTTCTATGTATTTGACTGTATCGGACTTTTAACATACAGTCAGACACGATGTTTGACTATAGTTTATGCTTTGGGCACAATCAGACTCAATGTTTAACTATAGGTTATGCTGTTAGTACAATCAGACTCAATGTTTGACTATAGGTTATGCTGTTGGTACAATCAGACTCAATGTTTGACTATAGGTTATGCTGTGGGTACAGTCAGACTCAATGTTTGACTATAGATTAAGCTGTGGGTACAGTCAGACCCAGTGTTTGACTATAGGTTATGTTGTGGGTACAGTCAGACTCAGAGAGCATGACTTTAGATAATGTTGTGTGTGCAGTCAGATTCAAAGTACTTGACTATAGGAGACGTTCTCGGTGCAGTCCATGTGCTTGACTATAAGGATTTCTGTGGGTGCAGTCAGATTCAAAATGCTTGACAATAGGGGGTATTATGGAGTACCGAGAAAATGGGGTATTATCTTGTTGTTTCCTTTCAGGGACACGCTTCAGGCGTCCTCAAAAACCTGAAAAATGGTGCTGGTAAGAATTATAATCATCTTTCAAGAGCGCCGCGATTATTTTCACCTCCCAACCAAACCGAATTGTATAGAATGCAGCTGAAAGAGACAAAGAGCTGGCTAAACACTTCCAGGAATCTGGACAAATTATCGGAGACTTGTTCACTTAGTCTTTCCGATAGAGATTTACCACACGAACTGGTGAAACAAATTTTTATTGGCGAACTGTTAGATTCCAATACACGACTTTAAATTCAACAGTCTTAGGCTAAAAAGTTTCAATGATTCCATACACCAAGATATGTAACTGTAAACCTTTGATCCCACGGCAAAACAACGCAAGTGTGATAGTAGCTGCTATCGTTAGTTAAGAGCCAATTATAAAGAATGGATGGAACTATCAGAATCAGTGACAGTGGAGAACATTCTGGTTGCGCTGAAACAGATGATCAGAGAACTCCATGAGAAAAGAAGAATGCTGAGCGCGATGAAGTCTACAGTACCAATTTCACAGTACCAATGCCACAAAATAAAGGACATCTCAGTGAAAGATTCTTATCATTTTTAGAAAAGAGATGCATTTTTGGATTAACTTGCTGGTGCCGGATGGTTTCTAACTCAAGATTTCTGCTGGGGATATTGAGGATATTAAGATTTAATGAAGCGTTCTCTACTCGACGTTGCCTATTTGAGTGTACTGTAATGCCATTTGACCTGTGCAGTGCACCAGCGACATTCGAAAGATTTATGGAAACAGTTTTAGTAGGATTTCAACGAAAATATTTGACTCGAATATTTCGATGATATTTTGGTTATGTGAAAGAGTTTTGAAGATAGGTTCGCCGATTTAGATGAAGTGTTAAAACGATTTTCAGAGGCAGGGCTGAAGCTCAAGCCTTAAGAGTGTTGTTGTGTTTTCCAAACAAGTCGAATTTGTGTGTTCATGCCGTTTCCGAGAATAGTGTATCGACTGATCCCAAAAAGGTTAGCTCCGTAAAAGAATAGCAGATATCATCTAATCTTAGTGACGTTCGATCCTTCGTTGGTTTATGCAGTTACTACAGGCGTTTCATATAAAAGTTTCCGGACATGGCAAGCCTTTAAACAAACTGACCTGGAAAGGGAAGAAGTTTCCAGGATGTCTGAGTGCCAGGAGTCTTTCGAGAGGTTTTGCGATACTCTTGTTCGCACACCTGTACAATCTCATGCAGATTTCACAAAGTCTTATATACCTGCCACGGATGCAAGCGATTTTGCAATCAGTGTTTTGTTGTCACAAACCGATGAATGACTTGGCGAAAGTTCTTTGCTCTGCCAGTTTATCAAGTGATAAGATGGTCAAGATGGTTAGCAAGATAATAAAGATGAAGTTAATCAGATCATACAAAAATCCCAAGAACAGGTTAAAAGGATAGTATTGATTAAAAGTTGGTGGAAAAGGGAGATCAGCCCAGCTTCACGGAAATATCTGACTTGGGATACGTCGTCAGGTCGCCTTAGGCGAAATGAGACAAACTTGTCATCAAAGATGAAGTTATCTGTAGAAGATGGAAATATCTGGACAACAAGGCCTGTAGACTGCAGGCGGTGATCCAATACACAACGAGAAGGAATATTTCTTATTTCCTGCCACTACTTGAAATCTGGCGGTCATTTAGGTGTTCGAAAATCTTTAGGCAGAGCTCAGTGGAGCTATTACTGGCCTGGTCTATGTAGGGACGTAAGACGGTGTATAGAAGGTTGGAATATTCATTATTATTTCGTTGACTTCAGGGTGCACGTGAAAAACATTGTCATTTGCTGAAAGCAAGAGTCACCAGAGATGGTGTAATCAATATTCATCTTGCAAACCTTCAAAATGTGTGGTTGATAATTATAAACTTTACAACTCAAGCATGGACATTTGTGCGGTTTGCAAATTATCCAAGAATGCATAGATAACATTATTTTGAAAGGTTAAGTTTCGTACTCCATGCAAAATGAACATGAGGTAGCATGTACAACTTAAATGGACTCTGCATATCCAAGCGCATTTTAAAGTTTGCCCAACCTCCTGCCAACGCCTTAATAGATCCACAAACACGTTTAAAGTGATATAATTCAATGTAAAGAAATTGATAATCTTAATAACAAACCAGATTACTATGTAAAAACAAATGTTGCAAAATGTTTGTCATTATATATGAAACTCCATGTATAGCCTGACAAGTAATGAAGACAAGTAAATATAGTACAAGTTGTCATTGTGCGGATTAATTTTACCATAAAGAGAAATATTTATCAGCAAAGTTTATTTGCTGACCATTGAATTGACATTTCTAACTTTGGTCTGATACGCCTCGATCGCTTTGATATCTCAAAGCATTCGGAAATAATTTCGATCAGAGAAAAATTAAGCCCAACCATTGGAATCCAATCTTCAAAGCTTAATACAAAGAACACGAGAATATGCAAAAATCAGACAAATCTACTATATTACATCAGAAGCCTCCAGGGCCATTCATTAGCTATAAAAGCTTGTATAATTACATTTATGCACTAAACATAACACTGTTTGCAAAACTAATTTATTGTCTCATGGACTTACGTGATAGGTTCTCAACTTCGTTATAGTCCATGATTGTATACAAGGACACCGAGAGACTGCAGCATTTACGGGATTTATAGTCATTCCCGGTTATAAATCACAGAATGCTTGAAGAGATACGGGACAATCGACATTGTAAAAGTTGTTTTATGTATAGTTCTAAAGATACCAGTGAAACTTTATCCACACAGAACATTTTAAAGCTATTACGAAAGCAACGAAGAAGGTCACGTTACCTAATATAAATCAGGCTTGTTTTCATACATTTAATATTAGGATGTTTTGTTGAAAGCAAACTGAACAAGGATCACCTTGCCCCTTTAGCGATTCGAAATAACATTTCAGGAAACCATACGACTAATATATGGTGGGATGATGAAGATGTTCATCGCAACATTCTAGGCGATTTGAACCTCCTTTGACTTTGCTTGAACTCTTAATTTCATTAGAAGATGGAGAGAAAAAATACAAGACAAATACCTTTACTTGAAAACCCTTATGCCATAAGGAAATTATATGCGTATTCTACACAATCGTTAGCAGATAGCGCTGCTTCTACAGATTGTCAGATGTTTAGAAATTTCAATAGTTGTTATTTGTATTTTGAGAAGTCAAAGAGCGTCAAAACAATGATATTTAGCTATATTTTCAATAGTAGTTATTTGTATTTTGAGAAGTCAAATGGCGTCAAAACAATGATATTTAGCTATAATTTATATAGCTTATGATCCTTTCATATTATATCAAGGCACTTTATGTAAAATCTGGAGATAAAGATATGCTGTAATTTTAAACGTTTGACAAAGAAAAGGCGGCAAATGAAATTTAATCCATTCATTACATGGCATGTGTTGTTGGTGTTTTGTGAAAGTTTAGAAAAATACTTTAAACTATTATATAGATCGGTGGCACTAGGCTGATACCGTGTATTTTCAATATAATGCCGTGAAACTGTAAAAATTAGGAACAAAAATCCTAGGAAAACACAGCATTGGAGATTTTTGTCAGACTGTACATACACTTAAATGTCACCTTCTATTTTGAAATATGATTGGTCTGTTGATGGTCACATAGAAAACACTTCCTAAAATGTACTCTGATACAAAAATGTATAGGTGTAAAGCAAATGAATTTTTTGTTTCTTTTCTTTCTGCTGGCCTTTTATATTTTGTACACCAAAGGAAACTGGTTCTATCTTTTAGCGCGTGGTACTTAATATATCATGTGGATAGTGTTTCTCCGTCGCGCTTTGTGGAATTTGGAAACGGTAAACTTATTTTCGTCATCATCATAATCACTTTGACATTTTGACCTCGAAATTATCTCGCTTATTTTTATAAACAAATCTATTTCTAAATTTCAATGAATGTATTTGAATAATTAAGTGTAGACATAACCCACTTCAAATGGGCCAAGGGACGTCATGCACAAGAAAGTTGAATCAGTATCGTTGGCAGCTCAATAGACACTGAGACCGAGTCCATATCTTTCAGAGTGAAACGCGAGCTTAGACGCTGAGCTATCATCTTGAGTTTCATTAGAAAATGGCAAAGTTACTTTCTTAATTTTTCATAGTCTTAGCTTTAGAATGATGTATGCTGCCAAATGTTCATACTAACTTTTAACAGAAGGCCAATACGTGACAAGAGTCACTGACTAATAATAAATGGAAAAGTTATCGAACTGTTGTTTATTAACTCAGATGAAGTAGTAAATTAGTCATCTATGTGTTACTGGTTTCGCAATCAGCAGTCAAGTTATTTTTTCCTCACTGAGTTCTCTTTGCTAATTTGTGGTATTAGTTGTCAACAAAATTTTAATCACCCACACACACACTTTTTCCACATCGTTTGCATTACCTAGTCAATGATTCTTGTCAATACCCTACTTGGTCTTTCACCTTTAGTTTTGACCGCCGATGTCCAATATAAAGCTTTTCAATCCTCTTCATCCACAAAATTTGTCCCCTCATGTTCCATTTCTATTTTAATCCTCTTTATCCACAAAATTTGTCCCATCACGTTCCATTTCTCTTTAAATCCTCTTCATCCACAAAATTTGTCTCATCATGTTCCATTTCTCTTTTATTTTAATTCACAAGCAGTGAAAATACCTGTTTGTGAAACATTACGTTGTCTCTTTAGAACATTGCACTTGGCGTAATTTAGATCAAACTTCACTTTAAAATCTTCACTCGATTTCCATATCAAATAACAACAACGCCCCAAACTGTTACTTTTTCCATTTTTTTTCTCCTTCACGTTCTATGTATTTATATTTTTGTTGTTGTTTTTTTTTGTTTTTTTTTAATATATTTACAGATGAACTATATATCCATTTCACCTTCATAAGCGTTGTTGGTTTCAAAATAAATTATCCTGGAAATTGTGTAAAATAAATGAGTGCATTATTCTGGGAACAAGATGGAGAGTTCCATAATAAGATTAATAGTGGTTATTTATAAACTGGGTTTTTTAAAACTGAATTCAAGTGTGTCGCTCCTGTCATTGAAAAAAGGAAGAATTGAGACTATGTATTTGCCATGCTCGTGCATTTTAAATATAACTAATTATTTAAAACCTTCAAGACTTGACTAATTTTAAAGTATATATTCATGTTTCCTGCAAAGAGTTTTTTCTTTTGTCTTAGTGATTCATCGTTCGGATCTTGTGTACTTTACTTCTCATCGCCTACATCAGCATCACAATTCTTCTCTTGGCTTTACATTTTTATATTCAAAACTTATTTTGACAGAATTGTGTCCATTTATGAAGATATTTGGAAAACAAAAACGAATAAAGGTATAGACAGAAATTAGAGTGACAGTAATAGAAGCGGAATGAAGATAGTACCCATGGACACATGCATAGTCATACTAATTTTAGAGGCAACTTGGCTCTTTTTGAGGAATTTGTGTCTATCTGATATATGCCGCTTGACAAGACATTGTCATTATTGTCATGGAATTTTGTACACAGAATACTTTTATATTATCAATGGACAAAAACATAAGTTAGTGTCATTGCCGCGAAAAGCGACACTCCGGCGGGGTGGGTATTGTATTTTGGACTGACCGATTTAGAAATACCTTTTTCTTTTGGCTAGCTGAAGGACAAAAACGTACCGACAGTTGGGGAGAGGTGTGCCGTCAGTTTGGGAGGGGGGGGGCTTGTGCATTATCCCTAGTTCTCTTGACGTCGATGGATTTGATAACGATCGTAGTACTTATAATGTTAATTCTCTTCATTTCACTGCCGATTAGTCTTGTCGGGAAGCTGGCTGTCCACTTTACATAATCTATCTTCAGATGTAGCGATATGTAATGTTTGGTATGGTGCAACCAAAAATACTGCAGTCAGTAGTGACGTTGATTAATAATAATAATAATAATAATAATAATAATAATAATAATAATAATAATAATAATAATAATAATAATAATAATAATAGTTAGTAGTAGTAGTAGTAGTGCACCTTCTAGAAAAAATGTCTCCTTGACTGAGACAAAGAACTAATATCATGAATTTAGTAATTTCTGCAATATAAATGTAATATTAATCATTGTATTTACAGGATTAATATAGATCACAATAGATTTGCCAAATGTTAGGAATCGGAGTCTCAGTAGATGACTGCTGTTGCTATGGATTTTAATGCCATTTTCAACACAAGATGGGCTATACATGGCAACCAGTATAAATGGTGGAGAAAAAACTTGGGAAATTCCCAGAAAGAACCACTGACCCACAAGAAGCTAATGGAAAGCTTTTTCACTTACCCACACTGACCGAGCCCTAAACTTGAACCCATGCAGACAGAAATGAGATGGCAGTGGTCCCTAACGGTGAGTGTTTTAGACCACTAGGCCACTCAGGGTCCTTCGCAAAAAATGGCATTAGACTCGCTAGATAGTAGCATTTCGATACAGTATGAACAGATCACTTTAGACAGATCACTTTAGACCTACCAAACATTACGAATTACAGGCCAAATACATAATTTTAGACTTATCAGGCTGTATGTCAAGTCCGTCATGGTTTATTACAGTAATAACCTTCTGGCAGAGAACACAGAGACAGTCGAAACCTTAGGTCAATGGTATCCCTAAATCTTAGATTTACAAAAGCAGTTATCAGTATATTTGAAAAAGAAAAAAAAATTAGAATCTTCAACTACACGGCTGCGTGTGTATGCAATAGTACAATGAAAGTCAAACAGTCTCCGTCTGAAAATTGTATGTACATAATTGGCTGTGCCTGTATATAGTATGTACACGAATGAGTATGAGTGAATAAAATATGTTTGTGTACATAAATGGGTGTGTGTATATATGCTATATATTGGTGTACATTAATGGGTAAGAATATATCTAGTATTATTTATTTACATTAGTGGGTGTGCGCATAATTAGTATGTATTTATGTACACGAATGGGTGTGCGCATATATAGTATGTGTTTATGTATATGAAGGGAAGTGCGTGTATATAGTAAGTATTGATGTAGACGAATGGCTATGCGTGTATATAGTAAGTATTGATGTACACGAATGGGTATGCATGCATATGGTATGTATTTATGTACATGAATGGGTATGCATGCATATGGTATGTATTTATGAGACTGTTAGCAGTTAATTGCAGTATTTATAATTCATCACGTATCTTGTAGAACCTCAAGACAAATGGCTGTATTATGCAACTAAATGCGTTAGCATCGTTCCTATACAGTCTTTATTATTAATATTACATTTATATGAAGTGTACATTATAACTAATACATAGTTATGCCAATGAATATATTCATACCATCTCTTTCATTTTACTCTATTTCTAATACTTATGAAAAGTATGTCGGAACCACCGTTTGACCAATGAAACGTAAGCCGGAACCACTGTTTGACCAATGAAACGTAAGCCGGAACCACCGTTTGACCAATGAAATGTAAGCCGGAACCACCGTTTGACCAATGAAACGTAAGCCGGAACCACCGTTTGACCAATGAAATGTAAGCCGGAACCACTGTTTGACCAATGAAATGTAATCTGAAACCTAAGGGTGTCAAATATAAGGAAAGCATGCGGTTTAATATGGCTAATGAAATTTGAGCGTGAGTCAATAAAATTGACTGCTTTTTAAATTTGTAGACGAGACTGGGGACTTGAATATTAGGAAACCATTTCATATACGTACTTAGTTATACTGGAGACTATTTTAATGCCACGACACACGAAGATGACAGGCGAATGTAATTTGAAAAAAATAAAAATATCGTACATTTGAAATGCACACATTACGTAGAGCACATCACAAAAACAAATATTAAAAAAAATTGATTTGGATTGGTACGTTTACCTAAATATCCAAGAAATATGAATAAACTGATGATTTTGATGGGCACATTTACCAAAATATCCAAAATCACTGTAAGAGTATATGAATTACAGTGGAAATCGATAGTTTCGTCATGTTTTCTTTTAGTAAGTAACAAGAAAAGTAATGGTCCTTAACCTTTTTCTTTTTTAAATATGTAACAGACTAACCATACTTCAAAATGCTACATGGAAATAGAATAACGTAAAACTATAGTCTCTGATTAACAGATGGTTAGAATGGTGATTCTGAGATCATCACAATTTAAAACACTAAACAACAGGTTAACAGTGAACCAACTATTTGAAAATGCAATGAGTCCGTCCCAACGTCGATGAATAATAGTTATATATCCTGACCAGCTTTTAATGGCCTATTCTATAAAACCACTATATCTTTTTAAACTTAAGTTTTGATACAAACAGGCGTTGTCACCGAATCTGGGGATGATTAATAGAGGTTCCTATATACGTTTATATTATTTATAATATGTACTTTTACATTATCTAAAATACGTATTTAAATAATTTTTAAAAATGCATTTAAATTTGTAGAATATTCATTTACATTATTTAAAATATAAAACTGTGGACTAATTGGTCTACATTTACGTTATTTTAACACATATATTTACATTATTTAACATGTACCTTTACATTATTGAACATATACATTACACATTTACATTATTTATCATATACTTAAAGGTTACTGCATTTGTATGGGAAAATATAAACGAGTTTTTCGGATGGTTATATTGCACAAACTTGGGAGTGCAGTATATCCTTCCGACAAGATGAGTTAATATTTTCCCATACAAATACAGTAACCTTTTTATTATATGCTCATTTCTTATTCTTCCCAAGGCTTAAATATATAAACAAAAATACACTGCAAGAAATAAAGTAACTAAATGTATGCTGTATTCCAAACTAAATACATAAGCGTTGATGGATCATTACACAACATTATTAATGAGCGCATAACTCCGCCCAGATAAATGTGGAGTTGGTCGCGCGCTAGACGTAAAGAAAATGACACTTTCTCTACTTACAATTGAAATTTGAAGCAACATTGGTAATGAATACGCATTGCAACAACTTTTTCATTTGAACTGGAATGAATACTTTTTGGTATTTTTTGTCGATTCAACGCAATCTTTTGATTATGGTCTGGATTTATCTACATGAAGGGACTTGCGTCGGATTCCGGCAGCGTCTGCCAGTTTAATCATTTTGAATTGTGTTGACATCGGCATGCGTGTTTCTTTTCAGTCATTGAATGATTCAGATCACAATGTGGGAAAATTATGAAGCCTTTCCATTGCAATTATCGAAAAGTTGCAGTGGAATTTAATGTTTATATCATTTTGAGTGCAGTAAGGAGGATGTAACTGCACTTGAAATATACTAGAAATTACAGTACAATTTCAAAATGTGTAATCAATCTTGAGAACCTATGACATGGTTCATCTAATTCAGATTTACAGACCTACGAAGTATATGTAAAATTGTAAGTATATTTTTGGCCATTTTTATTAACAGCTAAAGAGGACAGTTTATGTGTATAACTTGCGTTTTACTGTGAGGACCCTGTATAGAGTATATATATCTAGTTAAATCTGAAACATTGTATCAAAAAAGTAAACGCGGAATGTGCCAAAGCAATTTGTATTGGTCAGTTTATAAAAAATTTGCCGCCCATGAAATATCTGCTTTAGTTTATTCATAAAAAAAAATTGTTTACGTTAGCGAATAGTTCCTTTGCACACGGGATGCAGTATTAAGGTGTTCAATATCGGGGAATATTGCACGATTCTGACAATGTAAATTTATCGGAGAAAAAAGATGAGCATATAATAAATTTTAATTATTTGACACATACATTTACATTATTTGACATATACATTTACCTTTTTATAATACATACATTTACATTATTCAACACATACATTTACATTATTTAAAACATACATTTACATTTTTAACACATTTACATTATTTAACACACACATTTATATTTTAACGCAATCATTTACATTATTAAACACATACATTTACATTATTTAACACATGCATTTACCTTATTTAACACATATTTATAGGTTACTGCATTTGTATGGGAAAATATGAACGAGTTTTTCGGATGGCTATACTGTACGACCTTGGGAGTGCAGTATATCCATCCCGAAAACGAGTTCATATTTTTCCATTCAAATGCAAGAACCTTTTTATTATATGCTCATTTTTGTTCATTACCAAAGATTTAATAATAAAATTCACAACCAAATATATTTAATAATAAATTATAATAATTATTTTATTATTAAAATAATAAAGTTTATAATCGCAGACTTCTTCAATACACAATAATAGTATTCATGCGCATATAGCTCCGCCCACCAACCCTTTAACTTCATAGCGTACCGCACGCTCACGTGCATCAAGCGCAAGGAGTGGAATATCAAGGTGTTCAATATCAAGGAATATTGAACGATTCTGACAATGTACAGTTAACGGAGAAAAAAAAATGAGCATATAATAAATTTGCATTTTTAACATATTCATCATACATTTACATCATATAAGTGATGAAAAGGACTCAACAATCAGAGTTTTCATGACAAGTAAACTTTTTGAGGTTTCACAAAATCAAAATTAAATACTGATATATATATATATATATATATAAATATATAAAAATATATATATATATATATACATATATACATATATATATATACATATATATAAATACATATATATATAAATATATATATATATATATATACATATATTTATATATATATATATATATATATATATATATATATATATATATATATATATATATATATATATATATATATATATATATATATATATATATATATAAGTAGTATAGTGGGATGCTATAGGGACTATAGGAATCAGCATTGCGGGACTATTTTGCCTTATGGGGACAAGACTTATAGGGACAAATGCCACAGCCTAGCCGTTATAGAGACAAGCTTTTTTGTGGACAAGAGGAATGGAACAAGTAGAGTGATGTCACGGTGCTGGACACTGGCAACAGTGTAGCAAGTACCATGACGTCATGCCACATGATTGATTTCTATATAAAAATTAATGTAATCGCATTCGTCTATCTATCCTACCCAAATTATACAACCGACTAAAAAATTATTTCCGCATTTTGTGAGTGTTAAACTAATATATACAATCGACTAAAATATTTTTTAGGAAAAGTGAGAATACATATCTTTTCCGTGCAAAAGAGTGGTTCTGAAAAGGGTCTTTGAGTTTTTCTTCTTTTATTTTCTCCACTTGTTTCACCAGCTCCTGACGTTTTGAATGATTACTTTCTTCTTATTATTTTCTTCGTCTGGCATCGAGTCAGGATGACCCATAGCTCTACTTTGTTTGTACCTTCATCTAATTGTTATTCAATTTATCAATGTCTTCTTTCTTCTTTCTGTTTTCCTTCACCGTTATCTTCTATGTCCAGTTCTCTTTTTTCTCCAGGTTTCTATGAGTTTCTTCCTCCAGTACTTTTCTCATCAAGTCTTCAGCTTTTTTTAGTCTAAACTCAAGTTGTGACAAAAGACCACTCTGTGAAATTGAATATGTCTTGTAGAAAGGAGCTCACTTCTATGACATGAACAAGTGCCTGCTTCAAGGAACCTACTTTCACATATTTAGGTTGAGTAAAACCTCTAATCTTCTCCACTTTCTACTCTGTACTTCATCATTGGCTATGTTTAGGTTGGTGACTTGAGTGGTTACAAAGTCTTTCATAACTTGATAGCTCATATCCTTTGAACCACGTAGACTCCATCCATTATCCAATAATAAATATGTCAGAGTTGGTTAAATAGATCCATGTTACTGCTCATTTTTTATTCAGTGTAGAATGGCGTGAACGCTATAAATTATATACTTCAAGCACGGACGTAAAGTAACACATTCCTCACACTCACTTCACACCATATATACTATCCTCACAAACGAACGCGAAAGCAATAAACACGCCATATTAACTATTCACACAAACGAACGCGAAAGCATTAAACACGCCATATTAACTATTCACACAAACGAATGCGAAAGCATTAAACACGCCATATTAACTATTCACACAAATGAACGCGAAAGCATTAAACACGCCATATTAACTATTCACACAAACGAACGCGAAAGCATTAAACACGTCATATTAACTATTCACACAAATGAACGCGAAAGCATTAAACACGCCATATTAACTATTCACACAAACGAACGCGAAAGCATTAAGTACGCCATATTAACTGTTCACACAAACGAACGCGAAAGCATTAAACACGCCATACTAACTATTCACACAAACGAACGCGAAAGGATGAAACACGCCATATTAACTATTCACACAAATGAACACGAAAGCATTAAACACGCCATATCAACTATTCACACAAACGAACGCGAAAGCATTAAACACGCCATATTAACTACTCACACAAACGAACGCGAAAGCATTAAACACGCCATATTAACTACTCACACAAACGAACGCGAAAGCATTAAACACGCCATATTAACTATTCACACAAACGAACGCGAAAGCATTAAACACGCCATATTAACTATTCACACAAACGAACGCGAAAGCATTAAACATGCCATATTAACTATTCACACAAACGAGCGAACGCGAAAGCATTAAACATGCCATATTAACTATTCACACAAACGAATGAACGCGAAAGCATTAAACATGCCATATTAACTATTCACACAAATGAACGAACGCGAAAGCATTAAACACGCCATATTAACTATTCATACAAACGAACGCGAAAGCATTAAACACGCCATATCAACTATTCACACAAACGAACGCGAAAGCATTAAGCACGCCATATTAACTATTCACACAAACGAACGCGAAAGCATTAAACACTCCATATTAAATATTCACACAAACGAACGCGAAAGTATTAATCACGCCATATTAACTATTCACACAAACCAACGCGAAAGCATTAAACAAGCAAAATTAACTATTCACACAAACGAACGCGAAAGCATTAAGCACGCCATATTAACTATTCACACAAACGAACGCGAAAGCATTAAACCCGCCATATTAACTATTCATACAAACGAACGCGAAAGCATTAAACATGCCATACTAACTATTCACACAAACGAACTCGAAAGCATTAAACACGCCATATTAACTATTCACACAAACGAACGCGAAAGCATTAAACACACCATATTAACTATTCACACAAACGAAAGCGAACGTTTGAGGCTTTTGGCCAACACAATGGCTCAAAGAGTCTAATTTTCCATTTCCGTCTCTTCATTGGCACAAGTTCTTCCTCTTCAGCACTTTTCTCTGATGAATCTCTCTCCACTTTCTCCTCATGTTTCTTTTCTTTTTCTTATGGCACTCTGAATCATGGTGTCCTTCCCCCTGACAATTATAACCCTTGTCTCTCTCTTTTTTTGAACGAAGCGGATACGTTGGAGACAAAATGCCCATATACCTTATATTTACAGCAAACTTCATCAGGGCATACTCTTTTCTAGGACTGTCATCAAATCATAGACCAGAAGTGAAAATTTTGTTGACAATTTCGCCCGTGAATTATGCTTTTGTATGACCTCTTTGACCAACAGGTCGATCTGTATTGACTCATCCATCTTCTGGACTGTTTGAGAATTGAATTAATACGCTTAAAACTCTGAGATACTAATCTTATATAGTGACCTGATGCGTGAGAAATCTAGTCAAACGAAAGTTTTGTAATGAAAATGAAACGGTTCTGGTGAGAAACTAGAAGAAAGATAGAGGCAACACCCCTACCCCCTCTTTCTCATTCTCTCTCTCATTCTCTCTCTCTTTTTCTCTCTCTCTCTCTCTCTCTCTCTCTCTCTCTCTCTCTCTCTCTCTCTCTCTCTCTCTCTCTCTCTCTCTCTCTCTCTCTCTCTCTCTCGCAAACACCACGACTTTTCTGTTTTAGTTGTTTTCTATGTTTTGTATATGCCTTTGAAAAAGACTGATTAGGATAGGAGTCGAAAGCGCTCAGCTTAATTAGATACTAATATATATATATATATATATATATATATATATATATATATATATATATATATATATATATATATATATATATATATATATATATATATATATATATATATATGTGTGTGTGTGTGTGTGTGTAATTATCACACATTAACATATCACATGATATGATTCTAATTGGTTCACATTAGGCCATGAAATTCTCCAGTATTCTCTTTACTCATTGGCTACAATCGTAAGAAAAGTTTATATACCCCGCCTTTGTCTTTTTATTAAACACTAAATATGTTGGCGGCCATTTTTCTAATAGACTGACGAAAGAGAACTGAGAAAATGAGGTCACGTCTATCTGTCTCCTACAAACAGATTATGTCAACAATTATGACGGTGGGCTATAGTGCTGATAATGTGGCTGCTGAAGGACCCTGGACGTTAAGTTGTAAAACTTGTAGGGACGGACCGATGTGTTGAATATCAGTGGACATTGGCACGTGTGTGCTACTCTTGTTAGTGGAATGTAACCGGGATTCATTGCTGAATTAGGTTTGCAGATTGGATCTTTTGTTTCCATAACCTCGGGTGCAGTCTGGGTTGAGTAATGACAGTATATAACCTCCTGAAGAAAACTGCAGCAAAACGTAGCACTTGAAATTACTTACTCCGTAAACTGGCTGGCTCCACCTGGGACGCTAGTGCTCAGACACTCAAGACATCCGCGCTGGCCCTCTGTTATTCGACAGCCTAGTATTTTGCTCCTGTCTTGGCTCCCACACTAAATTAATTGATGTCCTGCTCAAAACAATAATGAGCATAATCTCTGGAACAATACGCTCTACTCCTTTACCATGGCTGTCAGTACTCATCAACATTCCTCCTCTACATCTGCGTTGCCAGGAAGCAACGACAAAAGTGTTGACTAAGGTCTATGCCCGTGTGAAATTTCCACTGTGCATGGGCATCGCCTCACATCCAGTAGTCCACTTGACTTCGAGACAACCTCTGGTTAGGTTCGTTACCGGAGAAAATGAGAACTGTTTTGGCATGGAGTGTCAAGAGGTCTTCAACAGAGGTTGTAAACCATTACATCGTATCTGAGCCATCGGTCTGTCTGCCCTCATGGCTTTAACCTTCCACGTCATCTGTGGACCACAATGAACCGCTTTAGGACATGACGGGGTCGTTGTGTAGTCAAGCTTGTCCGATAGGGCCAGGCTACTACTTCTTCCTGTTTTTGTTTAGTTCTTCGTACCATGTCACATATTGTGAACAATTGTTCACTGACAAAGTTCCCCGATGGACTGCAGGCTCTGCACCTTGCTGATAATTACGTTGTTAAATGGCTGAGCACGCACTGCATACTATAATAATAACCGCACTGTGGGTCGTCATGCCTTGTATTATGATGCTCTGGAAAAATGGCGTTAGACCCCAAACAACAAGAAATAAAATTAAGGGCATCGGTCCATTGATAGCGTGCATGATGGGAGGGGTCGACGGTAATCCTGTACCAAGAAATTCGTCCTTTATAAAAGAGTGGTTTAAATGTTAACTTCTTGAAACACATAAACTCACCTCTGTTCATAGAGAAAGGTAGACATAAACGGGTATCTCGAATGAAAGAACGTTCGGCCTATCAAAGAATTGTATTTTTACGTGTTAAAATAGCTCAAACGATCATCTAATGCCTTATATCTGATGCAATTCATACTGTCTCTTGTTCCAAATCAACTAATGGAAATATCTAGTCACAAATACATTACAGTAAATATGGAATTTCATCATTTAGTGATAATCTTTTCACATGAATATCCAACAACTTCCAGTACTAAAAGTGACATTCCTTAGGGATTAATATTGTTACATTGATCGTCGAACTTTAATTAAGTGAACTATATTACATTACACGGAACTTCCATACTCATTATGTGTTGAGAAACCATGTTCTCCGAGTCAATTGTCCCATTCATTTTGAAGGGCAATTACTATTTTGATTCTAATTTGTAAAAGAAAATTTGTTTTTAAATTTTATAAAATGGACAATAGTTTTGGGACTATTTTTTGAACGCGCAACAAATGAAAGTTACATCATGTGAGTCGTAAAAAATAACATTTTTCCTTCTTCTGTCTATTTCGATTATAATAAAAAAAATGCTATGGGATAAGCAGACTTTCAAATTTATGATACTCGTTGAATAATATCCAGCTTTTTTGTGAGCTGAAGCTTATAAAAGCTGGACATTATTTAACGAGTTTCATAAATTTATAATGAAATCATTAGCAATTTGAGATCATCTGTTTAGACAGACTGAGAGATCCTAAAGATTATCACAGTAGGTTCAATAACTCGCTTGACTTTTTTCAGGTGTATGTCATAGTATAAATTCATACAACATATATGCGTTTAATATGTGCAATGTTTCCAGTTTAGTTACCTGTGTGGATTGTTCCCATTTGAGTAATATGTGTGGTCCATAAACAATCTATGTTTTATGCAAAGTCTGCACGTGAAACTTTTCTTTGGGTTAATTAGAAATCAATTGTAAGCTCATAAAATATATGTATTTCACACATTAATTTCATGTGACATCATTGGTTATCGCTTAATCGGTGCACTTAATATATAGTGTGTGCAATTTAATATTTCTGATATTACAACATTTTAATATACTACTTTGTGTGATACTGATTGGTCGAAAAAAATCCCATACAATTTTTGTTCCTTTTATTCACTTTCCTGATTGGCTGCCATCGTGAGAATTTTCTTAACTCCGCCTACTGAAACATTTTGCTTTTATTGTTACTATCAAAATTTTGGTAGCTCTTTCTCGAATCAATTACCCAAAGATAATTGAGAAAATGTCCTGGTGTGTCTAAATATCGCCCTCACGGACTCATTATGACATGTTATTGCATATCATGCGCTGAAATTGTCGTAAATCTCCAAAAAAAGAATAACAGCAAGTAAATCAGGGTATTGACCAATTGATAGCTAGTGGACAGAATACCTGTAAATTTGTCTATGTCTATTGTAGTTTACTGTTCCAAATCAAAATGTGCAAATATTCTGTAACAAATACGTTACATTAAGTATGCAAATTCTGCATCCAGTAATCCACCATTCACATCGATGCCCAACAACTGGAATACTTAGTAGTAAAACTGACATGGTGGCCATTTTGTAGTCTACCCTAATCCAACTCACATGTAATTTACATTGAACATTCTGTGTTGCAAAATGATTTTGTATGTTTCAAATATTCTATTTTTTCGGAATGACAGTTGGTCTTTTATTTATAATTTTTTTAAAAAATTATATTTTTAAATATTAATGGTTATATAAATATATATGGGACTATTTTACGCGCAACAAATGCAAGGTGCAATTTCTCCGACAGAATGAACAAAATTATTTAGTCTTCTTTCTCTCTAATGTTTACAGAAAACTAAACACAGTGTGATAAACATAGTCTTAGATGGTTACCGATTTGATATTAAATTTACAAGGCGAGTTGAATAATATCACGTTTGCTCACCAGGCTGGCAAAAAGCTGTGTATTATTCAACTAGTGTAATAAATTCATTACTATAGTATTACCCATTTGAGATCCGCCGTTTACGATCCTCTATTTAGTATCCTTACACTTAGGAACATAATTTGATTACAAGTATGCATATCTCGATGGATATTACAAGTCCTTATACTTTTAAACAGTGCCTTTAACCTAAAGTTTGACATAATAAAACCACAAAATCTTTTAGATGGCGTTGTGCTATGGTCGTCTGGAACACGAGTTAAACTGACTCTAATTTTATGTGTTGGGGCTAAGCAGTATTAGGTACTACTGATGAAAGGTTGTCTACTGGAACAGCCCTACAAATGCATAGTATAACTATCTTAAATGAAACGTACTAAGCCTCATTCTTTTTCTACATCTTCGTCATCGTCGTCTCTTTCGTTGTTGTCGGATACATAGACCTGAAGAAAACAACGTCTACTAGCTCCTTTCGGCTCAATGTAAATGCATATTTTACATGTCTTAAATATGTGTGAATTTTTTATTTGTGCTTCATACACAACGCATATAAAACGAACGTTCTATGTACGTGCCTCATATGTTAGGTTTCCTATGAAATTTATGTCTATTCCTTATGAATCAAATGTACAAATTTGTTCCGTTCGTATATGTTTCACTTTGATTCTTTTATTATGATCCAAATGTATATAACAATAATAGTTTGTTTGTCTCATATACTAATTTGTTTTGTATCAAGTATATTTGACATGAAAAACACGATATTTTAAATCTAAACTATTGACATAACAAAGCTACATTTTTAGAGGTCCTTCTTTTACTTCCTGAATATTTCAATCAGAACACTAATTTATGGCATATTATATGCTGTGGCATACGAAAATAAAAACTTGTTCTTGTCTTGTTTTAATCGTTGGTCATGTAAATTGTCAAGTTTTAATATCTGGTCTTGTAATTGTCAACTGTTTAACTGTCTAACGGTAATCAGTGGCATTGTAACTGTCTAGTAATGATCGCTGTACTTGCTTTTAATTGTCAAGTGTTGATGGCTGTTCTTGTAATTCTCAAGTGTTGATTGCTGGTCTTTTAATTGTCAAGTGTTGATTGCTTGTCTTAATTGTCAAGTGTTGATGGCTGGTCTTTGAATTGTCAAGTGTTGATGGCTGGTCATTTAATTGGCAAGTATTGATGGCTGGTCTTTTAATTGTCAAGTGTTGATCGTTTGTCTTGTAATTGTCTAGTAGTGATCATTGACCTTGAAACTGTCTAGTATTGATCGCTGGTCTTGTAATTGTGTCATATATTCTAAAGGGACACCACTCTTCAGTCCTTTACTTGGAGGAGTCAAAAATATATATAATTCAAATTGCTTTCTGGGAATGTGGGCTACACGTTAAAAATTATTTTGACAAAAATGACAATAATGGTACTGATCTAAATAATTCTTTAATCTAGGCCCTCTAAGCAAATCAGCTCGCCATATTTAAAAATGCTACCGTAAAAAAGGAAGAAAGCTTTCTTTGAATAACAGTTGGTGCAGAATGAAAACATTTGGTTTATCATAAATTTCAAACATCGACCAATAGTTTTAAACGAAAATATCCATTGGAAAAATTTTCGAGGTTCATCCTTCCAACTTCAGAAATTGTCATTTTTACTGACTGCTTTGTACTTTTTCCTTCATTACATATTTCTGCTTTATTCTTCCTTGTAAATTTCATTCCTGAAACCACAACGTTGTCAAACTTGTCGTCTTCTTGCGACTTAAGACCAATCTTGTATAAAATCCCCTTCAACAGGAACACAGCTAATTCATGGTCCAACAGCTGCCTTTATTGAAAGATGGATAATTATTTCACGTTGGATTTTTTGTACGTGTATTGCAACAAGACAGTTTATTCATGACGTGGACAGTAAGAATCATAAAAACATAAATACATCAAGAAATTATCCTGATAATAAAAATACAAGAACATGAGCTTAAAGTGAAACCGTATGGAAATGAGTTAATGAGGATGAGTTATTGATACAACAGTATAATAACACCAAATTAAAGAAACTGTCAGTTACGACCCACCCACGCCATTGCTATTAAGAAATAACAAGAGAGACGGGGACTTGAGAAAAAGAGATGATGACGACAAAATGAGCCATTCTGTTTCTTGTATTTAATGTTTTGGGTAAAGTTTGCTATCAGAGTGTGTAAATTTCGATGCAACTACTGACAGTCTATGAATATTTGTCATAGTATGGCAAATTTATGGTGTCGCTAAAATCGCATAAACATAAATCAACTTACTCGTGTTACGCATACATAAAAGTATTCACCCTATCCAACCAGCAGCTTCTTAATCTTCAGCAAAAATTAGAAAAAATCAGGAAATATTTTTAAATGGTCTAAACTTAAAGTAATACTGAATTTTCCAAACTAATACTGAAATGTACTAATACTCAAAATGTAAATATTATGCAAAGAAGTTTTATAAATTGTAAAAAATAAAGTTTTGAAAGTGAAAATTATAGAAACAAATTAAACAAAGAATATTAAATTTAGTGAGGCATGAAAAATGTCTGGAAAAAATACATAAGTAACTAAGTTTACAAATTGTAAAAGACAATAGAAATTTCAAAAATTATATTTGTTACAAATTTAGAAATATGCTTAGAAATTAAACTTTGTAAGCCGTTTTTCGTGACTTACACACAGGACTTCACACATACTGACAAAAACCTCAGGGGAGGAGAAGAAGTGATGGAAAATATTGTCATAATAGATTTCAATTAGATAACACACTGTCATTTGACTAGAAATACAAACCATATTTATGTGGTCAAGACATCATAAATACAAACCACTTTTATGTGGTCAAGACATCATAAATACAAACCACGTTTATGTGGTCAAGACATCATAAATACAAACCACTTTTATGTGGTCAATATATCATAAAGACACAATGTCCATAAAAAACCTTTTTGTTTCATTACTGTATCTAGAGTACTTGCGGTCAAAACAAGTCATTAAAGTTTATATGGGCAATCCAAAGGGCAAAATAAAAATAAAAATGAAATTAAAATTTCAAAAATATGAAAACTAAGTAGCATGTTTTGATTTAAACATTTTAGTTTTCATTGTTTTTATAATCAATTTTCATATTAAAATGTTAATTTTCAATTTAAGTTTTAACTTAGAAGTTTTCAATGTTTATTTTGTTTTTCAATATTCAAATCAAATTTATTTACAAAGTAAGATCAATGCAGTCTTGGACATTCTTAGAACAATTTAGTGATTTGTTTGGACAGTGAGTAGTATATATGATAATTGAATATAAGGGTGTTTTTTGTGAACGTTGTGGCTACCTTTTTAATTTAGCAAAGAAACTTAGTTTTATTAAAAGCAAAATGTCAATGTATTAGATCATTGGAAGTCTATACTGATTCCACAACGTTGTTAACCTTGTGAATAACAAATATTATCACTATATATTTTTTAACAGTAAACCATAGTGTGTAATAATGTCAAAATGTCAATGTATTTTATAGTTGGAAGTCAAGCCTGACCACACAAATTTTTCAACGACGTAGATACGCTCATATTTATAGTTTATTTGTAGTTTAAAAAAAGAGAAAGGGACGTACCCCAGTCCTTCTTCATTGTTAATGCTTCAATTGAATTGGATTCATATGAAATACTATTTTTAAAAGGGAAACAAAGTGTTGACCCGTTTTCTAGAAACAAAAGTTTCTTTTGGACATGATCTTTTACATTCACTCATTCAATTTATGAATGTTTTCTAGAGGAATCTTTTCTTCACGTCAGCGTCTCTGTTGAGTTTTCGTTATTTAGCAGTTGTTGGTTGTGTGGTAAACAGTGAAATTTTTAACTTTGTATACGTATCTTTCATAATTTGTAAACGAAAAATTTCAAACGTATGTATTACAATTTGTATAATATTGATGAAATTTCAAATTTGTCCAGTATGTTTATTTTAAATTTGAAAAATAATAAATTTGTACTTTTTCACTTTTAAAACCAATTTTGTATAATGTGTAAAATTTCTTGTTACAATTTTTACACTTCGGGGTAAATATTCTTTAATCACAGATAAATTCTGTATTATTTTAAAATTTTTGGTATTGTGTTTATTCTCGTCCATAATTTGAAATATTTTGCTATATTTCAGTCTTCGCTAATGCCCATGTATGTTTCGGAAATTTGATACAACGTTTAGTGAAGGTCAAAATTGTTGCGTTTCTGCAGTCTACGCTAAAGTCTACGACAGTTTTAAAGTTTAGTACTACTTTTATTTAAGGTCATTTTCTAATATTCCGGATTGTTTCTAGTCTCCGCTAAAGTCTGTGACAGTTTAGAAAGTTTAATACTACTTTCAGTCACCTCCATTGTTGCGTTATCATGGTTTGGTTCCCTTGATTAAAATTATTTATAATATTCTTTCAAAATTTACAAATTTACTGACACTTCCAAAACTGATCTACGGTATAGATAATGATGACATATTATAAGGTATTGAATATTAGATGACAGATTAGTGGTAGCGACACACAGCGTTTTATGGTATAGTGTAGTGTGTTGGATAGCAGAACAGTGCATTGGTCACTACACACGGCGTAATGATGACATAGTGTGGGATTTTATTGGTTATACACATAGTTTCTTTAATATCATATACGGTGAATGATTGTATATAAAAATGTGAAAATTACATTTTCCATAATTCCAATTACTGCCCTATCTGACTGAAATATCTAGAAAAGCCTGGGGATAAGATAATCCTGAGTTAAATTCCATTTGACCCCAAACGTTTGCATATTACTCTAAATTTTAAATAAGTCTGTGACTAAATAAATTCTACGTTAAAATTTTAGGTGTTTACCCCTAAAAGTTCCACCGTTATAAACATTTGAGCAATTTTAACATAGCATTTTCCCACGTCTCAAGAGTGACTGGTAATATAATACCTTAAGGCGTAATGCAATTTCCGTATGTCCCATGGGTGTCAAATATTGCTGCACTGCTTTTTATTCAAAATTAGTCTGATTGAAACAACATTGGGCAACATAAGTGCAGTTACTTGTTAAATTCTCCATCATCCAGGCGAGCCTGAATTCCACGCGTGCGTGGTCACTGATTAACAAGACGGTAGCCGTATCTAAGCTGTTATCGCCGTTCTAGCTGCCGCGTAAGCTCAATAACTAGTTTAAGTCCGAGAGTTCAAGATAGTTTCATTTCAAAGATTATCGGGCACATATTCCAAAGGTATGCAATAAAAGCAAAGATCACGTTAAGCTTCTTTCAAGCATGCGTCCGAAAATCAAATCAACAGTGAGGGAAACAACCGCGCTGCCTTCTGGATTAAAGGTCTACATTGTTCTCGTCGTGGACTTTATCTTGCCGCCTATCCAGCCGGAAGGTCTGAAAGAGGGGATTAAAACCTCCCGCGAGCATTTTTGCTAGTAGTATCTTTGTACTCTTAATCTGTGGAGATTTAAAATATCATTAACGAAATCGATCGAGAAAGATTTTCCATTGCTATTTGAAAGAATAAAAACACACCGAGAAAGTTCTTTTTCTTCATATGCATTAGTTCGCGTTCATGTTTCCCCATATAAGCCTTCCAGCAAGTAGTGTTACATTCCACCGTCAGCGTGTATCTGACGGCTATCCGTTAAAAACGTGAATTCAAATCAACGATAACCGATGTTCCGCATCCAGCACGCGATACCACAGATTATCCTCGGAAATACCAACAGTATAGGGGTGAACTTGATTTCGCCAAATTAGAATTACCTGTGCGGGTTACTGATATCAGTCATTTTGAACAGCTCAACCATGACAATTCTCCATTAATTTAAATGGAACAGAATCTTTCAACTAGTTATTCTATCTATTCAAGCACGCGTTCTGGATAGCATTGATCTTTTCATGTTGCACGGTCCAGATGCGCGGATTCACTATGTTTGGATAAAAGCTTTTCCCCGAATGATGTACCTGCAAAGGAAGAAAGAGAGGAGGAAAGTTCCGTGGAGGCCTTGCATGTTGCACCGTGGTACCCATTTTGGTGAAGTGTTTACTAAATCGCTTGAGGTTACAGCCAAATGAATTCGAAATTTATATTCGCGCTCAAACATGATCATAACCATTGATAACATGCGTAATCTTTTCACATCCACTCACTGTTCGACTTTTGATAAAGCGTTTAGACTCCAAAAATTAAACTGGAAAACTGTCACATCTTCAGCGCACAGAGGAGTTGTCCAAAACGCATGCAACCTATATCTGCCAAATAACCCTAGCAAAATAAAATACCGGATTCTTGGCCTGTGTGAGTATGATGGTCACTTCGAGGAGCCTCCATACGTCGGGAACTGAATTTGTTAGCCTAGTTTTGATAACAGTACGCGGGACGCATTCGATTACGTACATGTTAAGACCTAGATATCTTTTGCATATTGACTTTTTTATACGGTGTTGCGCCACCACATGAAGTTATTGATTATTTATACGGTGTTGCACCACCATATGAAGTTATTGATTATTTACATGAAAATTTTGCCACTCGAGAACATAGTAGCCTACCACCGTTTTGTTCGACACTGCCGTTGCAAACGGGAACAAACGGTTCAGTGTGTGAACATATTGTCATTAAAGCACTACATGCACTCGCGGGAAGAAAACCCAGCAATACACGCACTTATTGGCTTTGAATGGTCGCTTAGAACTTGTCTTGTACTTAAAACAAATGCTTGCTAAAATTTAAATAAAGTGAGCGCGGAGACACTACGAGGTGCAGATTTGGATCTAACAAAGTTTGCTTCCAGAGCGAAATTCAGTTCAGTTGAACAACTTGGATGTTGTAAGCGTCGATGCCAATGATCTTTTTGTTGTTCAGGATCAAAGTGGAAAACTTCAAGCATCCAGCCTGGACATTAGCGACGTTGTTCTGATGCAGAGAGGCGTCATAACGATAAAATGGCTTAAATGCCTGAAAACTATGGAATCGTAGACGTCGATGACGCCAATGCTGCGATAAAACAATATGTGATCCTAAATATCACCGAGATGGCCCCACCACTGCGAGTAGTAACTTCATTTACACGATGCTTAGAACTGCTAACCATCGAAGGAGAGGGGAAAATGACAACATATTAGCTAATTAATTGACTTGTTCTTTTTTATGTGGGTCGTTATTTTAAACCAAAACCTGGCATCTTAAGCGTGCGCTAGTACGGGTATAATTTATTTATCGTATCCGGTTATTGTAATTAGTGTGGTCAATTAAAAGCTTTGATAAGCAATAAGCCCTATTCAGTTACCTTCATTAACATTCAGCCTGGTAAGCATGTCACAAAATGCCTACTAATACCGAATACAGTGTCCAAAACTCATATGCAATATCGGTATCAATGATCACCGGAGACGCAATTCAGTTCGGATCATTCCATATCGTTTTATGACCTTCGTTGGTGTCTGTGTTAAAGATTTACGTGATAAATTCTGAACAGTCACATTCGCTGCTGTTGCCGAATTTGCAGATGAAGTGGTGGTTCGGATGATATCTAATCATTAATGGTAACTTTGTTCTGTTTGTTGATTAATATATGCGTGAAAGTAGTGCCACTAGACCCTCATAAACCTAAAATCTTGCCAAGAGTAAAGAAGATATCGAAAATTTGGTCTACCAATGATAACTGAAAGTCACCTTAAAAATCATTGCATTTAATCATGAAGTCACACGGTCGCAAACTACACTGCGAGGTGTGAAAGCGCACACGAACTGTTTCTATAACTATGAAAGAGAATTCATCAACAAATCCACCCCGATTACATTCCATGTCGATTACGTTGTACTAACATAGAATCAACCAAGAAGAGAACATTCTCGGCTATTATTCAAGATGTACGCACTTGTCTTATAATGGATCCTGTGAGAAAACAATAATGATAGTTTCTAAAAAAAATTAAGTGGCGTAAACGGCATAGTCCTACATGAACGTAATGCCAAACCCCGACAATGTACAATGCACAATCCCCGGAAACTTAAAGACATGTCAGGAAGATATTATTGAATGATGTTTGTAGAAAATGGTAATTTCGTTAAAGTGTTTATGCGTGTTGCACCCTATCAAAATTCACCTGGTCAAGGCTAACCTATTGGGCAATTATATTATGCCATCATATTATTACAAAAGACCTGTGATAGACACTCAAAGCTATCGACACAAACAAATAAGTGAAAAATTAATATTAATGACAGAACAAGGCCCAATAACACTGTCACAAATTAACAAGAAAAAATAAGTCTCATAAAAGCATATCTCTCTCGTTAGAAAAGTGCTCGCGCCAGTTCGCGCCAGGATATGACCAATGCATGCAGAGTTATGATGGTCACAAGACGAAGAGCACAAAAAACTCCAAACTGGATTCAAATGCGCCATTACTCTGTCAAATTTTGAATCTGAAAGACAAAATCTTTAAAAATTGATGTACACAAAACACTACATCTACAAAATGATATCGAGTTAAGACCAAGAGTTGCTAAGCTATTTTAGTTAAAACAAGTGCAGATTGAACGGCTAAACAAGCATCCCAGTACATAAAAACCTCAGTGTGCATCTTTGGACCGCATATCCCAAATTTTAGGTCCAGTGTATCCATTGCTTTAGAAATGCTCGAATTATAAAGATCGCATTCTCATTTTCTCAGTTTTGATACGCACAAATCGGGATTATTATGTTATAGTGTTGTCCATCCACTCGTCCTTTGTTAACTTTTCGTCCGGCATGTGACTTTCAAACTTTGGAGAAATAAACAGTGATACATTTTATGAGAAGAGAGCGTATGCTTTATTATCGATTCCTAGTTCACAAGGTTCAAGTCATATAAAATGAAAATGAATCAGTTCTAACCAAAAGTCACTGATCCATTGAGATCGATATCAGTGAAAAACCAGATGGATCGAAGACCATTGGTACGCAATGGTGAGCAAAGTTAACTTTGACAAATTTATTTGTCCCAACTTGAACAGTACACAATTAAATATGTTCTCATGTATGTATGTATGTATGTATGTATGTATGTATGTATGTATGTATGTATGTATGTATGTATGTATGTATGTATGTATGTATGTATGTATGTATGTATGTATGTATGTATGTATGTATGTATGTCAGGCCAGCACAACACTGCTTACATAATGCCGATTAAAGTGGCCTCGGATGCGGGAGGTCACGTGTTCAAACTCCAGCTGAATCATAGCAAAGATTTTTATAAAAATGGTAGTAGCAGCTGTCTCGCTTGGGGACTCATCATTAGGAGGTTATTGTTATAACTAGTTTGCCTTGTGTCAGGATAATGTGACTGGATGGGACATTATGTATGCTGCCCCAGAACTAGACATCTCTATAGACTGCCTGTGACAAATTGGCGGCGTTCAAAACACACCAACCTCTTTCACTACGGTTCGTTGCTAGGGAATGACCTCCGCGGTGTAATTTACCCAGTGTGGATAGATAGAAAGAAGAATGCAGATCACTGAACAAGTATATTGAAGAAATAAACACAACGAGCCCCCTTTCAATGAACAAATATAAAATTTAATCAGTTTATTGACAGAATTTAAAATGAAAAGAAATCAATTACTTGGTTACAAAAGAAGGAAAATTGTACTATCATGTACTCAAATAAAAAAGACAATATAAATTTCTTTAAAGCTAAAATTACTTTCAACGTTAATATTCTATCTTCATTGCCAACGAGATGTGACCTTTGAGTGCAACGATGAGAGACTTCATCACCTATTTTATGCGGACATGAAGACTTCCGTTCGTCCCTGCTCTGCCGATCTTTGTCTAGCTGTTTAGTCTTGGACTCTTGTACGTCGAACTCTGATCTAACAATCGTCTCTGGACTTAGATTTCGGTTTAGAATTTGCTCTGGTCCTGTGATTGGTTCAGGGATTTCTCAGGTGAATCCAGGAAAGCCGTTTCCTTCAATAAATAAAATGTCTCGCAATAGACAATAGGTCACATTCCCAAGTATATCTATATTCTTACATTAATTCGACTCAGAAACAAAAGGCATAAATTCTACAGCAGTAACTCATTGCTCCCTAACTCCTATGTTTACATAGATGGTCAATGCTTGTCCTGACCTTAATTCAGGTCATGCTAGGGGTGGTCAATTAAATTCAACTTATCCGTATGAACCCGTATTTAACCCCATCCCTTGACTTCTTACTCTACCAATCTAGCAGTATTAAGTTACATATGGCTTAGACCCTCAGATCTAACTATTTTAAAATAGTTTACTCGACCAATTACATATTACAAACTAGCATATAAAGTAATCAATTACATATTACAAACTAGCACTGAAGTGATCAATTAAATATTACAAACTAGTATATGGATATACATTTAATATTGGGTCATACTCATTCTAGACAGAGTTAATCCATAAAACTATGGAACATTACCCATCATTCCTTAAGCTTAATTCATGAAAATTCCTAATCACTCCTATATATTAAAGATTCAATTACATGCAATCTTGTAAACTAATCTAATGAAATTTTAATTACGTTCAATCTTGCCAGTTCTCCAAATGAATTGATAATTAGAAAATCAAAGAATAAAATGTCGTGACTAGCATTTCACTAAAATCCTGCAAAATGAAATCATATATACATACATCATATCAAGAATACATTTGCAAATAGATCAACAAATGAAATAACATATTAAAATCGGGAAATTAAGATTGCGTACCTTTTGCCGTTTTCTTTATTCGTTTCCACGAACCTCACGTATAGTCCGTCTCCTAACTGAGACAACTATCTGGCCCCTTACTCAATAACGAAAACGTACTTTTTACGAATTCGAAGGTAGAGTTTGTCTACTCGCTGAGACAACTCTCACGCTTTACTGCCAAATCACGAGATAACGCCTTTCACGCTTTTCCCGGAGTCGATCCCTCTTCTTTCAAGAACGATTGAAGACTGAAGAATTTTCCTAAAGTAAAACCTTTAATTTCTTACAGAGTTACGCCCATAAATTCATATTAACCAATCGGAATAGACAGTTTCATGAATCTGTTCCGTAGAATTTTTGGATTGACAAGACAACTAAACAACTAATCATGCCGTAATTAACGTTCCTTTGAACAATCACTTACAGCAAGCTTTTCCCTTTACCTGGTCGATTTTGGGAAAGGGTATTATGTCATTCTCTTGGACCATAGCATATGACTCGGTCAGGTTACGTCTGTTGGAACGAATTCCCATTAGACGTCCAGAGATGAAATGAAAATAATCATCTATCTCTAGCCCTTTCTACTTTAATTAAGTTGACTTTGATACAATTCCTTTAACCAATGCTTCTAAGAGTTTTCAAAATTCGACACATCACACTGCCACACTGCAGGCATCACAACGATATGACTACGATATTGTTAAAGCTACGTTAAAAATCCAAATCACACATACACACAAACATACACACCGATTAAACGTGTGAGTTCTGAAGACCTAAATATAAAGAATCTGAAGTATAAAGTATTAAAATATTCGTAAATATGAAGAACAACATCTCTCTCTTTCTTTATATATATATATATATATATATATATATATATATATATATATATATATATATATATATATATATATATATATATACATATATATATATACATACATATATACACACACACAGATATATATATATATATATATATATATATATATATATATATATATATATATATATATATATATATATATATATATATATATATATATATATATACATTGAAATATAAGGTCAAATTGTGATATATGTCACAGTCACTCCAAGTGTCCAAAGCTTTATTGTATTAGATTATATAGCAAAATACATTTTATTAGTTTAAGATCATATAAAAGAGCCTTTCCAACAATGAGGAAGTCAAATCACGAAGAAGGACAGTCTCAAATGGTAGAAATCAATATACTGAAAAGAAAATACGTCTGCCTCAATGGAGGAAGTCGACGGACTGAAAAACAATGCGCTCCTGACAGTGAAAGTCCAAACAATAATGTTTTATTATCGGTGTAAATCAAAACCCTGACAAACATTATGTTTTTCTGTCAGTCGACAATGACAAAAATGCTTTGGTGGAACAGGGATGAGGACAATGGATAATAAATGTGTTTGTAATGCACGCGTTACGTTGGCTACAATCAAGGTACAAAATTCTTTCCTTAAACAGTGTAAATGTTTGTTGCATAGTGGTCTTAAAACGTTGATCTAAAATAACTAGCTCTTCTTCCAGCAGCTATGGGTTCCATAACAGATACGGGTTAATAATAATAATAATAATAATAATAATAATAATAATAATAATAATAATAATAATAATAATAATAATAATAATAATAATAATAAAATTAATAATAATAATAATAATAACAATAATAATAATAAATAAATAAATAATAAAATAAATAAATAAATAAATAATTTAAAGATGAACAGCAGCAAAAGCAACATGCCTTGGTCCTTACTGACTTACATTCCCCAAAATAAAGATATGTTTACGAGCATATTTTAATTCTCACACTTACACTGTCATATTTCATTTTTTTTTTAATCAGGGCAGCGTTATTTCAGACCATAACTGAAAGTATGTCATGTCTGAGTATTTCTAAATGTATAGACTTGGATCTGCAACAAGTCCCTACTACGGAAAACGGAACTAATTGATATAATGACCCAAATAACAACAAAAGCTCCAAACAAACAATGAACAAAAACAAACATTAAATCTAAACCGGATAGTAGCAACATTTAAAACCAGACACAACAAAGATAGCATGATAAGGGAGACAAATCTATTGAAAACTGAAACAGTTGATGTTCCAGTTACCTTCTCTTTACGTGTCAGTGGAGACATTTTAACACCATGCAATAATAAATAGTGATGATAGTTGTGCACCTCAGATTTAGTGGGTTATAATGTGTATTAGCGCTACGCTTTATCGTGTAATTCAACACTTTTTAACTAATTAGAAGGAAGACCACCATAAACCAGGACACATAACTAGTTATCTGCTTTGATCTTGACCCTTTTAACTGCAACCTGACATGATGCGTAGAGTTTCAGCAAAATATATCGTACGGTTTAAATTTCACAAAAGATATATTGAATCATGTCAGAAAGTTTCTTTATTTTTTTAAAATTTTAATATCTTGGACATTTTAACAAAATCTACCAATATATATATATATATATATATATATATATATATATATATATATATATATATATATATATATATATATATATATATATATATATATATATATATATATATATATATATATATATATATATATATATATATGGATACAATTCTTCAAACTAATTTCCAGTAGCTGGAAAGGAAACAGGAAAGGACTTAATCCTTTCCATATGACCTTTATACACCGTCTAGTGAACAATTACCTGCAGATACATCAATATATCTTCTTTATTCTGAAACTCATTGCTAATAGGAAACTGCCTGTCAGTCTATATTCTAGAATAATCTTAATTTTAAACTGTGGGCACACCTTCGACATTTAGACATAATTAGCTATTGGCCTCTCTATCGTTCTCTGCTCGAAACATTCAAAGACTTTTATGTGTTCGTGTTCCGACCCTCTAATATTGTTGTGTTGTTTTTACAGTAAATAATCAAAAAGAAGTTTGAAACGAAAATGTATTTATATGATCGTTTTTATTTTTTAATTTTTTTTTAGTTTATTTACTCAAAACAACATATAGAATATAGATATCTGCAATTAAGTATACGAATTAGGAACATATACGTCGTCCTGATGTCAGCTAGTGATCTAAATGCTGTGCATATTCCACCAGAGCCAGATATGTTTTGTGACAGGCATTACCTTACATTCTTCATTAAACTTCCCGACGACCTTTTTACATTTGTGTTGTTGGGCCATAAAGCACAGAAACCAACCAAAGACTACCTTTGCTGACACTGCTGGACACCGGATGATAGTCTAGTAGTACAGAATGGCGTCCTATCGATTGTCCAGGTATAAGTCGTCCATTTTGATGGTTAGTAGCAGGCTGTCTGTGTCTGTGTACAGGAGGCTTATTCAGTCGCCATATCTGGTTTTTACAATATGGTACAAGAAGTCACATATCAGAAGCCTACTCAGGTCTTGTATCGACATCCATGTGTAGTGTGAGGTTGCGATTTGTCTTTGCTGAATAGACAGCATTGTGGTTGCCGCTGAAAATATTACGTCTTTAAAGGTTAGTTAATAATCAGATGGGGCACCTTGTCTTCCCCACCTTCTGGCCTAAACGGGTTCAATATGACCTATTTTATCAGGTTTTCTCTGAGTTGTTCATCAGCCTGAAGTTCATTTCAAAGTCAGTCTTTGCCTTGATTCTGATATCAGTGTAGAGCTGGTTGGATAGCGCCATTCATATGCACTAGTAGGATTCCAGACTTTGGTGATATACATTCCAAGATGGGCATAGATCCTGAAGTTAACGAAATGGGCTAAAAGCGGTCTCATTTTCACAGACAGAGAAATACCTTTGTACACTTTGTGAACATTCCACCCAGTTAATTCAAAAAACAACGCTGAGTCACTCAGCCATCTCTTTGTGCCTCTGAGGAAAACGTGTAATAGTTGTACATAACATGAAGCTTCTCATTATATTTTCATGAAATAACAATTGTTTCGAGATGGGGGGGTGTAACCCAATTTAAAATACCAGTTGGCCGACTCTGTAGCATGGCTCCGTCATTAAGGTTAATAGCATTAATGAAGGCTCTAACCAACTGGTTGTCTTTTAGCAATGATATTAGGGCACATAAGGCTATTTGCTTTCATGTGATGCAGACTCACAATCAAAATGATGCCAAGGATAAAAAGTGTTAGTACATATGTCATTCTCTGCAAACATATTCATGTATATGTCGATGTCATTCCTTACAAGGTGTAGTAATGGTCCTGGTCCAGGAAGTATCCCTTAGAAACTCAGCAGACATTGTTGCTCTGGAGTTCTGACAGCTACACACATTCACCACACGTTGGTTGTCTTTTGCTTTGCTTCCTGTTCTGTTGATATGGCAGAAATTGAGTTTATTTATACCGCTATCAGATGCTCATATATTAGTGAAGGTAGGAGGGTCAACATTGTGACCTTGAACTCTGCAGTGGCATGAAATGCTGTACTTGAACATGTTAACAGCTAACTTATCGAGCCTGCAGTTCGTAAATTTAAGGCTGTTAATAAATTAAAGATACCCCAGTGAAAATATCATATACTTTTCCATGATATTTGGGATGGCATTGATGTTCTCAGTCAATGCTTTTCCAATAACCTCCATTATAAAGTAGGCCATCATAGATGTGCAGATTGTAAATCATAAGTGGTACCTTAATTTCTTCTGTGTAGATGTGCAGCTTGGGGTTGTATATTTTGTTGAACATGCCACAGTTTTTGCCAGTTATGTGACAGTGGTTTCATACTCGGTTGATCCCCAGCTCTTTGCTACTTTTGGCAGTCCTTTGCTTCCTCGAAGTTTCTCCATTTGTCCAGTATCATCTTTCTGGGGCTTTTAAAGTACCCATAGGATCTCCTTTAACTCATGCACCAGTCCATGAATACAAGTTATTTACCAGGTTTTTGCATAAATGCTTATTACAGGAAATAGAACATCTATAGGAATAGAAGTCATAAAGTTTACATTCCTGGTCATATTTACCAATGCTACAGCAATATTTGCAAAATGTAACCTGATATTTTTAAATTCTGAGTAAATGCTCTTTCCCTCAACCATACCCAGAAAATATTGCTCAAGGTTAATACTGAATGACACATGGAGGATTGCTTGTTCAGAGGTAATTCTTATTTGCTGCTTAGAAACTAATACATGTATACCAGTCATTGGCTACAAATCTGCTAATTTTCAATAGTCCTTGACTGTGTGTCAATTAGTTGACCCAAACCAGATTGAATGATCCACTAGCCACAGTGTGAATATTACTCGAGATATTTATGGGTCCCGTAAATATGATTCAGATGTAGGATATATTTTAAAGACGACATCAATATGTATCCTCTATCCATGTTTCATAATTCCAGGTATAGTTGATTCAGTATTATGCAGCAGATAGAACTAAATTGTACTAATTGTACTAACTACTAATTCTACTAACTGTATTATATCATCCAGTTTGATTCTAGCAAAAAGCCCTTGAAACTGAAACCAAAGCAGTGAAGTATGAAATCATGGTTACAATGACCTACTGTTGCAGACATGCCTACCCCAAAAAAATGTTTTTGGGCATTTTTTGCGGGTCTAATATGCAAAATGTGGGATGGTAGGCATGTCTGATTTTGTGATGATGTCTCGGCAAGTTTCATTAATCTCAGTATAACAGTATGTATACAGGGTGCTTAACCTAAGCCAGTAAAATGTGAAATGTAAGCCAGTGACATTCTTGTGTGTGTGTGTGTGGTACTAATAGCAATGTATACAATAATTCATCATTCTTTTGAACCTGACATGAAAACTTAAAACTTACAATTTTATCAAAGTCAGTGAAATATTAAAAATAAATCAGTGACCTACTTCTGTTACCGACTTTCATGAATCTAAGTAAAACTATATATATATATATATATATATATATATATATATATATATATATATATATATATATATATATATATATATATATATATACACACACAGAGGATTCATAATGATATTTGGACTGCCATCTCACCTGATGGTAGCTATGGCAAACCAACCTTTTTGATAAGTGTAGACTCATCATTATGCATTCCTTCACCAACATTCTTCTAGTTTATCATGACCTGCACATAAAACTTAACCTAAGCCAGTAAACTGTTTAATGCTGGTTATTGTGACATCCTTTTGTGGTAATGGCATTGCATCAGTAGAGATACCTACAATCATGGAGTTTGTTGATACTGGCATGAACAAACCTTGAGAAAAAAAAATTAAACACAATTAAACCAAAGTCAGTGAAACATGATTGCATCATAGTGACTTACTTTTATGACTGTGTATAACTTATCAAGATGCATCACCTCATCAATATTCTAGGTAGTCAGAAATGCAAAATCATTACCACAGTAAAATGTGAATGTAGGTCACCGTAACCTTCCTTTGTACAATACTGTGACACATATAATCATTTAAAATGATTCTTTTAGCAATACAATTCAACCAAAGTAAACAAACATAAAATATAGGTAACAGAGACTTACTTTATTGATGGGAGTGTAACACATTTTAATGCAATACCACATTATAGGAATTAGTGCCTTTTAGAGATTAAAGAGATCATGCAAATAAAATCCCATTCAAAATTCACCACCTCAAAAACTGTAACCTATCTAGATCTAAAAGTGAGTCGTCAACGAAAAATACCCACTATAAGATATTAAATCACCAGGTAACCCTAGTCAATCTAAATGGTATAGATTGGTAAATTTAACTTTTTAGTACTTGTAGCAAAACTAGATAGTCCAATGCTCTAATTTTGTGTTGTGAAGCAAAATATAAAACTGAATAGTCCAACGCTCTCATTCTGTGTTGTGAAACAAAAAATATAAAGGAGAATAGTCCAAAATTCTCTCATTTTATGTTGTGAAAAAAATATAAAACTGAATAGTCCAATGCTCTCATTCTGTGTTGTGAAACAAAATATAAAACTGAATAGTCCAATGCTCTCATTGTGTTGCGACACAAAATAGAAAACTGAATAGTCCAATGCTCTCATTCTGTGTTGTGAAACAAAATATAAAACTGAATAGTCCAATGCTCTCATTCTGTGTTGTGAAACAAAATATAAAACTGAATAGTCCAATGCTCTCATTCTGTGTTGTGAAACAAAATATAAAACTGAATAGTCCAATGCTCTCATTCTGTGTTGTGAAACAAAATATAAAACTGAATATTCCAATGCTCTTGTTCCGTGTTGTGAAACTAAATATAAAACTGAATAGTCCAATGCCCTGGTTCTATGTTGTGAAACAAAATATAAAACTGAATAGTCCAATGCTCTTGTTCCATGTTGCAAAACAAAATATAAAACTGAATAGTCCAATGCATTTGTTCTGTGTTGTGAAACAAAATATAAAACTGAATAGTCCAATGCTCTCGTTCTGTGTTGTGAAACAAAATATAAAACTGAATATTCCAATGCTATCATTCTGTGTTGTGAAACAAAATATAAAACTGAATAGTCCAATGCTCTTGTTCTGTGTTGTGAAACAAAATAAAAAACTGAATAGTCCAATGCTCTTGTTGTGTTGTGAAACAAAAAAAAATTGAATAGTCCAATGCTATCATTATGTGTTGTGAAACAAAATATAAAACTGAATAGTCCAATGCTCTCATTCTGTGTTGTGAAACAAAATATAAAACTGAATATTCCAATGCTCTTGTTCCATGTTGTGAAACTAAATATAAAACTGAATAGTCCAATGCCCTGGTTCTATGTTGTGAAACAAAATATAAAACTGAATAGTCCAATGCTCTTGTTCTGTGTTGTGAAACAAAATATAAAACTGAATTGTCCAATGCATTTGTTCTGTGTTGTGAAACAAAATATAAAACTGAATAATCCAATGCTATCATTCTGTGTTGTGAAACAAAATATAAAACTGAATATTCCAATGCTATCATTCTGTGTTGTGAAACAAAATATAAAACTGAATAGTCCAATGCTCTTGTTCTGTGTTGTGAAACAAAATATAATTGAATAGTCCAATGCTCTCATTCTGTGTTGTGAAACAAAATAAAAAATTGAATAGTCCAATGCTCTCATTATGTGTTGTGAAACAAAATATAAAACTGAATAGTCCAATGCTCTTATTATGTTGTAAAACAAAATATAAAACTGAATAGTCCAATGCTCTCATTATGTGATATGAAACAAAATATAAAACTGAATAGTCCAATGCTCTCATTCTGTGTTGTGAAACTAAATATAAAACTGAATAGTCCAATGCTCTCATTGTGGTGTAAAACCAAATTTAAAACTGAATAGCCCAATGCTCTCATTCTGTGTTGTGAAACAAAATCTAAAACTGAATAGTTCAATGCCTTCATTCTGTGTTGAGAAACAAAATATAAAACTGAATAGTTCAATGCTCTCATTCTGTGTTGTGAAACAAAATATAAAACTGAATAGTCCAATGCTCTTGTTCTGTGTTGTGAAACTAAATATAAAACTGAATAGTCCAATGCTCTTGTTCTGTGTTGTGAAACTAAATATAAAACTGAATAGTCCAATGCTCTGGTTCTGTGTTGTGAAACAAAAGTATAAAACTGAATAGTCCAATGCTCTCGTTCTGTGTTGTGAAACAAAATATAAAACTGAATAGTCCAATGCTCTCATTCTGTGTTGTGAAACAAACTATAAAACTGAATAGTCCAATGCATTTGTTCTGTGTTGTGAAACAAAATATAAAACTGAATAGTCCAATGCTCTTGTTCTGTGTTGTGAAACAAAATATAAAAATGAATAATCCAATGCTCTCATTCTGTGTTATGAAACAAAATATAAAACTGAATAGTCCAATGCTATCATTCTGTGTTGTGAAACAAAATATAAAACTGAATAGTCCAATGCTTTTGTTCTGTGTTGTGAAACAATATATAAAACTGAATAGTCCAATGCTTTTGTTCTGTGTTGTGAAACAAAATATAAAACTGAATAGTCCAATGCTCTCATTCTGTGTTGTGAAACAAAATAAAAAATTGAATAGTCCAATGCTCTCATTCTGTGTTGTGAAACAAAATAAAAAATTGAATAGTCCAATGATCTTGTACTGTGTTGTGAAACTAAATATAAAACTGAATAGTCCAATGCTCTCGTTCTGTGTTGTGAAACAAAATATAAAACTGAATAGTCCAATGCTCTCATTCTGTGTTGTGAAACAAAATATAAAACTGAATAGTCCAATGCTCTGATTCTGTGAAACAAAATATACAACTAAATAGTCCAATGCTCTCATTTTGTGTTTTGAAACAAAATATAAAACTGAATAGTTCAATGCTCTCATTCTGTGTTGTGGAACAAAATCTAAAACTGAATAGTCCAATGCTCTCAATCTGTGTTCTGAAACAAAATATAAAACTGAATAGTCAAAAGCTTTCTTTGTGATTCAAGACAAAATATAAAACTGAATAGTCCAAATTTCTTTTTCTCTGTTGTGAAACAAACTAAAACTGAACAGTCCAAAGCTATTATTTTGATACCAAAAAAAAAATTCATAATTATTTTTTACATTTGCCATCATACTTCTTCTGTTCTAAATAAACCGAAGTCTACTCAAGGCTGTAAGACATGTTTCTTTGGCAAACTTTAAATATTCTTTGGAAAAATATATGCAAGTTGTATTTCAATAATTCGTAGTTATCTATGCATGATGTATTAAAATGATAGGTTTCTAATAATTATAAAATTTCTTTGTCAGCCTTCTCATATGCCTTACATATCATTACTGTTGTCCCATTCACATCCTATGAAAAGTTGTTGTTCTGGGGATTAACACCATTTTTCAGCACACAATAGGCTATAAATGGCGGCCAGTATTAATGGTGGAGGAAGAAACCGGGAAATACGCAGAAAGAACCACCGACTCACAATAAGCTACTGGCAAACTTTCTCACATATCCACATTCGCCAAATCTTAGACTTGAACCCACACAGACAGAGGTGAGATGGCAGTAATCCATAACGGAGAGTGCTTTAGACCACTTGACCACTCGGGGCCCCCTTATGAAAAGTTTAAAAAAAATAAAAAGCTGGCCTTGTAACAAAATATCAGATTGGCACCATTTTCATTGAGGACCATTAGACATCATAATAACTCTTCGGGTAAAAATGACTTTCCGTTTAGGATAAGCAACAAGATTTTCAAGATGGTTGTTGTGGAGGCCATACTGATGTCCAAACAGCATCATTTTAACTGAGGATCAACAAGACTATGGGATGAATATATATGCAAAGTTTCATGGCAATCTTCCAAGGGAGAGAAGCTATCATAAACTTTTGTTAACAGACAGACAATGGACAACACCACTTGAGCTAAACATCTGAAAGCTTATCACTAGACCTAAACATCTGAAAGCTTACCACTAGACCTAAACATCTGACAACCTAAATTTTGAAAAAATATGGAATGGATCACACCCTTTAAAATATCAAGTGTTATCCATTTATTTCATTTTGATAAAAGATCATGTCCCAATTGGTCTCATATACATTTATGGAATGATACAGAGAAAGGAAAGTGTGATGAATGGAATAGAGGACATATGGACAGAAGAACAAACAAACTTGAATGTACTCTATCTTCCACCTTTTAAGAAAAGAAAGAGATAACAAAATGAAAACAAGTTAAAATACATTTATTTCATCAATATGTTACAATCACGTGAAGAACAAGAGTTGGAAAAAACCCTTTCTTTCAAAACCTAGATAAATATTTACAGCAATGGAAACTATGAAAATAAATCAAATTAAATAAATCTTGTACAATAAATGCAATGAAAAGAACAATGCTTTAATGCTAATTTTGGGACATAAAATGTGAAAGGCTCTTGAAACTCTTTTGCTCAAATGTCTATTAAAGGAAAAATTTCATACAATGTGTTAAATAAATCAGAAACTACCTTTTTTCGGAAATGTTCTTATTACAATTAAACCTAAAGTCAATCAGAAAAACCTCTATAACAAATAATACAAGATTTTCCTATTTGTGCAAACTCATCAGATTACAGCAAAATATGTATTGTGTGAGCACAATATATGAACTTTTCATCAAGTAACTTTTTGGAAAGACAGTTTAAAAATATGGACTATACTTCTGACAGGATCCTTTGCAGCTTGTACCTTGATCATACAAAATTAATATTGCTAAAAATCAGATATACACGAATCAATTCTTGTATTTATTCAAAAGTTTTCAAAACTAAAAAGCCATATTGAAAATGACAAGGCTACTGTATTTCCTTCCACTTAAAGTTATATAATTTTTAGATATTAATTCCATGCTATCTAAATTCTGGTGACTAAGAAGCTGCTTCCTGATCTAGATCAATAAATGGCTTTAAATTCAGGAACAAGTTGCTTTATACTGTATGACCAGATTCAAACAAGTCCCAAAGTGACTAGCAAAGTTGGTCTGTAGTGTTTATGTCTCAAAAAAAAGAAGATTCATTCAAAATGTTTATGGAGGAATCAAGTCATTATCATCAAGAAGTATAGTGGGTTCCTGTACAATTAAATGAATGAATCAAGTCATTATCATCAAGAAGTATAGTGGGTTCCTGTACAATTAAATGAATGAATCAAGTCATTATCATCAAGAAGTATAGTGGGTTCCTGTACAATTAAATGAATGAATCAAGTCATTATCATCAAGAAGTATAGTGGGTTCCTGTACAATTAAATGAATGAATCAAGTCATTATCATCAAGAAGTATAGTGGGTTCCTGTACAATTAAATGAATGAATCAAGTCATTATCATCAAGAAGTATAGTGGGTTCCTGTACAATTAAATGAATGAATCAAGTCATTATCATCAAGAAGTATAGTGGGTTCCTGTACAATTAATGAATGAATCAAGTCATTATCACCAAGAAGTATAGTGGGTTCCTGTACAATTAAATGAATGAATCAAGTCATTATCATCAAGAAGTATAGTGGGTTCCTGTACAATTAAATGAATGAATCAAGTCATTATCATCAAGTATACCAGATTACATGGAATATCAGCTACCTCAAATTCAAGCACTTTTCAAGGTATTCGAAATTTTCACCTTTTCAAGGTATCTAAGATTCAAGCATTTTTCAAAGTAACCCTTGAAATTCAAGCACTTGTCAGGGAAACCATAAAAATTCAAGTAACCATCAAGCACTCCTCTTGGTAAAAAGAATTCAAGCAATTTTTCTAGCAAACTCAAAATGTGTTACATTTGCCTAAGTTTGAAATAAATGATATACATACACAATATTAAATATATTTATAATTTGGTATTTTGATCTGTACATATATATCAGGATATTACAATGTAATAACCCAATCAGTTTAAAATTAATTAAACTATTTTCTTCTGATGACCCTAATTTGGTTCAACAACAAAAACAGAAACCTTGTTGGTGTCAGAGCAACATGTATCAATAATTAGTTCAATCAGTTCAATTTTATCTATACAAAGAAAGTGGAGAACCAAGTATTTTTTGTGTAATTTACATCTCTAAGTGTTCAAAGTGTGTGTGTGCATGCATGCATATATGGGGTTTAACTGCTCAATTCTGGCCGTAAAGTGCTGCAATGAAAGTTTAAGCATTCTAAACAAGGCACACAACACAAAGATAAATGTAAAATAGAGTACAATCATTCAAAATACAAAGTCAAACATCTGACAGAAATATAGCTCTACTAGTCCAAGGTTCCATCAATATGAAAATCACATGATGCTTCAATGGTCAAAAAGCTGCCTCTATGTCCACAGCTTGCAACAAGACCATCCTCACTTCATGTGTCCTGGTTTAAAGCCTGCCTCCATCAGTCACTTCTCACAAAATGAAGGAGGATGCATCAAACATATTCTACATTTCCTGGACTACAAGGGAAGAAGGGTCCAAGAAATCATTTAAATCCAGTGATGTCAGCAGATGTGTTTAAAAACATGGTTTCAAAACTGACTTTAAAAATTATTTCACAAATGGGACTATTTATTAACGACTATAAAAAAGACAAGGTCAGGGCTAAAATGTCAGGTTCATGATCAAAGGATTGCTGTAAAATGTGTAACCCTTACTACAAGGTCATTAGGCTAAGTGACGATGTCACAAAATAAATTAGCTTCATGATGATACATTTAATGTATGAACAAACTACACCATCGCTTCAAGCAATATAAGCAGTAAAAAAAAGCCTAATGCACATTTTTCTATGACTAAGACCTTGACTCCAAGGTGTACAGGTCAAGGACACATCGTGAAGAATAAACTGTCAGCTGTATAAAATTCATCCTGAGTATCAAAGAAGCCCATTAAGTCATTAGTTAATACCAGCAACTTTAATCAAACCTAAAATCCATTTTCTATGACTGACCTTGACCCCAAGGCCATTACAGTGAGAGAGAACGTCTTAAAATGAACAGTTTTAAAATGATTAATGAAAACATGAGATGAAGCTATCATGATGTGTAGGAAATATTAGAAAATTACAAAAAACCTTAACCATAATCATGGATGATGAGAACAATGACATGACTGCTGCAGTCATAGCCATTTGCAATGACACTAATATGTATCACTCCCCACCAACAGGAGTTGAAGGAAAATAGGGGGAAGTATACAAATGCTAGCCATTTTATGTTCCAATGTATTTTTGGGCTACTTGATGTAACTTGCCTGGGCTACAAACTTGTTTTAAAATTTGATGGACTCTATAAATTCATAAATTTTCAAGATATGTACTATGACTTAACAATGAAATTCCATCACAATATATTCTAAACAATGGTTAGTATCAATGATCATCCGACAGACCAATTCCACTTGCTAGAAACACTACAAACCACATTTTCAATTTGTAGGCTATAGGCACCTAAGTGATACTAAATGCCTCCTGTATGATTAAACATCACCTAGAAATATCCAAATCTCACCAACCAAAGGTTTCAATTAATAAGAATGACAGAAAAAGGGAGGCTAATGATAAAAAATATACCCAGTGGGGTTTTAAGCTGATAATCCTGACAAAAACATTAATATTTCACTTCTGTTACATACATCTACTGTAATGACACAGAGAAAACTTTACTTGTTACTGTCTCTTTCCGGTAGAGGAATTTTGAATTTTTAAACTTTTCACAAACAAGAACATGTAGATAGCATTTAATATTTCCACATCAAGTCCTTGATAGCATGTTCCTGTATATTTAAAGTATCTGTTAAACTCAGGCTGGTTTTCTGACAACAAAAAATAAACTGTTGTACTCATAGTTTAACATAGATTTGGGATTCTGTGTGTATGTCGTTTTTATTTTGGTTTCTTCTTTCTGTAAAAAAAAACAAAAAACAAAACAAAAAATTAGTAACAGCATAAAAAAGGATCTGAAAAGAGAAGTATTTAGAATAAAAATATGATATACTGCTTGAACATCTGGATCAATTAAATCTTGTCTATTCCAAACTGCAGTATGGTTTCCTTACTTTGGATACATTTTCATCTAATTATAAAGTGTGCTGATTTTGTAATGATGACTAGATATATGTATGTAAAATACACATGCCCCCTCCGAACAAAACTTCTAAGTTGCCACAAGTTAAAAAATTTTAATTTTAAAATTTGCAAAATCATTTAACTAACTTAGTCACTGACATTTGTTTATATCAATCAATTTTTTTACCAAACTGTGCAACATAAGTTTTCATCATAAAAATTGATAAAATGTGTAAACAAATTAAACAAGTTGTCATGGATATCTATCATTCATCTATTCATGAATGTAAGTAAGCCTAAAATTTTTCTCTTGGGTACCTTAAATAGTTTTTGCTAAATTGTACTGTTAAGGTACAAAAAGCAGAACAAAAGAACAAGAGTTTTGTGACCTTTTTAACTAATGCCCTTGACCTCTTAGAGATTTCTCATTAATATGTTAACCTGTGAAAAGTTTCATCCAAATATTTGCAGGGATTAAAGCCTGAAAGGCTGGTTAATGAACAAGCCTACTGCAATAAACATCTTATGTTGCTCAAACACTGAACTCCAATGATTACATTGTCATTGTGACACAAATTTATAAATAATTAAAGCTTCACTAAAATATATAACAGTCAAAAATGTTAAATATCTTCGGTGGTTAAACATTATTCTCAAGACAATGACACAATTTGCAAATTACATTTTCCTTTGATGTGACCATAGCATTGAGGCAGGGAACCAGGCTATGATATGTGACACACCATCTATACATAATGCAGTGGGTTACAGTTTTGTTAAAATGTCCTTTCATGTGCAACACACAACATTATATAATTTTTGTGCTACATTTCATGAAAATTTTGACAATTTTTACAAACTTGTCAGCTGTAAAAATTGATGGACAGCTAAATTAGGGTGCATAAAATGTGTACAAATCTGAAAACTTGCTGTAATGACCTGCAATTCCAACTAGATCATTTACATATAAATATAAATATGCCTACCTAAGTTCCTTTGTCTACATCAAGCAGTTTTTGTGTAATCATGTGTAATCATTTTAACAAACTTTTTATACTAAAAATCTCCAAGTCACGATTGTTTACAAATATGTCAGAAATTGAAAAAATTTAATTTAATTGCTTGAAAATTTATCTATGAAGTACAATATATTTCTTTAAAACTACTTACTACATAGGGATTAAGACTCCCATGCTGATTTTTATAGCACTAAAATTCATGTGGCAAACTAACTGGGAGTCAGACAGGATTTGAAACGTAATGGGGGGGGAGTGTTACTATTCAATTTATTACTGTATTGTCTTTGACAAACTTATCATCTAAGGGTACAAAATCACATGAAGAAGGGTTAAAATCTCTCTTTTTCATATCAGGGCATATTTTATTTTGATTGTAAGGTGCAGAAAGAAATATACAATGGAATAAATATATATCTCTCCCTATTCAAGACTATGGAAAAAGCATTTTAGCATCAGTGATGTAATTTCTCTATTGCTAGTAATTTCAAATTGCATACAGTGATACCGTTAATATTTATGAAACCAGATGTTACTCTATTTTCTTTCCACACAGCATCAATAATTGTATCCTATCTTTAACTCAGTAAATTTTGAGGTCAGTATTTTTAAATACAGCAAAAAGTTTTCATGTGATATGAATTAAGTACTTGTAGCTAAATCCAGTCCATACACAAGTTTTTCATTCAAATACTGTCCCCAATTAAATTAACATTAGAGAATATAAACCTGCTAACTTGTGAATTCCACCCTACTGAATGATGAAAATCGTCTTTTCCTTTTTATCTCATACAAAGGGTAATAACTATTGCCCATTTACTTCATTTGCCACAAACAGGTGTCGCTAGTTTCTAGGCTGAGCGATATGCAAAAAAGGATGCTAGCATTTTGGGGTGTTTGGGAAGGTATTTAAACTAATGTGATTTGGTAAATATTCTCAGAGAGATACAATTTAGTTAAAAATTTGCTTTTTCCTTTAAATATGTTCCCCCATCATATTAATGTTAGGAAAATAGGTAATAGGAGGAGGAAATGCTAAGAGTCTGACTTCTATCTCAAATCCATCTATGGAAGGACCGCTAGATTCCCCATGTTAATGATAATCTGTGCTCCTAATTATATCAGCAACAAAGCCTAGGGTCACTTAATCAATGACACCAACATATCTTTAAGAAGATAATTACCTAAAAATTTCAAAGGCAAATCCAGTGGATTATAGGTTGTGTTCATTGTTTTAACTGAGTCTGGTAGTCATCTGGGTTGCCATTTTAAGAAGTAGCAAATACACGGTTTGCCTCTGGAAAGTTAAATCTCTGAGATACATGAAGCTTGACTCTGCATGCCAGTCAACAACTTCTACTATTTCCTGGATCAAAACTTTGCATTCAAGGCTCACAAAGATCACTCTAAGCTCATGAGTAGTAATCTTCATGAGGTGACTTGGATTTTGTGAAATCTCTGAATTGGTTGGGCATATAACTCATTTCAGACATGAAACAAAGGCTTGAGAGATGATATCCAGTTTCCCAACTTTCACTAGAAGAAAGAGGTGCTGAAAGTACAACAACTTGTCTCTTTGCGTTTTAGGTAATGCATGAGTGTCTTGCATGGCCTGAAACATGCCTCTTTCCTTGTAAAACTCATAAGCCTTCTGAGTCTTCTTGCTCTTGAGCTTCTCTCCACAATTTAATGTTTAAATTGTTTGTGTTGCTAGGCTGTCTGGACAAGAAAACAGGCCTGGGAAGGATGGAACGTCCATGACTGTTGCTACTTGAGAAGATATGGCTTGGCATGAATCCTGGGCCAAACATTCTGATGGCCTAGTGGCTAAAGCATCTGCCTACGATTCAGTAGGTCCTGGGCTCAAACCTTGGCTGAATAATACCAAAGACATATAAAAAAGGGTACCAGTAGCAACTTTGCTTGGTGCTCAGCATTATGAGGTTAGTGTTAGGACTGAACGGCCTGGTATCAGGATAATGCATCTGGAATGAACATCATGCTACATGTCTGTGGCATCATGCCCAGTGCTAGACATCACTATAAATTGTCATACTGCAGACATCATAGCTATATGATTGAAAAGTTGTTAAGGCTACATTAAAAGCCCAAAACATAAACACACATTTCCAAGGCAAATCCATCACTAGACTGAGCCGATTAGAATTCGTTCCATCTGAGAATGTGTTTCAGAATCATTTTGCATTTTTAACTCCATAACTTCTGGATTACTTTTAGTACCAAAATCATGGAAGGGTAAGCAAATGTCCACAACCCCATACCATATGATTTACAAAGTGTCATGGCCCTAGCTTCTGGGTCTAGAACTGCAGAGACAATGGTGAGCAACCTGTGATTTCATCTTGTCACAAAAAGATCAACCATCAGACACCCCCAAAGAGAGCAGATACCAATAAAGACCATTTAAGACCATTGTATGTATACAACTTGACCATTCCTAGACAGAGCATTGGTCAAGACATTGAGTCTATTGGGAACATGTCTGATTTATATATTGCTATAAAAGTTGTTGCACCAACATAGAATCTGCCAAATCAAAACATAAAGGTCGGGTAATTTTGTATCCCTCACCACCACCACTGGGCTAAATTTGTGGGGACAACTCCCCCTCTTCCAATGAGTCAGAAAAAGGTGTGGAAGCAAGCATGGCAAATAAAGATTATAAGGTCAACCTGTCAATAATGGCATTGTCATTGACTGGACCAGATAACATGTCTGTTCTAAAGTGGATGGCTATGCAATATTCCTACACAAAGATATAATCATTCAAAATTATGGATAAATGGAAAGTTTTGCAATTTAAATCAATCCATCATATATCATTACAATTGGCATATTCCAAGCTTTATTGTGCTACCAAATTTTTATATTGGAAATGTTTTTAAGCCAACTTCAACAAGCATCAAATTTGTAAAAAATTTGAATCTGTTCATGTCAACATCGTCCGCCATAATTGAATTGTCTAACAGATGATAATGATGGCACAACTGATGTTCCAAAAGTAAATTTATTATTACTTTCTTACAAATTGGTGTGCCAGAAGAACATGGCAAGATAAATTATTTTTATAGTTTTAATCGTATTAATACTTGTATGGTTTAGATTGTGTACAATAGCAAAATGAGCACGCAAACCATAGATTTTCGACCACTATAAATAGGCTCATGTTCTCGATGCCATAAATATCTGAACTGACAAACGGTAATTGGTTTTAAAATATATTTAACCTTATATTAGTTATTTTATTGCATTTGTTTAAAATTTGTAATTGGACGTTGATGAAATAATGAGAGAAATAAAATATTTTAAAAAATCACATCACTATCAGACATGCAAAACTTTAGTATGAACATTTTTATTTTTTTAGTTATTTTATACTTTGATGAGTGTAGCAAATTAACTGCACACACACTTAAAGCGGGTTCTTAAATTACCAATGCACTAATAACATTTGATAGGATCGATAATGCTTTCAAAATACAAAACAAAAAAGTCTGAAAGTAAAAATTTTTTTTGCAGGTACAGTAGTCCCCCTCTTGAACAGCTCTCCTCACCAGTGGCAACCCTCAACTTATGGCCAGAGTCCAAAGGCACAGACAAATTTGTGTTCAAAATTACCCCTCATATAAGGCCACCCAGCTAACCCGACTGGCCAGCATATTTGTGCAAAAGTACAAAATTTACCCCTCACAAGCGGATGCATTTTATTTTGTAATATGTATCCAGAACCAAATTTTTATCCATAGCATGTGTTAAGTAATTCGATTTCTGTTTCCCGATGTCAGGCTTTCATTCTTAAAAGAAGTGTTGACTAAAGTATATGTACATCTAAGCCGAGAAGGACTCAAATTTTAATCCATGCAAAAAGTAAGTACACATAATCCGATTATCAATACTTCATGTTATCATAAGATGTCTGGTTAAGTCACTGATAATTGTTAAGATTACAATTATTAATAGTAGTAACCGCTGAGAAGTGGCACTATTGATGTACAATGCAGATGTCAGCGGGAAAATGGTCTGATAGCCTTTTTGGCTTCCCTTTGCAAGATCTTGAGCTTGTTCACTTCCATAATTAGTGGCTATTACTACTGGCAATAATTGTTGTTGTTATTGTGGAGTTTAATGCCATTTTCCAGCACAAAATAGGCTATACATGGCTGCCAGTATTAATGGTGGAGGAAGAAACCTGGAAAACCCCTGGAAAGAACCACCTACCCACGAGAAGCTACTGGCAGGCTTTCTCACTTACCTATGTTAGCCAAGTCTGGACTCCAACTCAGAGGTGAGATGGCAGTGATCCTTAACAGTCTGCAATTTAGACCAGTTGGCCACTCTTGGCCCCGACAATAATTGTCAAGTTTACAATGGCTGCAAGAAGTTACTGTTCACGTCAAATCTGCATACATATGGAGTGTCAAAAAAGTAAAAGCAATAGGGTAGCAGACTGTGACTAATGAATCTCGTGACAATTGCTGCCTTTAAAAACACACGTCTTGTTTAAAGGCAGAAAAAAATTGTTTTATCACTTTTGTAGTTGCCATATTGTTGTACATAACCAGACGTAATTGTCAAAATCAAAGTGTCAGCATTGGCTAAAAATAGAACAAAACAGGGTACCAGACAAAGACTGAAAAAGCATGTGACAACACACTTGTCGCTTCCTTTTATAAAAAGGCATTTCATCCAATCAACAAATGTTTCGTCTGTATAATTGAACTGCAAACAGCTAGCAACATCCGAATAAATCATTACCAAACATTAACATGTCATCATGTAAACAGACAATTATTTTAGAAAAATTCAGTTATTATAGTCTACAACATGGGTGAGGTGGGACTTGGTGAACAATTTTAAGTAAAATAAACTCAAATAAAACAATTTTATGTTGAAAAGACTCAAATAAACAACATTGTAACCGATAAAGAAGTGATTCAGCAGCAGTGGGAAAATGGAGCAAATGGAAAGAGATTTGTGTATGTACCAAGATTTAAATGAGGTTTTCGAATGGTTTTGCAATGTTCGTGACAACACTTGCTTGCATATCATGCCAAGAATAAGAACTATTAAATGTATATTCAGTTGAAATAAGTCAACAATTATAACAATAAAAACAAGAACCTTTCAGTAATTAATGTTGCTTTTTAACGAAGATATTAAATCTTTGAAGAGATTTGTGAATGTACCAAGATTTAAATGATGTTTCGAATGGTTTTGCAATGTTCATGACAACACTCGCTTGCATATCATGCCAAGAATAAAAACTATGAAATGTATATTTAGTTGAAATAAGTCAACAATTATAATAATAAAAACAAGAACCTTTCAGTAATTATTGTTGCTTTTTAACGAAGATATTAAATCTTTGAAAAATTAAGTTTTCTAACTAAGTACATTACATATACATATACTGCTCACAAAAAAATTGAGTCCCCCTCTGGAAAGGTCACCTGCCTTATAAGGTCACTTTCCCAATGCAGAAGAGGTGGCCATATAAGAGGGGGACTACTGTATATGATATTGAAACATTATTTCTAAGTGACATTGTTGAACATGACAGTTTGTTTGAGACTAGGTCTTGCAACATTTTTCAAGGACAATTATGAATAATTGCATTTTTTTGTTTTCAAAGTTATTTTTCATATGAACTATTTTCTACTGTGATATATTTGGATTATGTTTACTGTCAAAAGTTGTGGAATGCTTATATGCTTTTCATTTATAAATGAAAATATTGAAGTCAAACAAAAGATTTAATGAGAGCATTCAATTCAGCATGAAAAATGCCATCAGACTATGTAATTTTTATAATAATATTTCAACAAAAAAGAAACTTATAACTCTTTTTATGGAATGAACATTTTACTTTAGTTCCATGACTGCCACAAAATCTCAATACATTTATATAAGACACAAATTCTAGAAATTTGTAAATGTTTCGGAACTTAGAAGTGGTATAACTTTTTTTCTAATTAGAGATATTTTTAAAAAAAATGAAACTGTTTTGGAATGCTGTTAGACAGATCTATATGAAGAAATGAAGTATTTGCAGTTATTTCAATATCAGGAAAATGACTGGGATTGCTAATTTAAAATAATACTCATTCCATTTTTCTATATTGCTTTCTGATAATGCTTCATGCATCTACCACAATGTACAAGTATCTTATTTAACAATAGTACTACAACCATATAATCTGAATGTTATTAGTGTCTTGTAATAATTGTGCTGGATATTTTTATTTTGAAACTATTCTTGCTCATGTAGAGACAGCGACCTTAAGCATTCTATACGTTCTGGCCTCCTGTTATAAAGCAGTGTCCCATTATCAATCACAGATAGGAAGGAGATAGAAGAAAACAAATAAGTGTCTTTTAAGTTGGTACTACAGAAAATTATATATATATATATATATATATATATATATATATATATATATATATATATATATATATATATATATATATATATATATATATATATTCCAGGCTCATAAGAAGAGATGCAAAGGGTGTGGGGATTTTGTCTGAATGATGGAAAAATTACACAGTAACAGAGCTATAACATTCACCTCATAGACAAAGCCTGCCTGTTTGATGATATTCTTCACATCTTCGTAGCTCAGTTCTATGGACATTTCATTGGGAATATCTGCATAATGATACAATAGTGGCCCTGCAAAATATGACAATAATGATTAAACCTCTGAACAAATTTATCAGAAAAGGAATTTACTTCTTAATAAAGATCCTGATAACTTGCAAATATTTTGTAACACCTCTTTTAATATTTCCACGTTATTTGAAAATATAGCACACACCATTATAAAATGAATTTCATTGATCAGGAAGTGTAAAGAATATCCTAGCAACCAATTTTAATCATATGCGTAGTCATCTTTTCATTGCAAGAGAATATTTTGTCACGGACCAATCCAGTGGCCTAATTGGTTACAGCATCCACATTGGATGCAGGCAGTCAAGAGTTCGAATCCAAGCTGAGTCATAAAAAGGCTTACAAATATGGTAGTCTAGTAGCTGCCTCCTTTGGCACTCATCATTAGGAGGTCAGTGTTAGAACAAGTCAGGATAATTTGAATGTGTTGGATATCATGTTACATGTCTGTGGCATCATGCCCCAGTGCAAGACATCATTAAGAATAACCACAATGCTGACATCATAGCAATAAAACCAAAAGTGCTAAAGCTATGTTGAAAATTTAAAAAAAAAAAAACCACAAAACACTGTCAGGACATAAATTTATGTTGTAAGTGTACTTCAAATATATTTGATAAGCGAAAATATTTTCAAGTTTGAAAAAAAAAAATGATTTCTACTATTCAAACCTGATTTACTAAACCAATGTAAACATGCCATCACTGGAGAATATCGACAGACAGCACAGGATAAAGAAATATTATTTAATAATCATGTTTACTGAATTCTGAAAGAAGCAATGCTCTGTCAATGCATATTATAATATTGTATTTATTTTATACCATCATTGAACAATTCTTGATGAAGGCTACATGATGGCTGATATGAATCCCTGTATCAGATTATTATGCACCCATCGTACAACCAACTCTGCATTTTTCTGAGAATGACCTCAAACCCTGTGCCAGTATCATTCCACACCCATCACTGTACAACCAACTGTGCATTATCCTGAGACTGACCTCAAACCTTGTGCCAGAATCATTTCAAACCCATCATTGTACAAATGTTCATTATCCTGAGACTGACCTCAAACCCTGTACCAGAATCATTCTACACCCATCACTGTACAACCAACTGTGCATTATCCTGAGACTGACCTCAAACCCTGTACCAGAATCATTCCAGACCCATCATTGTACAACCAACTGTTCATTATCCTGAGACTGACCTCAAACCCTGTACCAGAATCATTCCACACCCATCACTGTACAACCAACTGTTCATTATCATAAGACTGACCTCAAACCCTGTACCAGAATCATTCTACACCCTTCACTGTACAAACAACTGTGCTTTATGCTGACACTGACCTGAAACCTTGTGCCAGAATCATTCCACACCCATCATTGTACAACCAACTGTTCATTATCCTGATTCTGACCTCAAACACTGTACCAGAATCATTCTACACCCATCATGGTACAAACAACTTTCATTATCCTGAGACTGACCTCAAACCCTGTACCAGAATAATTCTACACCCATCACTGTACAACCAACTGTTCATTATCCTGAGTCAGACCTCAAACCTGTACCATAATCATTCTACACACATCATTGTACAACCAACTGTTCATTATCCTGAGAATGACCTCAAACCCTGTACCATCATTCTACACACATCATTGTACAACCAACTGTGCATTATCCTGATTCAGACCTCAAACCCTGTACCAGAATCATTATACACCCATCACTGTACAACCAACTGTTCATTATCCAGAGTCTGACCTCAAACCTTGTGCCAGAATCATTCTACAACCATCACTGTACAACCAACTGTTCATTATCCTGAGACTGACCACAAACCCTGTACCAGAATCATTCTACACACATCATTGCACAACCAACTGTGCATTATCCTGATTCTGACCTCAAACCCTGTACCTGAATCATTTCACACCCATCACTGTACAACCAACTGTGCATTATCCTGAGGCTGACCTCAAGCCCTGTACCAGAATCATTCCACACCCATCACTGTACAACCAACTGTGCATTATCCTGAGACTGACCTCAAACCCTGTACCAGAATCATTCTACACCCTTCACTGTACAACCAACTGTGCTTCACCCCAAGACCAGTCTGAAACCTTGTAAAAGAATCATTCTACACTGATAATTATAAAAAACTTTTGTCAGCTGTATGGAACACTCTCAAATATACAACCCATGAATATACAACTTAGTGATGCTTTAACCTGAGATTGACTTGAACAATTGTACCAGATGTATATAACTCATTATCAGTACTGTAACATGATTTGGCTATATAACAAACACATCATCAGTACTGCAACATGATTAGGCTATATAACAAACACATCATCAGTACTGTAACATGATTAGGCTATATAACAAACACATCATCAGTACTGTAACATGATTAGGCTATATAACAAACACATCATCAGTACTGTAACATGATTTGGCTATATAACAAACACATCATCAGTACTGTAACATGATTTGGCTATATAACAAACACATCATCAGTACTGTAACATGATTATGCTATATAACAAACACATCATCAGTACTGTAACATGATTTGGCTATATAACAAACACATCATCAGTACTGTAACATGATTTGGGTATATAACAAACACATCATCAGTACTGTAACATGATTAGGCTATATAACAAACACATCATCAGTACTGTAACATGATTTGGGTATATAACAAACTCATTATCAGTACTGTAACATGATTAGGCTAAATAACAAACACATCATCATTACTGTAACATGATTTGGTCATATAACAAACTCATTATCAATACTGTAACATTATTTGGGTATATAACAAACACATCATCAGTACTGTAACATGATTAGGCTATATAACAAACACATTATCAGTCCTGTAACATGATTTGGGAATATAACAAACTCATTATCAGTACTATAACATGATTTGGGTATATAACAAACACATCATCAGTACTGTAACATGATTTGGGTGCTAACATTGTATGTCTCTATAGAGCAGCAGAATGATACTGGATCATGCTTAACCATTTGGTTGGGGCAAGATCTAATGTCATTCTGCTATTAACCTTAATGCAATACAAGCACCTACATTAAATTACTACACTGATAATCTGTATATATTACATGTTTAATCTTTTAATTTCAGGAAATGCAACATATATGCCATATCACACAATTCTCAGTACATGATCAACTGAGTCTGAAGTATCTTGCATCACAGCCTATACCCTGAATATAATTTGACTAATTCAGTTTCCTAACAAAATTCATTTAAAATTGTTACCTACAGTAAGTAATTATTGGCACTTCAAATGTATACAAAATTAACCCAAACACTGCCTGGCTTAAGCATTGTTCACATTGTCTCAAATGTATACACATCTAAATTAACCCAAATACCACCTGGCTTGAGTATTGTCCACATTGTCTCAAATGTATACAAACCTAAATTAACCCAAATACCACCTGGCTTGAGTATTGTCCACATTGTCTCAAATGTATACAAACCTAAATTAACCCAAATACCACCTGGCTTGAGTATTGTCCACATTGTCTCAAATGTATACAAACCTAAATTAACCCAAATACCGCCTGGCTTGAGTATTGTCCAGATTGTCTCAATGTACTGTATAATATTGTGTGCTGTGTCAATGAAAAACACTGTAGCTATACAGTCCCAGGATTCTGGAAAGAAAGTTGGACTCACATTACCAGGACTGTCCCACCACTCAATTAAAAATCAATTGTACTCAACACAGGCCCTGATCTGCCATCACATAATGTGCTGGCAGATGAGGGTCATTGCTGACAAACTGCACAGACCCAGATCTGCCATCACATGATGAAACAGCAAATCTGGGTTGTGCTATTTGCAGTTGGACTCATAAGCGAGTATATACAGCATTTCTGATATTTCTATCTTTAACAAAACTTTTTACAACCATTTATAAGACACTCTAATTTAAAAGTTCTTGAATACAATAAAGGTGTTTATTTCAGTCCTTATTTGAGTGTAATTTTTGTATGTGTTTCAGAATCTCTCTTTTCTGACAAATATATATTCATCATAAATTAAATGGAAAAATCAAATACAGGTGGTCTTTTTCAAAATAAAGTTGCAGTGTATTTTAGGGACACAATGATACAGTGGTACATATTAATCATTGATAGTATCTTCAATACAAGAAATGTCACCCCATGCATGACACAAATGAATAACATACATGTAATATATTGACACATCAAATTTGATAAAACTGTAATATTTGCTGATTGTTCTCACTTTTCTTTCATTCCTGATATTTTTCAAACTATCTATATGAGTTTAATAATAATAAGCTTAATATTTATTCAAATATTATAAAAGTGAAAATTCTAAAATTGTACTGATATGTGATGACAAAAAAAATCATCATATGCTACGAATTTGGAAATAAGCCAAGGAGATATATCAGGATACATAACAATATGCATCAGGGTACATAAAGATATGTATCCATGTATATAAAGATATGTATCAAAGTATATAAGGATATGTATTAGAGTGCACAAAGATATGTAACATGGATATATAAGGATATTATCAAGTATATACAATTATGTATCAGGGTGTATGAAGATTATATATATATCAGTATGCATAAGGATATGTAATAAGGTATATACAGTTATGTGGCAGGGTATATAAGGATAAATATCAGGGTGTATAAAGATATGTACCAGGGTGTATAAAGATATTATCAGGGTGTATAAAGATATGTGTATATATATATATATATATATATATATATATATATATATAATATATATATATAACAGTATGCATAGGGATATGTATTAAGGTATATACAGTTATGTGGCAGGGTATAAGATATGTATCAGGGTGTATAAAGATATGTGTCAGAGTACATAAGAATATGTACTCTGATGCATAAGGATATGTATCTAGGTATATAAAGATATGTATCAGGATATATAAGGATATGTATCAGAGTGACTGTGTAAGGATATGTATCAGTGACTGTATAAGGATATTTATCTGAGTGATTGTATAAGGATATGTATCAGAGTGACTGTATAAGGATATGTACCAGAGTGACTGTTTAAGGATATTTATCAGAGTGACTGTAGAAGGTTATGTATCAGAGTGACTGTATAAAGGATATGTATCAGAGTGACTGTAGAAGGATATGTATCAGTGACTGTAGAAGGATATGTATCAGAGTGACTGTAGAAGGATATGTATCAGAGTGACTATAAGGATATGTATAAGAGTGACTGTATAAAGGATATGTATCAGAGTTCCTGTTTAAGGATATGTATCAGAGTGACTAAATAAGGATATGTATCAGAGTGACTGTAGGAGGATATGTATCAGAGTATATAGAGATATGTATCAGGATATATAAGGATATTTATCAATGACTATAGGGATATGTATCAGAGTGACTGTATAAGGATATGTGTCAGAGTGACTATAGAAGGATATGTATCAGAGTGACTGTAGAAGGATATGTATCAGAGTGACTGTATAAAGGATATGCATCAGAGTGACTATATAATATGTATCAGACTGTAAGAGGATATGTATCAAGAGTGACTGTAGAAGGTTATGTATTAGAGTGACTGTATAAAGGATATGCATCAGAGTGACTGTAAGGATATGTATCAGAGTGACTGTAGGAGGATATGTATCAGAGTGACTGTAGAAGGATATGTATCAGAGTTACTGTATAAAGGATATGCATCAGAGTTTTTGTATAAGAATATGTATCAGAGTGACTGTATAAGGTTATATACCAGAGTGACTATAAGGATATGTATCAGAGTGACTGTTTAAGGATATGCATCAGAGTGACTGTAAAAAGTATATGTATCAGAGTGACTGTTTAAGGATAGGTATCAGAGTATATAAAGATATGTATCATGATATATAAGGATATTTATCAATGACTATAATTATATGTATCAGAGTGACTGTATAAGGATATGTATCAGAGTGACTATAAGGATATGTATCAGAGTTACTATAAGGATATGTATCAGAGTGACTGTATAATGGATATGTATCAGAGTGACTGTTTAATGATATGTATCAGAGTGACTGTAGGAGGATATGTATCAGAGTGACTGTAGAAGGATATGTATCAGAGTGACTGTAGAAGGATATGTATCAGAGTGACTGTTTAAGGATATGTACCAGAGTGACTGAGTGACTGTTTAAGGATATATATCAGAGTATATAAGGGTAGGTATCAGAATATATAGAGTTATGCATCAGGGTACATAAGAATCATCATACTTATAATGTGCATTAGGGCACATAATATGGACAAGGGCACAAAGGATCAGGCTACATAAGGATATGTACTACGGTACATATGGATATGTATCAGTGTACATAAGGTTATTTATCAGGGTACATAAGGACATGCATCAGGATGCATATCATACCAAAATACTTGACATAAATGTGCATTACACATCTGCAATAACTCCAGCAACTCTCTGTTAAAAAGTAGGAATAAAGTAGGGCCAATTTTGGCAAATACAGTCCTACCCGTTTATGTCGACATCCTCAGGCCTGAGGAAATAATGTAGATAGGCGGATGTTGAGATAAGTGTGGGAGTGTGTGAAAAAAGATACAAGTTAAATTTTTCAGTATGTAGTAATTTATCATCAGTGAGTAGCATTTACACTTTGTTTAAATAAACAATGGAAATTTTGATTACATGAAGACAAAACCAGAGTGATATACACTTGTATATTGACAAGTTACATTGTTACCTCACTGTAATAAAATCCACAATAAAATATTGCATCCAGATATGAAAATCATTCACTATGATATTCAAATTTAGGAATCAGCACATGGTAGCATAGTTGTTATTTACATGCTTCAAGTACATGTACTCAAATTGGCCTAGATTTTGGTCAGTCTGGTCCCATCTTTTTGAGGCTACCAAGGGGATGGGACTATTCACTGGGGAATGAAAACCTATCAACAAGATGGTTTAAACAGTACATGTGCATGAATTTAGTTACAAAGTCATGGTGAAAAGTACACAAAAGTAAACAAGAGATATGCAGTTGATATGATTAATGAAGGCATAATATTGTATACATTGACATGCTGAGGTATTAAAAGAAAATGATTCTTCAATACAATATTGTTTTAATCACCGATCACTTTGTAAAATGCATGAATCGATCAGGACTAAACCAAAGCCTGTTTTTCTTTATCCGACAGCGGCAAGATCAACTTATTGTTGAATAAAACATACAGGATGGAATTGGCCACTTGCCGACATAAATAAATAGGTGAAAAAATTAGCCTGGCACCAAGATCAACTACTTGTTGAACAACATATGGATCAGAACAAGCAGATGGTCAATATAAGTGATTAGGCTGGAAAATTAAAGTCTGGTGGCCAGATTAACTAATTGTTGAACAAAGTATGGGTAAAAACTGGGTGCTTGTTGACATAAATGATTAGAAAATAAAGGATTTGTTCAAGCTGGGACTGAGGGCTTCTGTCGAATGTCCTTTTTTTTTTATCAATGTTGACATCAAGCATGACAATTTTGGTAGTAATAGGACCAGGACTTTGCTTTTCTGTCGAAATAAGCGGCTTGACAACATAATTGGGTAGGACTGTATTACAGAAACTTCAAGAGAAGCATTTTCTTACTATCATACTTTCTTTTAAGTCCTGGTTGTCTCTATCTTCTGAAACACAAAGCTCTTTACCACACAGATTAGATCTGAATGCACTTTGCTACGGCCATTCATGCAGTGTGTAACTGATTTTTAATATGAGCTTGATAATAGGGTCATTTTTGGAAATATTAGAGAATAACAGGAAGTCCCATAATAAAGTAGAGAAATGTAGGAAAAGAAGGAAAAATATTGGGCCACTGGAAGGACTGCATATGTTGATCTGATCATAAAATGTACTTCTCTATTAAAATAATATTTGGCTCATTAAGTTGCTGCTAAATCACAAAAATGAACAGCTCAATAGTCATCCAGTGCAACAATCAAAGTGTCTAATAATTTTATCATTATTAATTAGACCTAATTAGCTGTCTATGCGGTGAACTTGTACAGGTCACTATCTTTAAGCAATATTTATTCATCCAACAATTCCGTTTTTTAATGCAAGCACAAATTCTCTTGTCTTGTTCATTGTCTGACACAAGTTCTCCTGTTTTGTTCATTGTTCAACACAAGTGCACTTGCCTTGTTCATTGTCTGACACAAGCTCCTGTCTTATTTCTACTTTTTCTACTTTTCGGATTTTTTTCTTAAGATTAATAACATTGGGAAGTAATTACAATTTTTAGGAAAAACCAATGTCAGTTCATCACAACAACAAGCAGGATTTATAATCAATTGTTACAATATTAAAAAAAAAACAGTTACTCGTATCACATGCATTTGATAGTTATCAAGAAACTGTCACTTCAGAACCTAAAGTCATTATCCATTTATGGAGATTTCTATTTAATTCTTTTTTTGAACATTATGAAATACAAATAAGTTTGAAATATTTTCAAATAATTTTACTGAATTATCAGGTCTTCTATTCTTAAAAAGACACCAATAAGGTAGTCACTATTTTTCTGTAATCAAGATCATTCAGTACTGCTACACTGTGTAACAAAATGTACTAAGTACTGCTACTGTTCACAAACAAAACATGTTTAAAAAGTTCAGAAACATGATCTGATCCTGTAAATGAAATGTTATGTTCAACTAAAAAGTTCATAAAGCACACTTAGACTTGAATGACCTCCAGTTCAGGTTCAGAAACTGCAGCTTCCAAACCAAATGGAGGCCAATGGCTTCTTGCTCACAACTTGATGAAATCTTTATCTTTTTCTAATTTCCAGTAGTGGCACCAATCATCTCTCCTGCTGAAAGCAATATTCATATCAACACATGATGTGCAGTAAACATAACTGTCGCCTTTCCTGTAAATGTTTAGCATGTGCAAATATTTTAATATTCCATTTCATACTTCTACACTAAACGTGTCAGCATTTTCAAAGGCCTAAAAGTCACACAAACATTAAACATGATATTGTATGTTAGACAAAATTTCTACATGTTAATATGTATAAACAAAAGTTTGATCATGCAATTATTTTGTATCAAAAATGTGGGCAGATCAAAGCATCCAACAAACTACTGTAAAGTTTGCATGATTCCCAGACCAACTTTGATGAATCTTGAATAAAAATCTGGATCCAGACCAAAACATAAACAAGCAAAAATCCACATTTGGCTGTAACTGATTTCATTTTCATACCATGTGGCTATCATTCCATAAGTCTCTAATTTATGGTCATTTCAGTAAGCTTAGTTATATTGTATCGGCTGGAAGGTCTGAAATATTGGTGAAAGAGCAGAAATTTGGGTTTGTAATAGGCACAATCTGATCAATCTTTAGGGCTATCCATTACGCACGAAATCTGTAAATAAGTATTTTTCATCTCATGTTTAATAAAAGTTAAGAGGTACAGTGACAATTTAGTTTCATGGCTTTTGTAAAAATTAAATTTTTGTCCTTACTTAAATTTGTGGAGGGAAAAGTGATTCTGCAAAAGGCTCTTTTCCTTGTCTATATTCATGGCTTCACTGTAGAAACTACACAAATTAATATCCCATAAAAAATAGGTATTTCATAGCACTATCTGAAAACACAGTCAACAACATCTTGTGTCGTGATCAACAAATTGTAGCAAGCAGGTATGGACTGTAAAAAAAACCTGAATATAATCTGTTAAATATGGGGGAAAAAATAGCTAATGCACTTACAGACACAGACACACACACACATAAACTTTTATATTTTTAAATACATATGTATCTGTTACAAAACATCATATAATGATCAGAAAATGAAAACAACTGTATTGTATCCTGATTATAAAAATTCATTATAAAATGTGTGGCTGGTTTCATTTATCAATCCATTTTTGACAAATTTCAATTACTTCAATTGTGACCATTGTCTTATGTCAATTTGTACTACTCACCTGGATCTTTGTACACCTCTAGAAAATCTCCTGCAGCCATGGAAAAGTTTGAGTTCTCTGGAAGTTCTGATGGATTAATATCTGGAAAGGTGACAGCCTCAACTTGGTCTGAATTTGATTCATTATTTGTCCACTGATGGACCCAGGGGTACAACCGGAAGCAGTTCCTATCTTTACATCTGGCACAAGGAAATTTACTTTAGATTTCTAAATTGCACAAATTGACCTAAATCTTCATATTGTTATTTTGCACATTTACATTAATCAAAAGTGCCTTTCCTAATTTGAAAATTTTAACCTAGTTAAATGAATCATGAAATATAGGTCACAATGACCTACATTTAGTAAAAATGTGACGCACTACCATTTGGATTCCATGTAAATGTTTGTATGATCCTGCAGCCAGAAATGCAAGAAAGACCAATCTAAATGGAAAACTCAAGTTAATGAAGCATGAAAAATGTCACACTTAAATAACTTATGTAGAAGTATACTTACTAAGAGGCTCCACCCACCAACCCCAACCAAACATTGTATGACCCTGCTTGACTTTAGTGCAAAAATAAAACAAGGTGACATGTACAAGGATGAACAAACAGACACAAGATGAAGAAGGATATCTATAAATCTATTACAGTAATGGAAAGATATATCAGACCCTAAAATCAACAGATATTTATATTTATTGGCATTATCTTCTATATATGTAATGGGGGCATTAACAGCACCCTAAATAACAGAGGTAATCATATTCATTGGCATAGTCTTTTACATTTGTAACCCTAAATCACATCAAGTAATCATATTTATTGGTAAATTTGTAATGGGGACATAAGACACTAAATAATAGAGGTAATCATATTTATTGGTAAATTTGTAATGGGGACATAAGACACTAAATAATAGAGGTAATCATATTTATTGGTAAATTTGTAATGGGGACATAAGACACTAAATAATAGAGGTAATCATATTTATTGGTAAATTTGTAATGGGGACATAAGACACTAAATAATAGAGGTAATCATATTTATTGGTAAATTTGTAATGGGGACATAAACAGGACACTAAATAATAGAGGTAATCATATTTATTGGTAAATTTGCAATGGGGACATAAGACACTAAATAATAGAGATAATCATATTTATTGGTAAATTTGTAATGGGGACATAAACAGGACACTAAATAATAGAGGTAATCATATTTATTGGTAAATTTGTAATTGGGACATAAGACACTAAATAATAGAGGTAATCATATTTATTGGTAAATTTGTAATGGGGACAAAGGACACTAAATAATAGAGGTAATCATATTTATTGGTAAATTTTAATGGGGACATAAGACACTAAATAATAGAGGTAATCATATTTATTGGTAAATTTTAATGGGGACATAAGACACTAAATAATAGAGGTAATCATATTTATTGGTAAATTTGTAATGGGGACATAAACAGGACACTAAATAATAGAGGTAATCATATTTATTGGTAAATTTGTAATGGGGACATAAACAGGACACTAAATAATAGAGGTAATCAAATTTATTTGGCAAATTTTTAATGGAAACATAAACAAGACACTAAATAATAGAGGTAATCAAATTTATTTGGTAAATTTTTAATGGGGACATAAACAAGACACTAAATAATAGAGGTAATTAAAAATTTATTTGGTAAATTTTAATGGGGACATAAACAGGACACTAAATAATACAGGTAATCAAATTTATTTGGTAAATTTTAATGAGGACATAAACAAGACACTAAAAAATAAAGGTAATCATATTTATTGGTAAATTTGTAATGGGGACATAAACATGACACTAAATAATAGAGGTAATCATATTTATTGGTAAATTTGTAATTGGGACATAAACAGGACACTAAATAATACAGGTAATCAAATTTATTTGGTAAATTTTTAATGGGGACATAAACAAGACACTAAATAATAAAGGTAATCAAATTTATTTGGTAAATTTTAATGGGGACATAAACAGGACACTAAATAATACAGGTAATCAAATTTATTTGGTAAATTTTAATGGGTACATAAACAAGACACTAAAAAATAGAAGTAATCATATTTATTGGTAAATTTGTAATGGGGACATAAACAAGACACTAAATAATAGAGGTAATCATATTTATTGGTAAACTTGTAATTGGGACATAAACAGGACACTAAATTATAGATGTAATCATATTTATTGGTATAACCTCTTCTCTGTTTGTAATAGGGAGATAAACAGAACCCTAAATAACAGGGGGTAATATTATTTATTGGTATTACCTTCTATGTTTATAATAGAGAGATAAAAAGGACGTTAAATAACATTAGGTAATAATATTTATTGGTAATAGGGAGATAAACAAGTCCCTACATAACAAAGGGTCATCATATTTAATGGCATCATTTTAAGAATCATCCTATTATTACTGTTGCTGTTGTTGTTGGGCTTAACGCCATTTTTCAGCACACAATAGGCTATTCATGGCAGCCAGTATTAATGGTGGAGGAAGAAACCAGGAAATCACCGGAAAGAATCACTGACTCACGAGAAGCTACTGACAAGCTTTCTCACATATCCACATTCGCCGAATCCTAGACTCGAACTCACGAAGATAGAGGTGAGATGGCAGTGATCCGTAATGGACAGCGCTTTAGACCACTCGGTGACCACTCGGGATCCCTCCTATTATTACTTATTGTTTCCAAGGCAACAATGTTTGCTTCAAGTCAATTATATGATGAACACTTATGTTACATTCATCAATGAATTGTATAATGCTTATGTGTATTGTAAACCATTTATATAACATCCACTCATGGAACCTGCTAAATAAAAAAAAAAACAATCAATGGACCTGCATTATAACAGCCACTAAGAGTATCTGCTCAAAAAGTAACTATGAAAAGGTGATTTTTACATGAAAGTTAAATGTACTGATTTACAAATAAATGGGAACCATTAAACTTGACCTTTATTTACAAGTAGTCTTATGATTGTATGACTGTCATCATTTGCATCAATTAAAGAAGTATTGTGGACAACAGCTGATACAAAATTCCTGTTCAATTTGGCAATTTCTACAAGTCACTGTGAGTAATTTTGTGCAAAGCATTGTGGGTAAAACTGGTACAATGTTATATTTTTACTGGTTCACCCCTAATAAAAAATACTCTTTCAAGAACAAAATCTAATACCAGTGATAACCACACCATCTTGCAGAAAATTACCAATAACAACTTGCAAAAAAAGATCAACTTATACAGGAATTTCTACTGATAGCTGACATAAATTATACTTTAAAGAGAATATGAAATTCATTCCGGTACCTGCTCAAAATCGCTCAGCATGTCTTGTCAAGGTTTCTATTTATCATTATTAAATTGTTTAAATATTTTTCTGAAAATTGGAAGGATAAACCCATTAGATTTAAACTGACTCATTCACTGAGAAAAGTCTGAAAGACTCACAATTACTTTGATCATGCTATTAAAGTAATGAGATTAACGGTAGTTAGATTACCAATGTCTGATTAAGATCACTTACTTATTAAGGACAAAGTTGGAAGCAAACAACATGAAGAGGCTCCATTCATTGCCTTGGCAACTGTAACCTAGTTTTGCCAGCTCAAATGCAAGCCGTCCCAGACCAGCTCCTGGAACCAACACAGTCACATCACCTGGATTACTTGTAAAAAAAAGAGAAATAATGTCAAAATAAACACCTGCAATATTTACCTGACTGTGAAAATATGATTATATTTTAAGATTTTAAAACAATTCTCAACAAACAGTTCCTTATTCTTACCAATATTGCTTCAATGAACTTTTGATACCTAAAATCAAAGTGATGTGGTGGGTAAGTTGTGACCAACTGCATGCTAAAAAAATATTGAGATTATGCAAAATTCTAAACCAATTTTTCTTAGTTTGAGAAAAATTACCCAATCATAGAACTACTAATCTAGCCCTCCATGATACTATTTTTAGCTAAAGGAAGCTAAAAGTTGTCTGCCGACCTTTGTAACTGTTGGAAAAAGTGATCTCCCCTTAGGTGTAAGAACTGGTGGCAAAGTTTAAGAACCTGTCAGTTACTACTGGAGTAGAAGGCACACTATATGGATGTAACTTGTAGGGAGGCTAGGTGGGTGTACGTGTATTATGATTGTGTAAGTTTTATGTTTATTATTATTGGGTAAGTTTTATTATGAGTGTATTATGATTGGATAAGTTTTATTATGAGTGTATTATGATTGGCTAAGTTTTATTATAAGTGTATTATGATTGGGTAGTTTTTCATCTAGTCATTCCGATTTAGCAATAAAGCATCAACTGTTCAAGATTTTGGTTTCAGACTTATGAGACAAAGGATGGGATTCTTGCATTCCACCTTGTTGAGAACAGATCCACCAATGGTTGGTCCCACTGGGTAGATATCTAAGTGAAAATTCTGTCTGTATTAGTTGATTTTTCCAAGATAATGAATCGGGTAGTATGTTTAAGTGTCCCAAGATATGGCTTACATGTATGTAGATTTGTTGTTGACAACATCACCTTAGAAAGTACCACACCATGTCACAAAGGTCTGGTCTGGGAACTTGGTCCCAACTTGTTGAGATAAGTCACTAATGTAGCGTTGTCAAACAGAATAAGAACTCTCTTGCCATTTAAATATTCCTGCCACCAGTGAAGGGCTTTCACAATGGCCTTCACCTCCAGGATATTGATAAGTAAATGGCATTCCTGTGGAGACCATGCATTACAGGCTTCTCAAAGGATGGCAGTAGGTGGGCTCCACAGCCTCCTGTACTCAGTACAGACTGTAATCTCAGGTGGCTGTACTTGCAGAGTTATACCCACAGTGAACCATATAAATGCCTTGATTCCTCATATGGTGCCTCAAATGTGTGCAGATGGAGAGAGGTTGGTTCAGATGTCAAACTTCTAGCCTCCATTGGGACAGAAGAATGATTTGCATTAGGCACATAAAAAGTGAAGTTAAGACAATGAGGTTTGATGCTGCATTGAGTGAGCCTAGTTGTTGAATAAATTCCTGTGCAGATAGGATTTTTCTCGAAAGTAAAGAAGCCAGATTTTCAATGCCTGATCCTGAGGTAGATGGACAATGATGCATGAGTATTGAACTCAATATCAAGATGAACAAACTGCATAGACAGCATTAGGTTGGATTGTACCATGCTGACAAGCAACAAGGATTATCATATAATACACAGATATAACTCAACTGCAAGATGTCATCCATGTAACTTGTTGCCACCGTAGACATGGCCTGGACATGCACCATTACATATGAGTGAAGACCCAGGAGCTGAAGTTGAGTCCCAATGGGAGCACAATGTATTGCTATGTGTAGATGAACTGCATGAACATCTGGAAGTCTTGTGAACAGTTACATAAAAGGTAAGCGTCTTTTAAGTCCACACTGACAGCAAAGTCTCCATTTTGGATGGTATTCCAAAACACATCTTGGTCTTTCCACTGAGAATCATAGGGCATGAATGAATTGATTGAGGTGGATGACTAAAGACTGTTACCTAAGAAATATCTGAGATAAAAAAAAAACGGACAAATGTTGGAACAAACAATGGAACCCTCTTGGTGTTTCATCTGCTTTGGCTTGTGAGAACTGAGGGCAGTACTGGGTAGAGCTTCAATAGGACAATTTTCAGAGGTTTGTGTCTTATGTGTGTTTCTTGTGTGCCTTATGTGTGTCCCTTGTGTGCCTTATGTGTGTTTGTGTGCCTTATGTGTGTCCCTTGGGTCCTTGCAGATTTCCTGTACTATCCTTGTACCAACACCGATTGCTAAAGAGTAAAATTGGTCACTTTAGTGGCTTGTTTGCAGACTTCTTCAATCTGGCCATTTAAAGGATGGTTATAGGATAACGGGTGTGCCCTCAGCTTGGCCGTGTGTTGGTCTTTCAGAAAATTGCAGGCAGAGAGCACCAAGTTGCATTCTGCCAATTGTAGATTTGTACCTGTGGATACAGCTTTGGTCAAAATGTGTTCAGTGGCTCTGTTCAGTTCTTGGACCATTCTTGAGTCTGATTCTCATGCATGGCTTGAGATATATGTTGTGGGAGAAGAGAAGCTATGTTCTGTGTGTTGGAAGATAGCCATGGAGAATAAGTCCAGGACTAAAGCCATGGCAATGATACTGCACTCTAACTGCCAAGTGTCATTAAAGTTCATTAAATCCATATGTGTGGAGTGTGGCTTTATTGTCTCCAAAGAAGAGATATGACTCTCAAATGGAGTTTCCAAATGAAATACTGGTGTATGGCCAAGATAGAAACACCAATGAACTGATGATGAAGGCTGGTAAAAATGTCCAAAATTCTCCCAAACTGAAGAAGTAACTCAAGTTGGATTCCTCCATTTCCACAAAAGATGTAGAAATGTGAGAGCTCTCGTCCAGGCTGCTGATGGAGAGTGAGGAGGAGGAGGAGGAGGAGGCCAGAACTCTGTAGAGCAAAGGTAAAAAACGTCCTTCATTGAGGTTCAGAAGGATGAATCTTCCTTTGACATCAGAGAGTCTAGATGTGAAAACATCACTTCAGAGCAAACATCTTTTGGTTGCATGAGGTGAGGCTAAGGTCTCCTGTAATGCATGAGACTTAGCTGGCAAAAAGTGACACGGTCTGCCATTCACTAAACACATGGAATGCCCTGAATTAGAAGCAATGACTATGAGATAGTTGCTGAATAAAGAGTCTCTTCTTGTAACAGAGTGAAGAGAGAATGTGAAGCAATATCTGTTGAAGCATGAAGAACTATTCTTGGCAACATGCTGAATGACTGTCTTGAGTGGGACATGGGTTAGATTGACTTGAGTGGGACATGGGTTAGACTGTCTTGAGTGGGACATGGGTTAGACTGTCTTGAGTGGGACATGGGTTAGACTGTCTTGAGTGGGACATGGGTTAGACTGGTCTCTGCACATCAGAAAAAGTCTGGTTTGACATACTGGAAGCCATGCTGTTAGTGACTAAACATGTAATATTAATATTTTGGTCCGTTGTGATCCCTAGTATATGGCCTAGGGGAGGACATCATTAAGATCATCAGTTTGGGATGGGTTATTGGATGTTTGATCCAAGTTACCTGTCCATAAACCTGCTGAGTGAGAGGGAAGTTGGCTGTTTGTCTACCTCCAACACTCACCGTTCTGCAATAGAAGTAGAGTCAAACCAAGAGAAGGCAAGTTAGAGGGACTGCCAATAATGCTGAGTCCGATGGTGTGACTTTGGTGACAGAGCTATTTCAGAGTATGTCAATGTCTGGCACTTCATGGTTGATGGGAGAATTCATTCATCCCCCTTGATCACCAGAAATTCTTTTACTGAGGAAAAATTAGCAAGCAGACTGCTGATGTCTTCATACCGAGATATGCGTTTCTTCACTTTGTTCAGTTATGATCTGTAAGAGAGAGCAAAACTGTTGCCCTGTACCTGCTTATAAGAATGCAATCTTTAAAAGTTGACCCAGAAATTGATAAGTCTAATTAAGCAAATAAGTGAGCAAGTAAAAGAGAATGACCATACAACTGATTTATGTGCTAAAATATTTCAACATTTTGTACCCTTTAAATTTTGTAACCGATAAGTCCAAAAAATAAATCATAGCTATTTTGTTCTTTACTTTTACATGCATATATTTTATTAAGATATGCAGTTTATTTGTACTTAGGAATAAGTTGAAAGTAAAATATTATGCCTCCATTTTATCAATAATTATTTGCAGACCTGAAAAATAACAAATAATAGGTATATAACAAATTATGAAAACTCCAGTGTGTACATATAATAAAACTTTAAGGATGTTTTAATTAAATGCCAAAACACATTTAGTTTTATGCTGAATGATACCATTATATTTGAGTGGGAACTTGAATCATTCTGGTGAACCTGTTATGTAGGACACTATACCGATTGCTCCAGCTGACATACCTATGCATAGTTAGGGATATCAAGATAAATGGGTAGTACTGTGCTATGAAAATGGCCAAATTCTTTTAATATTGATGACAACAATTGAGGTTGTTGATTTTTTGGCGACAACTTTATTAATGCCAGCACCATCTCTGAAACTGAACATTAATCTAATTAAAACTGATAATCTTTACCCTAATTAAAACTGATAACCATTGATCTAATTATAACTGAACCATCAACAAGAAAGTCATTATGTCTTCTTTGTATTTATCTTCAATGCAGCCTGTGTACAATTGTTGCCAAATTCTGGGTACACAATAAAACAATGCCACTGTTTAGTTCTTCGTTGATTCTGCTCAGTTATCTGGTATACTCAACCAAGCACCAAACAATGGGGTTGTCTTAAAAGGCTTCTTGCTTGATTTTATAAATCAATTTATCAACCTTTTAAATGGAAAATAAGATACCACCAATGCCTCATGAATTAACCCTCACACATACAATCTGAAACAGGTGTATTGCCTGAATTATCAAGAGCAATTTTGGTTACTGCCACAAAAATACATCCCCATTCCTTCATTTGAATCTTTTCTATTTTCTAGTCAGTATTGCAGACAGCATCATCAAATCACTCTGATATACACAGGCCTCTTGAAATGATGACATTGAAGTGGGACATAACCACTGAAGTGGGAGGGGTGGAATAATTTCATTTTACATTAGAACCTGTCTTGAAAGACCATACCTTATCCCAAATAATTATGTCTTCTCATTACAGGTGGTCTCATAACATGTCACAACTCAATACAACCAAGAAAAAGAGGCATTAAGAATTTAATCTCTCAAGAGAAGCTGTCTCTCATAACAGTGGCCTTTCAAGACAGGTTTTTCTGTATAATCAAAATCATACTACTCCCCATTTCTGCTCTGCAGTGGTGCCAAGTCACTGTTATAACAAAAGTTTAAATTAGCCTTGTTTAAATTTTTGTTATTTTATCCTGTCTTTTACAGAATGACTTAAATGTTTCCACAGAGAAGACTATTCCCTCATGAAAATGACTGGTCTACCCCCAAACTGGGTTTGGGCATACCTACTGAACTGTTGATCTCAAGTACATTATTAAGTTAATACCTTAACTTCAGCATGAATTTCAGTTGAAATATCTTTCAATTAAATACAAATTTCTTTTCAGAAACTCATAATGTCTGACAGGCAGTGTGAGAATATCTAACAAATATAAATGTTTTGGAAACTGCAGTGCTATATGGATTCAATATTACCTAGTGCATTAATGTATGCTTCTTGTGCACATTTTCAATGGTGTGTGTGCATTTTTGGATTTTCAAATTGCTTTAACAATTTGAGTCATACCACTACAAAGTCAATGTCTGCAGTGTGGCAGTTTATAGTAATGTCTATCACTGTGGCATCATGCCGCACACGTGGCATCATGTACCACTCACATTACACTGACATCAGGCTGACCAGTCCCAACACCAACTATTTGCTGAGTGCCAAGCAAGACAACTGCTAGTAAACGTTTTCAAATCTTTCGTAAGAATCAGTGGCTTCAAATTGGCAACCTCCCACATCCAAAGGGGATGCTCTAACTGCCGGGGCCACTGAAGCAGTCACTTTCAATGTAATAACTATTACTATGAGATAGTTGGTGAGTACACCTTAAATATTTACACTTCAGTCACCTATTTTGTCATATATGTATATGTACCAATTAATGATTCTCTTCCCAAAACATAAATACAAAATAAGTAACAATTGTTTTAGGTATTTCTTAATTAATAAGCAACAATAATGTTAACAGCTTTGCTTCCTACTTCCTAGCCACCTACTTGAAAAGCAATCAAAGAGGATACAAATGCTTTATTTTCCTTAGTTAACAGACTTTGTTTAATAATGGACAAGGTTCATACCAAAATAGCACTGTAGAAACCCAATCATTGTATTATTGTGAGGTTATCTTGTATTTGTCTTTTTCAACAAATGCCAAAGTTCTGATGCCTGCATGTGTTATCAACTGTTGCAGTTCCGATAATACTGAATAGGAAAAAAAAATACAATAATTGTCAATAAATATAGCATCCTCTCCTGATTAACCACACTACATTCCAACAGCACACATGATAACAGAACGAAAAACATGGCAAATAATGATATAGAATTATGCATACTTAGATACCAGCAATTAACTTACCATAAGTGAGGTGGAAACCTTTTTAAGATTTCATTAATAACTGGTTCATAGCAACACCTGCGTTCCTCTTTCCCCAACTCACTCCAGTCCCGTACAAACTGTTTCAGTGTAGTTTTGACCTTATCCATGTCAAAACCAGTAGGAGGTACTGGTTTAATGGGTTCTCCCTTAAAATAAAATTGTTCACAGTATATGTAGAAACATCTGCTTACCTTTTCTTGAAAACTTTACTAAATGCAGATTTTCATATTCACTAAATATTCCACTCTAACTCTTTTATTAGTCCTAGCAACTGAATTATTCCACTCTACCTATTTTGTTAGCTCTACCTCTATTATTAAACCACAGAATGTTCAACTATCAATTAAGATGGAGTGTTAGTTGATGTTGTTATTGTATGGTTTAACTCCATTTTTCAGCATTAGATAAGCTATACATGGCAGCCAGTATAGTGAAGGAGGAACCCAGGAAAAGCCCCGAAAGAATCACTGACCCACAAGAAACTACTGGCAAGCTTTCTCATGTACCCAATTGGCCAAGCTGGACAATCAAACCCACACAGAGGTGAGATGGCAGTGATCGATAATGGTAATGGTGAGTGCTTTAGACCGCTTGGCAGATGAAGTTTTTGACAGAAACAGTGTGCTGCAAACTTATGAACAATGGAATAATGGGACTTCATGTCCAGATGGATGAATAATGGAATAATGGGATTTCATGTCCAGATGGATGTATAATGGTATGATGGGATTTCATGTCCAGATGGATGAACAATGGTATGATGGGATTTCATGTCCAGATGGATGAACAATAGTATGATGGGATTTCATGTCCAGATGGATGAATAATGGAATGATGGGATTTCATGTCCAGATGGATGAACAATTGAATGATGGGATTTCATGTCCAGATGGATGAACAATTGAATGATGGGATTTCATGTCAAGATGGATGAACAATTGAATGATGGGATTTCATGTCCAGATGGATGAACAATTGAATAATGGGATTTCATGTCCAGATGGATGAATAATGGTATGATGGGATTTCATATCCAGATGGATGAATAATGGTATGATGGGATTTCTTGTCCAGCTGGATGAATAAAAACCATGGTCTCATAATGTTTTGAGTTTCAAAATTTTAGTACACAAAACAATAGCATTATTGATATTCTTGTATTGAACAACCAGTATTTCAAAAGCATGTTTTCATTAATTAATCAATAAAAAGCAACCAATTAATTAAAAAACTAACCAATTAATCAATCATATTTAAGGGATTATTCTGACTAAACAAGGGCTGGTGAGGCCACAACTGACAGTATATACATGTGGATTTATGCTTAACTTATTTTCAAGGCCCGAGTAGCCTAGTGGTCTCCGTTACGGATCACTGCCATCTCACCTCTGTCAGTGTTCAAGTCTAGGATTCATCGAATTTGGATATGTGAGAAAGCTTGCCAGTGAGTCGATGGTTCTTTCTGGTGATTTCCCGGTTTCTTCCTCCACCATTAATACTGGCTGCCATGAATAACCTATCGTGTGCTGAGAAATGGCGTTAAGCCCAACAACAACAACAACATAACTTATTTACCAAAAATGTACCTGAATCCTGTTTCACTAAACTTCTCAAACATTTTCCTTAAAATATTGGACAACAAAATTATTTCACTTTTACTATTTCCAACAATATTAGTAACTTTGCAAAGGCTGAGACAGTATATGTGTACAGAATAAAAATGTCTTATTAGTTCTACAACTGTACACCACTGGCTATCTTCAGTCTTACAAATGAGAGCATACATTATTCAAATTTTCTGACTTCATCAGAGATGAAGCAAAACTCGCCTATAAGAGAATCCAATATGTTGTAACTGCCTTTTAATCTTTGATTTCTGCTGATTTTTCAGTGAAAAATTAATTGCTACTAATCAGAAGATTTAAAAAAAAAACAGAATCTTGATTAGACACTGATACAAACTATATAAAATATATTCCAATCTATGATTGCAAGTACTGATAGTAAATCAACTGGCCTCACATTCTGCATTTCTGTATGATTTTTGTTTTCAAATATATTCTCAGTGTCCTTGATGATGAGTTTGATTATCTCATAATTATGGTCTATACAAGCTCGAACAGTGTTGAGGTGGTTTACAAAATGGGATATCATCTTCTGATGTTCCTGAGGTAGCTGTCTATAGTTCTTCTCTGCATTTTCCACTCGGCGTAGTGAATATGTCCTGTCAAGAAAGAAATATCATGTCTCAATACATACAATCAGTACTGTTACTATTATTTGAAGTGAAAGGCTGAATGTCTGGTACAAATGACAAACTATTTCACACTTTCAGAAACAAAAGATGAATAAAAATCTACAACCAACTCCATGGTATTTTGCTAAAGTTCTAGAATCACATTTAGTTCTCCTACATATTGCAAAATAATCCTTATGACTGTTAAGCTGTCAAGCAAGAAACCTGTACTTGATATGATTGTGGAAGAAAGATTATTTATTATGTAATTAATTATGTATGGGAGAAACACAACTCATTTAAACTATTTCTAGTTTGCTTTCCTTACACAACTTGTAATTATATTTTGTACTCCTTTATACTTAACTGTACATACTCTCATAAGCTGCACAGACCCAGATCTGCTATCACATAATGTAATGGCAGATTGGAGTCTCTTTCTTGTTAGGTATAATCAGTAGAACAAACAAGGCAGACCTTGATCTGCAGGCACATTCTACAATGGGTGAACAGGGTTCATGTTTCTTGTATTCATGCTCAACTAATATTCTGTACTATCTTTGTTTCTTCTTTAATTTTGACCACTATCATCTTTAACAACCTTTGTTGTTTTTACATTTTCATTCTATCCATGCACTGACCCATCCTTGACCACTGGCCATATTGATGAATAATTGCAAAGTCTAATGGTCTGATGAAATGATGTAGATAAAACTCATCCTATTTATATCCAGCAATGTAGCAAAACTCTACTCCAAATACTTATTTATATTATTTTCTTCAGTAATGCATCTTTTATTTTAGTTTACATACATTTCGGGTTTAATTTTTACTGCTTTTTAAAATCTTTCTATTTCTGAAAGGCTGCCTTTCCTTAGCAAAATAAGAAAAGTATAAAATTTAACAAAATTATGAATCACTTAAATGAAAGATTCTTTCATAAATGGTCACAAGTCATCCTAGATACCTGCACTTTTTGATCATTTGCAAGCTAAGGACCTAGCCTGACAGAAGCCACAATATGGTTTGTTTCCTTTTCCCTCTGATAGTTCATTTTCATGTATGAACTGATAACCTAAACCTGCAACAGCTCTTATGCAGGTCTGTTTTTGTTTGCAATTACCTTGACAATAAATAATACCCTGGGGGGGGGGACATTTAGGGAGAGAGATTTTATTTTTTTTATTGCCTAAGCATTTTGCTGAATTAGGTTCATTGCTGTGTAATTAACCCAAAGGCTATTCCATTGATTCTTGCAAAATCAAAATCAGTGAAAAGGTACAAACTAATCAAAACAGCTGGAATCAGACTTTCCTTTAGCACAGTCATTTATTGCAAGGAGAATATTGCAGAAATTAATATGTTTCAACTTAATTACATCTCTAATTAATTGGCAGCATTTTGGTTGTGTGTTGACAATTACACACATGTGACTTCCTTTACATTGGTATTGGGTATACAAGTGCCAAACACACTCAAAACCCTTTTGATGTCTGTGCTAGAACTGTTAGTATCATTACTCAATGTATCATTAATGATGTAACTGACCTAAGCAGTATGTTGAATCACACATGTATGTTTACAAGGTGGTAACAGAGTGTCAATATCAAAATATTCTATCTGGTTCTTCTTGACATGGTCTCTGATAGCTGTCCATGTGACACTAAATCCATTGCCTCAAGAATTCATCTGTCAAGAATTCAATAAATTCTGCTAGCAATTAGATTTTGATTATAAAACATAATAATATCCTGTTTAGCTTGATAATTAGTCTTTGACTGTCATGTTTTGTTTATTAGAATCTAGTGTTAAATTTTTCCATCTACTCAAAATAGACCTAGTAGCAGTTTTTTCAGTTTTATTTCCCCTTAAGTAGAAACCATGAACCTATTTGAGATAAATGCAGAGACCAAACTTCTATTTATCAACTAGTTCATAATACTAACCACAAAATATGATAAATGATATTCATAAAATTGTTCCTCCAAGACTGATTCACCCCTGTACTAGACTGTATATGACAGTGATTCAAATGCTTGCAAAATAGATATAACTTTACTGCTTAATGGTGAAAGGAAATAAGATAATGATTATACTGCTGTTGAGAGGACTTTTGTTGGCATAACGTCATTACATCATGTAAGAGAAATGTAAATTTAACAGTCATCATTTTATCCACACACAGGAAGGGCAAGAGAGGAAGAACAAAAGGCATCTGTATGTTTGAGTAAACAGAATTTTGCACAAATTGCCATTACGGAATGAGAAAGACAGATGATTAATCAATCCTTTGTCTTCCATTGCATCCAGTTTACGCAATTTTGACTGCAGATGACAACTCTCTTGATTGATCGATCACAAAAGGTATGGAATCCAAGCCAAGTTACTGTGATCAACTGCAATTAACATCAGAAACTATTTTTTTATGTCTTTTGCCAAGCTTTCTGCAGTTAGCATACTCATTGTTCACACCAAACCAAAGAAATGCTTTTGCTGTGCAAGTTTTTCATAACTCTGATTATGCTTTGAAACATTTTCACCAATATCAATTACAAATATAATGCTAAAATTCTGATTGATGCTAACCCAATTTTATTGTTCAGATGCATGTAAGCTTTTGGGCAATCTTCAGAAATAAAATATTACAATCTGACCAATTATACAATAATAAGCCTATTTGTAAACAAATTAGGTAAGAAAATTATTACAATACTAGACATGGAGGAAAAAGAATGAATACTCCTGCCAGTGGCGGCAAACTTTCAAGGTGTGTGTGTCACACTTTATCCACTCAACCACAAAGCAGTATACTATCTAAAGAAATTGTGAAATGCTCCAGCAGTCAGAAATAGGACAATACATACTTTATTATCTGCATGTAATATTTGAAAGAATTAGATCCATGTAATGATTAGGTTATTGACACATCATATCCATATTTCTTTTTTTTAATTATAAAAGTTTTGTTTTTTGTTATTCCTCTTTTAAAAATTAGCAAATAATAGGATACACATGGAGACATCCTTGAAAAACACTCTAATTTTTGGGAAATGAAAGTCTCAACATCAAAGATTTGTAACCTTTTCTACATTATTAATTATTTCAACAACACATTGGAGTCATATTATTCAGGAACAATTATCAAACTTCCATTATTACTGACAGGACCAGAATTGCAGCCATTCAATATAAAATGCCATATCAGATGGATTCATGTTATAGAAACACCTTTCCAGGCAGAAATTTATATTATTTTCTGATAATAATATTTTGTGACAGTGCTGACAATGGTCACTGCTTTGATATCTGCAGAACGTCTGTTGAAGTAAAGTCTTTATCTAAGCAAGAACATTTAATTTTCTAAAAGAGGGGGGATGTTTGAAAATAATTGTCTCTCCATTAGTAGTATAAAAATTACAATATGCTATTCTTACTTTTTTACTTGCAATACATATATTTTGATGAATGAAAGAACATTAAATATTCTAGTCAGAAAAAACAATCTAGCACCAGGAATTAATTGACCCTTACAGTACTTTATGTACTAAGAATTTAACTAGTTTATAGTCGGACAGAAGTATATTCAACCTATAACTAGACCTTTATATGGTTGGCATTTAAGTTAAACAGATGTCCTTTACTCAGAGAATTACTTTTCATCTTTAATTAATTGCATAAATATTAACTGTTCAAGAGAAGCAAAAATATTTGTGCCTCTCATCAAGTCGGTGAGCTTTTTCCAATATCTTTGAATAAATTAAATATATAAACTAATTGCAAAATATGGTGGTGTTCTGTAGGTTTATGTTGCTGTCATGGAGTAAATAATGAAGGGGGTTAAGCCGCCCACTATGACCTGTGGGCTTCCGAAAAAGCATGTGAACTGTACTGTACATTTATGTCCATTCTAGTACCCTATCCATTCAACAGGATACTAAAATCAGTATTACAGTCAAAACAGTTTTACTGATGCAGTTATTCATGTTGCCATTATATATTAAAACTGGCTGTCTGTTATGTTGAAATTTATCTTCCCCATCAAAAAAGGATTTTATATGGATTTGCTGATTGAAAACAAAGAGAATTAGTGAATTTAAGGGTTTTTCGTGTTAAGTTCAGTTAACATCACAAATGATAATGATTGGATTTTAGACAAATTTCTCAATCTGTATAACTCGGTGACGATCAGTATTAACAAAAAATATGTTCTTGGAGATACGTTTTCTAGAGAACTGAGAGTTTACCATTGTCCAAAAAGGGTAGTGTAAACAAGGGACGGAACTATGCCTGTCATACGCATGTATGTTTAAGCTAATTTTTTAATTTTAGTTTATAATTGGTATAATAGCTCTAATGCTTCGTGTTATATCAATACAAACGACGTCTTAATAAAATGTATCCATGTGTATGGTATATCGAAAACAGGCTTCACAGGTACAAATACTATACGAAACGAGATGTATGGTCTTATACAACTTCAAAACGATGTTAATACATTCGCAGATTTTAAAAAGTAAAATTTAAATTCCTAATAGTTATACCGGTAATATTTAAATGCATTTAATATCCTGAAAAAATGTTCTTTTTCCAAAGTTTCTTCGTCTTTCTCCATGTCCGCCGATTAGCACGAAGCTCAAAGGGAGGCAACTTTATAATTTTGTTTTATTCCATAATGGGTCTCCACATTTATCGAGAACCACTGTTCCGTGGTCACTTAGTGGATGATGATCTCTAGATACTTTTATAGGCTACTTGTGGCTTTTTTGTTGAGCAAATTAGTAATATATAGCGATTTGGCAGGGACTTTCTCCTGTAAACAAAATGTACATTTAGAACAGATGCTAAGTTATAGGTACTGAACCTTTGACAAATTAAAATTTAGAATTGAGTACCATTTTAGCTTAATTTGACTAGCCTTTATTAGTAATGTCCAAAGAAAAAGGGTGAGATATAATTGTTGGTTTATTAGCTTTATACGAATAACTCGAGTGAGGTCACAGTGGATAGCAATAAAAATTGGATTTGTGTATGGCAGTAATTATTAATGCTCAGAAAATAGAGAAATTCCTTGTTCCTTCTAGCAAATAAAAATCTTGTAGTGTTATTTTAATCTATCAAAGAATCGGAAACTTTAATCTGATTTGATGAATTCAGGTAATAGTATCCAATGATCCTTTGTCCAGACTGCGTTATATATTATTGACACCTGGATCGCATCCGACTGCCCAGTCTTATAGACTCTTGGACCATAGGTATATATAAACGTGTGAGTATTCTTCCTGAGTAGTAATAGGGGGCGATTTGGCGTCAATGGGAGTTATCATTAAAATATTGCCCGCGGCCCTTTGGCGTCAAGATTTTTGGCGACAAATGGCACAGCGTGGGGTAATATAGCGTCAAGGGAATTTTGTATTAGCACACCCTGGGTCTGTATAGCGTCAAGAGAAATGACCCCAGGTAACATGACATCACGGTACTGAACACTTGGTAACAGTGTAGCAAGGAGCTGACCTAGTTGTCCTAAATACGCGCAGCTAGCACTACAACTCTAGGGAGGGACCTATAAAATAGAGACATAGAAACCGACATATATTACTCTAAAACCTAGAGTTATATATAAAGCATTACATAGACTTGGAATATGTTAATGGTGTTCATAAATTTGCATATTTATAATGATGCTATAAATAGTTTTAATCAAGGAAAAGACTAACACCAAAATGGATGTGACTAAAAGTATCGTTAAAATGACGAAATTGTCCCAGAACTTAACCAAGACTAAACATGTCCCTGAACATTAATTTACATTGGTTTAGACTAAAATTAATACTAAAATTGCGACATTGTTCAATACTATAGTGGAAATTAAGAAAATCTGGAACATTAATATTCAAGTGAATGTGACTAAAAGTAACGCTAAACATACGAAATTGTTCCAGAATATGACGGAGACTGAACTTATCGCAGTAGATTAAGTTCTATCAGGGTTCCTGCAGGTCATGGAATCCTGGAAAAAAATTTGGAATTTAAAAAATAAATTTTAAGGGTCTTGAAAAGTTATGGAATTTCTCAAAACCATGAAAAGTTTTGGAAAAGTCCTGGAATTTGTGACAATGGAGTTAATGATATTGATTACTTTAAATTTTATAGAGCACCGAGAACCGATTAAATAAAATGATAAAATTACAATCGATAAATGGTTTCAATTCATATAATAAGAGTAAGTTCTCCTAATGGAAGTATCACATGATTTCAGGTGTAGTTCACTAAATAAAAGAAAGCAACTGGAAAGTAATGTATTTTGTTAATATTGTAAGTAGGAACACATACAAAAACTACTAAGAATTGTTTCCTTTTTCTTTTCAATATAAATTACATTGATCATTCGATTATGACATGAATTACTACATAAAGTCAAAGTGTGCTTGCCCATGTAAATTTAAAAAGTACATATTAAATATATTTGTTGTTAACTTATTTCTTATTTGTTATTTTTTATGTTCATTTACTTGACAATGCAAGATAGCGCGGTCCTTGAGTTTTATGAAATGGCCCTGGAAAAGGTTTGGAAAAGTCATGGAATGTATTTTTGTTAAGTCTGCAGGAACCCTGTTATATTTGCTTAGTCTAAAAGTAGAACTAAGATTACCAAAATCTCCCAAACCATAGTAGAGACTGAGAAAAACTCTGGAAGATTGTATTCAGATTGCCTTGACTTAAAATATTCCACTAAATTTCAGAAAAGATAGCGGACTTGAATGGAAACTGGTAACTAGTCAGATGTATTGGTTGTTAGAAATAGTTAAAGACGAAGTGTAACACTAAATTCTGAAATTGCACCTGGCTTTAGCGGAGACTGAAAATAATCCATAGATAATTTTTTAAAATGTTACCAAGACTTAAAGTAGTACTGAAATTATCTAAACTCATACCGACCATCGTGGAAACTGAAAAATTGTAAATAAAAATTAAACTAAGCGATACTATTACATCTATGGTAATTAGCATTATGGGACCCTACTTTTTTAAATAGAGTGTCAAATTTTATAGCGTTAATATTAGCATTAAATGACCCTACTTTGTACTATAGAGTCAAGATTTATAGCGTTAAATGGAACACCCTGGGACACTAACAGGAAGTTTGTATGGGAACAATAGGAATGGAACAGATAAGGTAACGTCTCATTAATGGACACATGCAACCGAGAATAATGTTTTTGTGAGTTAAACACAAATTATAAAACAACTAAAAAAGCTTTTCAGGCAAGAAAGAATAAGTCTTTTCGAGACAGTGGACTGACCCTCTAAAAGGTTTTTATCGCGAATGCATGCTATCCTCACCACCGAAACGAGTAGCATAAAACACAACACATACTATCGCATCAACGAAATGAGCAGCACAAAACACACCCTATACCATCTCATCAACGAAAGGAGCAGCATAAAACCCAAAATAGACCATCTCGTCAACGAAAGAGAAGCACAAAAAACACACCCAATACTATCTCCTCAACGAAAGAATAAGCAAAAAACCCAGAATATACCATCTCATCAACGAAAGAGAAGAACAAAACACACCCTATACTATCTCATCAACGAAAGAGAAGCATAAAACCCAAAATATACCATCTCATCAACGAAAGAGAAGCACAAAATCACACCCTATACCATCTCAACAACGAAAGAGAAGCACAAAAAACACACACTATACCATCTCATCAACGAAAGAAGAAGCATAAAACCCAGAATATACCATCTCATCAACGAAAGAGAAGAACAAAACACACCCTATACCATCTCATCAACGAAAGAGAAGCATAAAACCCAAAAAAGACCATCTCATCAACGAAAGAGAAGCATAAAAACACACCCTATACCATCTCAACAAAGAAAGAGAAGCACACAAACAGACCCTATACCATCTCATCAACGAAAGAAGAAGCATAAAACCCAAAATATACCATCTCATCAACGAAAGAGAAGAAAAAAACACACCCTATACCATCTCATCAACGAAAGAAGAAGCACAAAACCCAAAAGAGACCATCTCATCAACGAAGGAAGAAGCCAAAACACACCCTATACTATCTCATCAACGAAAGAAGAAGCACAAAACATACCCTATACCATCTCATCAACGAAAGAAGAAGCATAAAACCCAAAATAGACCATCTCATCAACGAAATGAGCAGCACAAAACACAAAATCTACCATCTCATCAACGAAAGAAGAAGCACAAAACACACACTATACCATCTCATCAACGAAAGGAGCAGCATAAAACCCAAAATATACCATCTCATCAACGAAAGAGAAGCACAAAAACACACCCAATACTATCTCCTCAACGAAAGAAGAAGCACAAAACACAGAATATACCATCTTATCAACGAAAGAGAAGAACACAACACACCCTATACTATCTCATCAACGAAAGAGAAGCATAAAACCCAAAATATACCATCTCATCAACGAAAGAGAAGCACATAAACACACACTATACCATCTCAACAACGAAAGAGAAGCACAAAAACACACACTATACCTTCTCATCAACGAAAGAAGAAGCATAAAACCCCAAATATACCATCTCATCCACGAAAGAGTAGAACAAAACACACCCTATACTATCTCATCAACGAAAGAGAAGCATAAAACCCAAAATAGACCATCTCATCAACGAAAGAGAAGCATAAAAACACACCTTATACCATCTCAACAACGAAAGAGAAGCACAAAAACAGACCCTATACCATCTCATCAACGAAAGAAGAAGCATAAAACCCAAAACAGACCATCTCATCAACGAAAGAGAAGAACAAAACACACCCTATACCAGCTCATCAACGAAAGAAGAAGCATAAAACCCAAAAGAGACCATCTCATCAACGAAAAGAGAAGCACAAAAAACACACCCTCTACCATCTCATCAACGAAAGAGAAGCATAAAACCAAAAAAATATACTATTTCATCAACGAAAGAGAAGCACAAATAGCACACCCTATACCATCTCACCAACGAAAGAGAAGCATAAAACCCAAAAAATACCATCTCATCAACGAAACGAGCAGCACAAATTATACCCTACACCATCTCATCAACGAACGCGAATGTAAACACACACACACACACATTTTTATTGAAGTGAGTGTTTATAGTTACACTTCACAATATTTAGACAAGTTGGCAAAATGGTAAATTGAAAAGTATTTTTTTTCTAGAGATTTGGTTAGCCCTGAAAAGGGCTGTTTAATTGAACTCCAATGACATCTGGCTAATGCTGACATCTTCCAGGACGAGCACCGCACACACATCGTCGGCTCCAGTCATTCTCCCAATTTATTGCTCTGACAAGCAGAGCAAACGGAGCTTGAGTGGCTTCACTATCCCACTCCTCCGTTTGTGGAATAGTGAAGACCTGCTGAACCTCTTGTCTTCGGGGTCAGAGTCGGGATTGAATAACTGGTCTCATTTCCTGAGGTCTTGGTCTCTGCGGTGCAACTGCTGCTGCTGCTGCTGGAGGTGACCTCACCTCAGGTAGCACCTCACACACACAAGTTTTATCATAGGGTGTTACAGGATCCTCGCTGGTTCTCTATCTCCTCTTCTTTCTTTTTTGTATCCTCCTCTTCCTTAAGTTTCACTTCTTCATAATCAGTTCGTCCAGGAGACGTCTGGCATGTTTCAGATGCATTTGGAGTTCCGAAAGTTTTTGTAGTCTACTACTACTCAAAAGAAAATGTTGACGAGTCCACAATGGGAGCTAGACTGACGTATGCTCGTGTTTATATCCTTGGAGAACGGACGTGATGGAAAACATCCCCTAACTTTTTATTATGATATGAAACACGCGGACTTAAAAGAAGTTCTCACGTTAACTTTTTTGACTTACCAACACAGTCAGATTTTTTTGTATGTTGTTGGACAAGACAGAGAGAAAAGGGTGGGTTTTGTTTGTTTCGTTTTGTGGTTTTACTGACCCCCTAAAAATTGAAGTGTTTATAGTCACACTTCTAAAATTTTAAATCTTAAATTTTTTTTGGCAAATGAAAGAAGTATATCTTTTCGAGAGTCTTCAGTAGCCCTGAAAAGGGTTGATTGTTGTTGTTGTTGTTTTTTTTTTTTTTTTTTTTTTTTTTGACGAAGAGTAAAGGCAATCTTTGTTGAATTTTACTGTCTAAGATTGCAACCCCGTCTGGCAGCAGGTTTTCCTACACGATAAGGTCTGCTTCTGCGAAAAGAGAAAGTGAAGTCTTTGGTGTCTATTCGACAGTCCACAAATCCTTTGTCTGGTTCTTGTTGTTGATATTGTTGTTGCTGCTGCTGCTGTTGCTGCTCTTCTCTTTGCCTCTTCTGAATTCTGTATTTCTCAGTCCATTCTTCTTTTTCTTTCTCAATTTCCTCTCTAAAGACATTCTCAATGAGATCTTGGGCTATAGAGAGCATTCTGACATTCTCTATCTCTTCATGCTTCGGTATCAGGTTTAGCCTGAAAACGATGTAATTGAACGTAAGCTTCGTTGAGTTTAGCTAGTCTGGAAGGCATCTTCGTAGGATGACGAGTCAACAGTGAATGGTCAGACTGGAGACCCGTTCGCTTTATATGGTACAAGCGCGGACGGGATAGAAAACATCCCTACTGAGTTTTAGTTATTGAAACGTGAGGATAGCTCATGTCATGAGGAGGGATAGAGAGAAAGTCAAAGAGCATATATTCAAACTGTGGGTCTTTTTTTATAACTAAACAAACGACAGACACGTTTTTTTTTTCAAAATACAACATTTTTTATTCAACTAACAATGAATAGAATTAACAAGGAACAAGGAACAAACAACATTTCAATTTAAAATACAAATTATTTTTGACAAGGTTGACAACATTGTGAAATCATGTGAGATTTCCATTGATTCATATCATGAGGCCATTGATGTACACTAAGTTTTCTAGCTAAAGACAAAAGATAACCATAACGGTCACAAAACCATCGATCTACTCTTTCATCATTTCTAGAAGAGTCACGATCAAAAAAAGTGACTAAATGTTCTAAAGAATGTCCCAGACTGCGATGATGAAGAAAATACACACAATATTGTCCACACACCATGGAATCGTTGCTTTGTAACTTCACATTATTGAATCGTGTCGTCTGGGCATTTCCTCTCATAAAGTCAATGATATCGTCTTCCAAAGGTGGTAATCCATACGAATCAAAGTACTCCACACAATTGACCTGAGGAAAGTACACGGCTACCCAGTGAGTTCCTGGAAGATGACTGTCGTCTGTGTTGATGACATAAGCTTGGTGGTCTTGAGTTTTGCGATGTGGGAGTTCATCTTTAGCACACACTACAGGATTCCAAGAAGCAGTATACGAACTGTTATTCAAAAGGTAATAAAGTTCCCAGGTATCCATATTTTCTGCTTGTTTTGTTTCTCTTGTTTGTTTTCTTCACAGGTGATGATAAGTCATCAATTCAATTCTGACTTTTTGCTTGAAAAGTTCTGACAAGTAACCGTTTCTTCGCCTGGTTTCCCAACTCTGGGCTAAGAGAGCTTCGATGTGATAGATTTCTCGAGTAGTCAGTGGAGGACAGGAATGATCACACAAGCCTTTATACCACTCATGCAACACGGTTTCTTCTGCGATGAGACTCCAAGCTTCGTCCAGATACTCGTCCAATTTTTCTTCTTGACTCATCATGAGACATTTATCGTGTTGAATTTGACTGGGATGATTGTTTTGACATCCATAGCAATCTTTCTTGACCAATTCCGTAATTTTATCTGCCAAATGTTTAGCAAAACAGGAGACTAAATGTTGTTCTTGTTCTGGCCATCTTGACTTCACGACCTCGTTTTCTTTGTCTTCGTCTTTGAAATTGGTTTTCACGGTATCCTCCCATTCCATGGATTCTTCCACTTTCAAAGAAGGATAAGTGTCCTCCATAGTGACTAATAGTCTAGAATAACTTCTCTCAAACTGTTGATTTCTATGGTATTATCGAATTCAGCATACAGGATGACGTTCGTTGTGTGGGATCTGCAAACTGAAGTTCCACTCGCAGTTGACCGGATTTTATAGGGTGGAAATGTCCCTCGTCACTGCCTTGGTCTGGAGTGAAATCAAAGGCCCACAAAGTGTATCCTCCAACATAATCGTCGTACGAAATGCCGTGACTGGTGTTGGTTCCTAGTTGACCGGTAGCTTCGTACAGGGACAAGTACGATCTCAAGTAATTCTTCTGGTCAAAGTTAGGTTCAAAGGGTCTGGTACACAGAGTCTTGCCATCGCGACTGACTTCAATTTTGGACACTTTGTAGTGGTTAAACTCAAAAGGATTTTCATTGTTGGCTCCGTTGAAGGCTGCATTGCTAACGATGCCAACGATTAAACGTTTGGGTAACTGGCCTTGGAATAGATGATCTTCGATCTTGGATCGGAGTCCAGTAGCAATAGTGAATGTTTTCACTTCTACACGCCGTATCGGATACTTGGCAGTGGTTCTGCTCAAGGTGTGACTGATGTCGTTTCCCGCTTTAGGTAACACTTCTACGCGGCGCACGTAAAGTCTGGCTTCTTGACTTTTGGTTTTGTAGTGGACATTTTCTTCAGCCATCAAGTGGAAAGCCGTACTGCTACGATTCAATCTCAGACGAATATCTACTCTGTTCAGCAAATACTTCTCCTGCAACCACATGTCCAAATGCAAACGATCCATCAGTTCTAAATTATGGGCTCCCATGATTTTCTTTTGACGAGCAACAAATCCTTTATTGTCTTCATCTAGTTCGTCGAACTTTTCTGGTGTGTCAGGTTTCCAAATCACGCAAGCATCCAGATGAGTGTTCTTGGCCTCCTTTCCGTACGTCAAGAGATTTTCTAGGTACGCTCGGTAAGGGTAAGTATCCATGCTACTGCTGATCAGTTTGTTATTCAAGTACAAATCCACTTCGCTAAACAAGGAATGCATGAAATTGTTGACGGGAGCTACTTTGGCATCATCTGCTAGATTGGAACCGTCGGATTTTTGCACTTTGACTTTCAGATACAAGTAACTGCTATTCAGATCGATGTAATCTTCCGGTTGTCCTTTGATTTCAAACTCGATGGGAGCGGAATCCGTCAAAGAGGAAACAGGATGAAATTCGACAAATTGGGATTCTTGCATGGTCATCATAGTGGGTGGCATGGCAAACAGATCCAGTTCTGACTTGGAACAGGCACAAGACTCTCGATGCATCATTTTCTGTTGTTTTTTGTTTACAATTTAATAATCAAAAACGTCTAAGTCTCGAACAGTTTTTCTTTTCTTAGTCTTTCTAGCTTTGAGAGTATGAAGTCCTTTGAAAGGGTGTTTTCGTCGTCTTTTTCTACCTTGTCCTTGTTGGAACCTCAGAGAAGCAGGAATGCCTGACTCCTCAGCAAACGTGGCATTTATAGGATTTTCTCGTCGACCCAAAATATCTTTGCCTGTTTGAAGCAAAACATTTTTGCCTGCTCGTAAGAAAGCTTCTTTGGGGTTTTGTTTGTCAATGATGACATCGTGGAGAAATTCTTTACCGTGTGTCATCGCAGCATCTTTCAGGGCGTGCAATCCCCGTGTCACCATTGGTTTTAACACGGGAACCACAGTACGAAAGACCGATTTGAGCATATCCCCTAAACCATGTCCTCGTTGTCGAGTGACTCCTTGGTACACAGGATACATGACTGACAAAAAAGTTTTTTTAGAGTACTCTTTTTCGAAAATGGAGTTTCACAGTGACTTTCCCTTGGGTGAATGGAATATTTTGTCCCAGATCTCCTTTTATAGTTATGTTGACAGTGTCAAAATACGACTTACTGACAGGTAAATAGTGAGGATGTACAAATTCACGGTGAACGTGATAGGTGTTTCCACCTTCTTCGTCAGCAGCCATGGCAGAATCCACTTTGAAAGGAATGACACGCAGTAACGGTACAGAGGTGTGACCTACTACGTTGTACTCCACTACATCGGAGTACACAAAAATCAAATTCAGTCCTTGGTTCATTACTACAGGAAAGTGAAATTGTTTGGCAAAATCCAAATTGTTACCTATGGGTGGCATTTTGGTTGGATGATTCTTGACCATTTCGGGGTTTCCACCTAAAATGTGATACAATTCAGGACAAAATGTAATGGCCAAGACTTTGTCATGTGAAAATTTCATCAGGAGGCGACGAGCTATTTTGTGGTATTCAATCTTGACACTTTTTTTAGTTTTCTCCAAGGCTTTTTCAAACATGATATTGAACCTGTCAGCAAGGGTGTTCACCAAATGTTGACCGCTAAAATAATAACCTGAAGGAATTTTCAACATGTAAGTGGTTCGATTAGTGACAGGATTCTTTGTTTTGGGAAAGTCAACTTTATCACTACGTTCATCCATGACTTGTTGCACTTGATCGTCTTCAACTTCTATGGACACAGTGTTTTGAGATTCAACGATGTTTTTAATTTGTGTTGGGTGAATCATTTCTACCAAAGCCACTTCCCAATAGGCTTTGTCATCAAATTGAATGGCCTGAGGTAATTTGGCCGTATAACAGCACAAAGTGTTTTTGGGAAACACCTCCATGGAACTGTCACTGGGTAAGGTTAAGTAAAATTGGTTGTTCATAATTCCACAGTTCTAGTGTCCGAGGAGTCACTGGAGACCAGAGGAGTGTCTAAAAGAGAATGGTTAGGATGAATGTTGGAACTGACGTTGGACACCAGACTTCCGTTGTTGTTGTTGTTTCCGTTAGAGGAATATTTTAGGGACGGGTTGGGAAGAAGGTAACCAATGCAACTGCTGAGTAAAATGGTCCACAATTGTTTGTCTCCTTGTTGTAAACTTAGATTGGCAATGGCTGCACCGATGACACAATACACCACAAAGATTTGGCAGAAAAAGACGATTTGCGTTTTAGGCACACGTTCTCCACACCACACCCACAAGGGTTGCTTTTGTAGATCTTGCAGAGAAGAACTGGGGGAAGAAGCGTTCACAGTAGGAACTGAGGCTGTGTTGAAGACCATGATGGTCACTTCTTTTTATAGTCAATGATTTGCGAAGCGTTAATCCAAGAGTCAAAACTTGACGGATATCCTTTCCAATGTACTTTGACTTCTTTGACACGTCGTTTTCCCACTTTTCGTGTTCTTCGATCGAGAATGCTTTCGATTTCGTACACGTCGTCTTCTTTTTTGGTCACACGTTGTAACTCGGGTAAGTAAAACGTTCCTTTTAACACTTCTCCGTTCATGTCTTCCAATTTATAGACGGGAGGATAACGACCACGCACTCGTTCAGTGACACGAAACAATTCGGTGGTCCAGTTGGGCAAGTAACCTTTGTCGAAAGTACGTTTGGTTTTGCCAATGCGTACCCAATCTCCTGCGGCTAACTGTCTACCTTTCTTGGAACTAGTGACTGACGGGGACGTACCAAACAAACGCTCGGAGACGGTCACTTCGTTGTCGAGAGTCACTTCTTGAGGGGCACGTCCAATGCTCCGATGGTAAGATTGGTTGTACGATTGAACGAGGTGTGGCAAGATGTCGATGTACTTGAGAGTGTGTTGATGCGTAAAATATTTCCACATGCGTTCTTTCAAAGTGCGTTGAAAACGTTCCACGATACTGGCTTTAGTTTCGGGATTCTCGGTGGTAAAAAAATGAATGTCACGTTTCTTCAATTCTTTTTGGAAAGCTTGGTTTAGAAATTCGGTACCTTTGTCAGTTTGCCATCGAAGAGGGTGACGACCACTTTGTTTCAACACCAGTTTCAAGGCTCGAAATAATTCACTGCTCGATTTGGAAGTAAAGGGCACGACCCAAACAAATTTGGGAAAGACGTCAATGACACAAAACAAATATTTGTAGCCACGATTGTAGGTGGTCAAATGGGAGACATCGGTTAAATCCGCCTGCCATTGATGATCGATACCTTCCACTTGGGTGCGACTTCTTGAAAATTTTCGTCGAATAGGTTTGCGTAAGGTGTACGTAGCTTGTTCTTGTAACCATCGTTGCACTTGAGGTAAACGGACACTTTTCAGTTTTGTTTTGGCAGCACGATACAATTTTTGAACACCTCCGTAGCCAGCTGGATGAGATGGATCGTAGTAAATGCTAGCTAAGACCTTCTCCATTTTTTCTTTTTTGTTTTTTTTTTTAATAAGTGATCCAATCTTCGCTGATGCTTTTCGCTATGGAGCGAGAGGGTGGTTTGGAAACGGCTTTACGTGTTCGATGTGCCACAGGAGTCGAAGTGGAAGGTAGTTTTGGTAATGGTGTTGGAGGTGGTAATGGTGGTAAGAGAATTTCTTTGGTTTTCTTGTCTTTTTTCATTTCTGGTTTCCCTTCTTTCTTTTTTACTTCTGTCGAAGAAGGAGTGGACATCTTCTTTTTAACCCAAGCTTTAAGTTCTTCTCGTTGAGGTGTAGGGGAAGGGGTCAACAAGGACGTTGCAATTTTACTAGGAAGAGGAGCTGCTGGTGGTGTTTGAAAGACTTCTCGTACCTCTTCTTCAGGTATCCGTGGGGTTGCTTCTGTCTTAACCGCTGAGGTAAGTGGTGGTGGTGGTGGTGATGGACTTTTCATCAGGGCTTTCAAATCTTTCAAAGAAGGTACAGCTGTTTCGTCTAATGCTTTTTGGTGAAAGAGTTGCAGTCGTTGCAACAATTGACCGTACCGTTGAGATTTTTCCGTTTCGGACAAATCGCTACGATCCATCAACGATTGCAATTCGTGTTGTAATTGTGACATTTCGGTCAAATGAGGATTGGGAGGTAATTGTGGGGTCCGTTGTTCTTGCCAACGATGGTATTCCATCCATCGTTTATAAGGGACTAAAGTCAGTTTTCGTCCTTCCATTAGATTTCAAGAATTACGTCTGGGATCTTTTGACTCCAGTGTTCTCCTTTTATCTTCGTCCTCCCAGGATAGTTCCAAGTGATCCCATTACTCCTTGCAACAAGGGTTGTGCTATGTTTCCCAGCAAGGGTGCTAACATGGGTGCTAACAGGGGTAAAATAGCAATTCCTCCGCGTTGCACCAACATCTTTTTCTTTTGACGAATAGGAATTTTCTTTTGGACCATTTGGCGAAGAACGTGTCGATGTTTGGCTAAGCATTTTTTCTGATGTGCAGACAAAGGAATCGTGCCTTTCAAAACATTCAGACAACATTCGCACACGGTATCAATGACGTCCTTCGAGGCGGTTTGAATGAGTTTTTTTCGCATGGGTGAAGGAGCTTTGGACAGGACAGACAACATGTCCCAATGTTTGACTAAACGAGGAGGTAGTCCTTTTCTTTTCTTTCCTTTAGGAGTAGAAGAGGAATGGTTTTTGGAGGGTGACATTTTTTTGTGAATTGTTTCCAGGGCAGACACCAAAAAGTACACTAACGTCAATCACTTGGGTACATGACCTTTTATCCTTTTTTAGCACAACGAAACTGTCTTGTTTCCTTTTGGAACAGGAGAACGATACATCTTTGGGTACACGACAGCCACTTAACTTCATAGTTCGTCCTTGTTAGCCCTTATCCATATGGTCTTTGTCCCTGATCAATTTTTTTGTTGTCTCTCTTTTATAAATTGCTCAACCTTTCCCAACATGTTGTCAATATGTCTGTAAACAAAAAAAGGACTGAAGAAACCGCCTCTTTGGTGACTCCTTTTTTTCTTGGAACGACTGTGTCTTTTCTGTAGGTGCCGTCGATGCTGAACTAAACGTTTCTTAGGATGACGTGACTGACGTTTTCGTTTTCCTTTTCCTTTTTGCACAGAAGAACGACGATGGTGATGGTGTACACTTCTTGGTGGTGCCATCTTGAGGTGATTAGCAGCACAAAAAAAAACACACTGATGTTAAAATGGACCTCGGGTCTTTTTATACTGGAATGCGTCGCCACTGATTGTCTTTACGTCGTATCAACTTGATGACAGGCAACACACGTCGTGGAGGAGTTCGCAAAGGGCTAAATCGAGCCAATTCTTTGTTGGACAAATCCAGTAAACTTTGTAACACACCTGTTCTCTCTTGGACTTTGATTTTTGGGGCAGGTACTTTGTGAGCAGCAGCCGCTGCTGCTAAAGAGGAAGTGGGTATTACTGATGGAGAAGACATTTTTGGAGACGCTCTCATGTAGGTTGAAACTCTTTTCGGTGGTCTTTTCTTTTTCGTTTTCTGAGGTGGTGACTTGGTTTTACTACCGTGGTTCTTTTTCTTTTTCTTCTGGGTACGTTTGGGAGTAACTTGTTTCTTGGGGACAAGTTTGGGTGCATTGGGATCCCATTTTAGGAGGGAACGAATGATGACACCTCCTAGTGAACCACTACCTCCAGGTTTCAAAATGATTTGCTTTTTGGTTTGAGTGTCAATGCGAGGATCAGCTAGTTGCGTCAAGGCTACTCTGTTTCTGTCAAAAAAACGTTTGGTTTGATGTGGAATCTGAATGATGCCTTGCAGTAATTGACGTGCTGTCACCGTAAACCATCGTAAGACTTCTTTGAGACTGGCTTCTAAGACACGAGCACGTATTTGTGGATTTTTCTCGCGACTAATGCCATACAAGGCACGAATCAATTTAACGGGAAGATGAGACTGAAGGGACGTCATGTTGACAATGTGTGAGACAGAATCCAAGTAACCAAGGTTTTTATACTATTTTTGTCTTTGCTGGTCATGGTTAAGTCGACGACGGGGATGAGTACACGACAGGTCCACCGTCTTGACACCAGTGGTGAAACAGATGGGTACGAAATCGCAAATAATCGGGGGTAGTGGGTTTCAAATCCACGAGTAAATAGGCGTGTGGAGTTTGAGTGGCATCTTCGTACGCATGAGTTAGCCAAGGTGTTCCTAACTGTTTGGCTAAGACTTGCATTTGCGATTTATCTCTAGGACTTTTAAACAAGACCACGTAATGAGCATTGAGACTGATGGTACGATGGGCTTTACTTTGTTGAAACAAATTCTGAGTAATGTAAATGACACTGGCATTACGATGATGCCCTTTGCGTGTAAACCACAGCTTAATTTCTTCTTCGTCTTCTCCTAACATGTCATCAAAAATAACCAAATGGGTTTGACTGGGGTCAGACACGATACCGTCGTCTTCGACCGGAATGCCTTCCACAAACACAATGGATTCACCTTGACTTTCTCGTAGAAGGTTGTACGCGGATTGCCACTCTTTGTAACACCACACGATACGTTGAGGTGGACGATCGATCAAATGATGTTTATGTTCGATCAAATGTTTGACAAATTCGGTTTTGCCTGAACCGCTAGGTCCAGCAATGAGCATGTTAAAGGGATGTCGAAGATACAAGGCATCCCAACTAGCACGGTCTAAATGTTCGTCAATGACTTTGAAAGTGGAGGAAGAGGGAGCAGAGACAGTAGAGGTAGCCATAGTAGCGTCAGGAATGTCACCTTTCGTGTAACACGATGACAAACAAGACAAGAGTTTTTATACTTTTTCAGGACACTTTTATTGCAAACTTTAAAATGAAATAACACGAAAGACATAAATACATAATAGCCAAATGGTTAAGTACATGATTAAAAGACACATCAACACAACTATCGTGGAATATAAACAAGTTTCTACTTGACAACATTTTTTTGTCATTCAAATGTAGTGTCCTAGGGACAGTGTGTAATGTTCTAAACGTTTGTACATGGTTTGGTATTTTATGCTTCTCTTTCGTTGATGAGATGGTAGAGGGTGTGTTTTTTGTGCTTCTCTTTTCGTTGATGAGATGGTCTATTTTGGGTTTTATGCTTCTTCTTTCGTTGATGAGATGGTATAGGGTGTGTTTTGTTCTTCTCTTTCGTTGATGAGATGGTCTGTTTTGGGTTTTATGCTTCTTCTTTCGTTGATGAGATGGTATAGGGTCTGTTTTTGTGCTTCTCTTTCGTTGTTGAGATGGTATAGGGTGTGTTTTTATGCTTCTCTTTCGTTGATGAGATGGTCTATTTTGGGTTTTATGCTTCTCTTTCGTTGAAGAGATAGTATAGGGTGTGTTTTGTTCTACTCTTTCGTGGATGAGATGGTATATTTGGGGTTTTATGCTTCTTCTTTCGTTGATGAGAAGGTATAGTGTGTGTTTTTGTGCTTCTCTTTCGTTGTTGAGATGGTATAGGGTGTGTTTATGTGCTTCTCTTTCGTTGATGAGATGGTATATTTTGGGTTTTATGCTTCTCTTTCGTTGATGAGATAGTATAGGGTGTGTTGTGTTCTTCTCTTTCGTTGATAAGATGGTATATTCTGTGTTTTGTGCTTCTTCTTTCGTTGAGGAGATAGTATTGGGTGTGTTTTTGTGCTTCTCTTTCGTTGATGAGATGGTATATTTTGGGTTTTATGCTGCTCCTTTCGTTGATGAGATGGTATAGTGTGTGTTTTGTGCTTCTTCTTTCGTTGATGAGATGGTAGATTTTGTGTTTTGTGCTGCTCATTTCGTTGATGAGATGGTCTATTTTGGGTTTTATGCTTCTTCTTTCGTTGATGAGATGGTATAGGGTATGTTTTGTGCTTCTTCTTTCGTTGATGAGATAGTATAGGGTGTGTTTTGGCTTCTTCCTTCGTTGATGAGATGGTCTCTTTTGGGTTTTGTGCTTCTTCTTTCGTTGATGAGATGGTATAGGGTGTGTTTTTTTCTTCTCTTTCGTGTATGAGATGGTATATTTTGGGTTTTATGCTTCTTCTTTCGTTGATGAGATGGTATAGGGTCTGTTTGTGTGCTTCTCTTTCTTTGTTGAGATGGTATAGGGTGTGTTTTTATGCTTCTCTTTCGTTGATGAGATGGTCTTTTTGGGGTTTTATGCTTCTCTTTCGTTGATGAGATGGTATAGGGTGTGTTTTGTTCTTCTCTTTCGTTGATGAGATGGTATATTCTGGGTTTTATGCTTCTTCTTTCGTTGATGAGATGGTATAGTGTGTGTTTTTTGTGCTTCTCTTTCGTTGTTGAGATGGTATAGGGTGTGATTTTGTGCTTCTCTTTCGTTGATGAGATGGTATATTTTGGGTTTTATGCTTCTCTTTCGTTGATGAGATAGTATAGGGTGTGTTTTGTTCTTCTCTTTCGTTGATGAGATGGTATATTCTGGGTTTTGTGCTTATTCTTTCGTTGAGGAGATAGTATTGGGTGTGTTTTTTGTGCTTCTCTTTCGTTGACGAGATGGTCTATTTTGGGTTTTATGCTGCTCCTTTCGTTGATGAGATGGTATAGGGTGTGTTTTGTGCTGCTCATTTCGTTGATGCGATAGTATATGTTGTGTTTTATGCTACTCGTTTCGGTGGTGAGGATAGCATGCATTCGCGATAAAAACCTTTTAGAGGGTCAGTCCACTGTCTCGAAAAGACTTATTCTTTCTTGCCTGAAAAGCTTTTTTAGTTGTTTTATAATTTGTGTTTAACTCACAAAAACATTATTCTCGGTTGCATGTGTCCATTAATGAGACGTTACCTTATCTGTTCCATTCCTATTGTTCCCATACAAACTTCCTGTTAGTGTCCCAGGGTGTTCCATTTAACGCTATAAATCTTGACTCTATAGTACAAAGTAGGGTCATTTAATGCTAATATTAACGCTATAAAATTTGACACTCTATTTAAAAAAGTAGGGTCCCATAATGCTAATTACCATAGATGTAATAGTATCGCTTAGTTTAATTTTTATTTACAATTTTTCAGTTTCCACGATGGTCGGTATGAGTTTAGATAATTTCAGTACTACTTTAAGTCTTGGTAACATTTTAAAAAATTATCTATGGATTATTTTCAGTCTCCGCTAAAGCCAGGTGCAATTTCAGAATTTAGTGTTACACTTCGTCTTTAACTATTTCTAACAACCAATACATCTGACTAGTTACCAGTTTCCATTCAAGTCCGCTATCTTTTCTGAAATTTAGTGGAATATTTTAAGTCAAGGCAATCTGAATACAATCTTCCAGAGTTTTTCTCAGTCTCTACTATGGTTTGGGAGATTTTGGTAATCTTAGTTCTACTTTTAGACTAAGCAAATATAACAGGGTTCCTGCAGACTTAACAAAAATACATTCCATGACTTTTCCAAACCTTTTCCAGGGCCATTTCATAAAACTCAAGGACCGCGCTATCTTGCATTGTCAAGTAAATGAACATAAAAAATAACAAATAAGAAATAAGTTAACAACAAATATATTTAATATGTACTTTTTAAATTTACATGGGCAAGCACACTTTGACTTTATGTAGTAATTCATGTCATAATCGAATGATCAATGTAATTTATATTGAAAAGAAAAAAGGAAACAATTCTTAGTAGTTTTTGTATGTGTTCCTACTTACAATATTAACAAAATACATTACTTTCCAGTTGCTTTCTTTTATTTAGTGAACTACACCTGAAATCATGTGATACTTCCATTAGGAGAACTTACTCTTATTATATGAATTGAAACCATTTATCGATTGTAATTTTATCATTTTATTTAATCGGTTCTCGGTGCTCTATAAAATTTAAAGTAATCAATATCATTAACTCCATTGTCACAAATTCCAGGACTTTTCCAAAACTTTTCATGGTTTTGAGAAATTCCATAACTTTTCAAGACCCTTAAAATTTATTTTTTAAATTCCAAATTTTTTTCCAGGATTCCATGACCTGCAGGAACCCTGATAGAACTTAATCTACTGCGATAAGTTCAGTCTCCGTCATATTCTGGAACAATTTCGTATGTTTAGCGTTACTTTTAGTCACAGTCACTTGAATATTAATGTTCCAGATTTTCTTAATTTCCACTATAGTATTGAACAATGTCGCAATTTTAGTATTAATTTTAGTCTAAACCAATGTAAATTAATGTTCAGGGACATGTTTAGTCTTGGTTAAGTTCTGGGACAATTTCGTCATTTTAGCGATACTTTTAGTCACATCCATTTTGGTGTTAGTCTTTTCCTTGATTAAAACTATTTATAGCATCATTATAAATATGCAAATTTATGAACACCATTAACATATTCCAAGTCTATGTAATGCTTTATATATAACTCTAGGTTTTATAGTAATATATGTCGGTTTCTATGTCTCTATTTTATAGGTCCCTCCCTAGAGTTGTAGTGCTAGCTGCGCGTATTTAGGACAACTAGGTCAGCTCCTTGCTACACTGTTACCAAGTGTTCAGTACCGTGATGTCATGTTACCTGGGGTCATTTCTCTTGACGCTATACAGACCCAGGGTGTGCTAATACAAAATTCCCTTGACGCTATATTACCCCACGCTGTGCCATTTGTCGCCAAAAATCTTGACGCCAAAGGGCCGCGGGCAATATTTTAATGATAACTCCCATTGACGCCAAATCGCCCCCTATTACTACTTTCCTGACACATCATAGAAAAATGCTGAGTGGGCATTTTGAACAAGAAAAAATCTTCTCTCCATATGTATATGGCTTTTGGACCAGTAAATACAACACTATATATAAATATATTGGACCAGAATATGGAAACCGGGCATGCTGCTCCTTTACTTCGACTTCTTGAAGATTGTTATCGCTCTCTTAATAAAATCAAAATGAAGGCTCAGTTCTTATGGGTCTCGAGAATGCTTGGTATATCTTTCACGCAGAAACAACAAAGAATGTTATAGATTAACCGGCTATATATTTTAAAGGGAGTTCTTCATGTACACGTTTATGTTGTTGTTGTTATTTTTGGGTATGGGTAGTTTTTTATGGTCATAACTATTTAATAGTTCTTTAAAGACACGTTATTTTGGTCATCACTATTTAATAGTTTTTCAAAGATACGTTCTTTTGGTCATCACTATTTAACAGTTCTTCAATGACACGTTCTTTTGGTCATCATTATTTAATAGTTCTTCATAGACACGTTCATTTGGTCATCACTTTTAATATCTTCATAAACTATGTTTTACTTTATCAAACAGGCAACTCTGTACAGCAATGCATAAATTTTACCTAATTTGCAGTTCACTTAGTATGTTCATATAAATTAATATCACCCTGTCCAGGCTTTGTCTTACATAATGCAGAAATTGCAGATGCTAAGGTTACGCTGCAGCTAGAGAGTGAAGGCTGGGTCGACCGATTAGCCTAGAATGGAATAAAGGCCGACCTGGATAAGTTCCAGGCTAAACAGTGGAAATCCGAGGAATGCCTAAAAAGGATTGTTGTTGTTTGGGTGTTGACTGTTGGGAGGGTGACTGATGTAGGACGCAAGGCTATCGTTGTTAACGTTAGAGTATTTCAGAGAAGGTTTAGGGAGAAGGTAAGCAATACAGCTGCTCAGAACAATGGTCAACAATTGTTTGTCTCCTTGTTGCAAACATAAATTGGCAATTTTAACAACAATGACACAACATTTGGCAGAAAAGACGATTTGCACAGAACAGTGGCTTTTGTAGATTTTGCACAGAAGAACTCGGTGAAGAAGTCACTGCTAAGGTTGTTGAGGCATCGTTGAAAGTCATGATAGTAGCTTTTTTTTCTACAGTCGATGACTTGGGAAGCGTCGATAAAAAAAAAATCAAAACTGGAAAGATATCCTTTCTAAATACATTGACTTCTTTGACACTTCTTTTCCCACTTAGCGCTTTCTTCCAAAGACAGTACATTTGATGCCTCCATTTTTTGGTCAAGCGTTGTAACTCGGCAAATAAAACGTTCCTTTAAACATTTCCACATTCATGACGTTTAGTTTATAGACGGCATGATGACGACCTTGCCTTCCTCTAGAGACACGAAAGTATTATGTGGTCCAATTATGTAAGTAACTTTGTCGAAAGTGATCTTGGTTTTGCCAATGCGCACAAAATCTCCCGTCGTCGACATTTCACCTTTCTTAGAGACATCAACAGTCGAGAACGTATCAAACAGGCGCTCATAGGCGGTCAGTTCGTTTTCTGGAGTCAAGTCGGGAGGGGGGGCATATCTAATGCTCCGATGGTAAAATTGGTTGTACACGTTAACTAGGTGCAGTAAAAGATGTAGATTTACTTGAGAGTGTGTGCGTAAAATATTTCCACATTCGTTCTTTCAAGGTGCATTTAAAACGTTCCACAATGATGGTTTTGGTTTCAGGATTCTCGTTGGTAAAAAAATGATGTCTTGTTTCTTTAATTTTTTTTGTTTAGCTTGGTTCAGAAACTCGGTACCTTGGTCGGTTTGCCACTGAAGAAGGTGACGACCGCTTTGTTTCAGCACCAGTGTTAGTGCTCGCACTAACCTAATGCTCTATTTCAAAGTCAATGGCACGACCGAGAAAAATTTAAAACGACGTCGATGAAACAAAACAACTATTTCTAGCCACGATTTTAGATGGCCAAATGAGAGACATCAGTTAAATCGGTTTATCATTGATGATCGACTCACTCCACTTGTATTTGATTTCTGGACAATTTTCGTCGAGTGGGATAGTATAAGATATATGTGGCTTGTTCTTGTAACCACTTTAGATAAACGGACACTTTTCAGTCGGGTTTTCGAATCACGATGCAAATTCTTTACTCCTCCGTTACCCGCAGGATGTGATGAATCGTACTATATGCTGCCTAACACTCAGGGCTTTTTATTAATAAGTCACCCACTCTTTCCGGATGCTATTCATTTTCTTCGTGTGGTATTTTCTTGGATTGTAATGCTTTGCGAGTCAGGAGAAATAGGTGTCGAGAAGGATGTTCTTGTGTAATTTCTGTCTTAACCTCCCTTTTCTCTTCTCTAGAGAAAGGACGTGCCATAATCCTTTTAATCCAACCAAATAGTTAGTGGCGTTAACTTGCGTACTTTTTCTGCTGAAGTTTCAAAATCTTCTTCTCATCAGGATCTTAAAATCTTTCAGACTCGGTGGAGCTGTTTCGCCTAAAGCTTTCTGATGAAAGAGTTGAAGATACTCAAACATTTTACCTTATCTTTCCGATTTTTCCGTTTCCGACAAATCGCAATTCATGTTGCAATTGGGACAACTCGATTAAATGAGAATTGGGAGGTAAATGCGGGTCTGTTGATCTTGCCAACGATGGAATTCCATCAATTGTTTGTAAGGCACTAAAGCCAGTTTTAGTCCTTCCATCAGATTCCAAAGGTCACGTCTGAGGTATTTTCATTCCAGAGACCCCTTTTATTTTCTTTATCATTTTTATCTTGAACCATTTGTGAAGCAGTAACTCTCATCAGTCCCGAAATCAATGGTGCCAATGTGGTATTTAGTAAATATGCTAACAACAATATGTATACATATGCTCCTCATTGTACCAACATATTTTTGTTGACTGATGGGTAATTTATTTTGGACTATTTGGCGAAGAATATGTCACATTTTTTTCTGATGTTGAGAAAAAAGTATCGTTTCTTTCAAGGCCCTAAAAAACATTCGCACATAGTATTTGGAGACAGTTTGAACGAATTGTTTTCGCTTGGATAGAGTGACTTTGGACAGGACCGAGAACACGTCCCAATGTTTGGCTAAACAAGGAGGCAGTCCTCTCCTTTCCTTTTCTTTCCTTTGTAGTTAGAAGAGGGATAGCTTCTGGGGGTGACATCTTTGTTTGTTCCGGGACAAACATAAAAAGTATGCTTACGTCCATGACTTGGCACACACCTTTTATCTTCTTTTATGGATAGGTCGAAGGGTGTGTAACCAGGCTTTTTGAAGAACTCATTAACTATCGCTTCGTCAACAAATGTGACATATTTTTGTCCTAAATCGCTAAACAATTCTCCCATCTGAGTGCACTTCTTTTTCTTTAGACAATATTTGTATTCTCAGGGGTAAACGTCAATGTTTGGCTAAGCGTCTTTCACCGGGTGAAAAGACAAGACTGTCCTTTTCCATTTTGTTTTATTTTTGGAAAGGAGAACGACGATTGTGGCGGTGTGCACTTCATGTATTGGACATCTTTTGACGCTCAGAAGCACAAAACTATTAATACCTTTATAGTGGAATGCGTCGCCACTGTTTGTTTTTACGTCGTATCGACTTGATTGTAGGCATCAAGCGTCTTGGAATGGACAGTCCTTGCTTAAATCAATCCAGTCAACTCTGTAAAATGCCTGATCTCTCTTGGAATTTGATTTTTGGGACAGGTATATTGCTAGCAGTTGCCATAGCGTGTTAAAAGTTGAAGGATGTCATCCTCCGTCTTGGCACCAAAGGTTAAACAGACCAGTACGAAATGGCAAATAATCGAGGGTGTTAGGTTTTAAATTCAGGAGTAAACAGATGTGAGGGGTTTGAGTGGCATTGTCAGCCAAGGAATTCCTAACAGTTTGGCTAATACTTGTACTTACGATTTATCTCTAGATCTTTTAAGCAAGAGCACTAATGAGCATTATGGATGACGGTGCTTTAGGCTTTTCTTTGTTGAATCAATTTTTTGGTGATGTAGATGACACTGGCATTACGAGTGTCATCTTTGCTCAGCCCGGCCTTCAACAAGTGTATAAACTAGGGTATTATTTCAGTATATTATGTCTAAACATTTTCCCAGGCTAGTGCTAATCTCTTAATCAAGGTTACCATGACAAAAAGCCAGGCTATATATTGCACCAGCTATACAAAGGCTTTTTATTATTTACACCTAGGTGTTCAATATTTGCTCAGATATCAAAGAAAGTCCGCAGGGTGAACAGGGAGCGTTCTCATCCGTCTCCACGTGGATACAGAGCGACATGACATTGCCATCTAAGTTTGATTGTATCCGTTCACATCGACATCAATCGAAATTAAGATATTGGCTGTGATTACAACTGAGATCCGAATTTTAACTTCAAACATGCAAGCAAAATAATTAGTAGATGACTAAACTGATAGCTGTGGTTGAAGGGTTTCTTCGGGAGCCACTCATAATTTTGCGGCAAAACGTAGAAACAGATTCTAAATGAAGAAAAGCTTAAAAAAGGAATCTTTTGGGGGACAGAACTTTCGTTTCAGTTGAGACCTGAGTCTCTGAGAAACGGAAGTGAGACTGGCAGAGCAGTCGGAGACGACAAAATCTAGTTGGTGAGAGAAAGTGGATAGAAGGAGGAGGAGGAGGAGGGAAAAGTAGACTAGATGTGAAAGTGGAGAAGGATAGGAAGTATAGAGAAGTCGAAGAGAAGGAGTAAGAGAAATCGAGAAGGAGGAGAATAAACTTAGATGAAGTCGGGGAGGAAGAGTACAATTAGGTGATAGTAGAGAAGAATAATACATCGATGAGTAGAATAGAAGGACAGGTGGAAATCTCTCACAGTACGAATCAAGTGCTACAATAGGCTATTAAAGGGTCGAGCGGAAGGAGTGCATTTGGAAATTCGAATCATTTGACTATTGAATTGTTATTAAATTGTTTGTTTTTTTTTATTCAATTTCAATATTTTTGTTTATTTAATCGTTTAACCATCGACATTGCTGGCCGTGGGCTCAAGGCTGCACATCTAATTTTCATTAATTCAACATCCAAACAAAATTGAGCCTGGGTGGGACATCTACAATAGTTTAAATAAAATATTGGGAGCACCCCACTCTCAATCCCCCACAACCAATCCTCACAGTGGGGGCATCCTTCAAAATTATGATTGTCCTTTGCGCGTAACCACAATTTAATTTCTTCTTCGTCTTCTCCTAAAATGTCGAAGATGACCAGATGAGTTTTACGGTGGTCAGACACGATCCCGCCGTCTTCGCAACGAGTCGCATTGACTTTCACACAGGATACTGGACAACCGATTGCCACTCTTTGGAGCACCACAAGTGGACGATCGATCAAATGATGTTTATGTTCGATCACATGTTTGACAAATTAGATTTTACCTGAACCGCTCGGTCTAGCAATTAACAAGTTAAAGGGATTACGACGATAAAAAAACTCCTAACTGTGAGATCTAAATTTTCGTTGATGACTTTGAAAGTTATGGAACTGGAAGCAAAGACAGCAAAGGTAGCCATGGTGCAGAAAATATCACTTTTGACACGAAGACGTACAAGAGTTTTATACTTTTTCAGGACACGTTTAGTTTTTTTTAAAACAAAAAATTCAAAACGGAACACGAAAGACAATATATATATACATAAATCCAATTGGTTAAGTACATCGATAAAATATATGGAACAGAAACAAGTCACTTTCAGCATTTTTGGTGACGAAGGTGACATAGTGTTCCGTTTCTTTTGGCCAAACCTCAAAATCCAAAGTTTTCCAGTCACGTACATCTGGCAATTGAGGGTGTAAGTCACAAGCTAAATAGACAACTTCGTAAACATCTTCAGTGACTAAAACTTGACGAATCTTTCTTTCCGTAAAGGTCTAGAAATATCGAGATGAATGCCCAAGTTTTTTTTTATCAAAACGAGTCTCTCGTGTACATTTAAAGGTACCTCTCTTATGTTTTTAGTGATACATCAGAATACAAATCGTACCGTGCCCCAAAGGATTCAGCTCGTAAATGCAGTCCAAGAAAGCAATTCACTAAGACACGCATCACACAACGATCAAAACTCATTGGATACAGCGCTCATAAAAAGAGTTGGTAATCCAAGAGAATCTGAATACTGTCACCGATTTCATTCCACGGCAATTGTTTATCACTACTGATTAAGGTTTTGACATGGTAGCAAAGATTTTATACCTCTTTTTGTCGGAAGTAATAAATGTACTTTTACAAAGAAATGATCGTACTCTCTCGACGTGTCCAAATTGTTTAGTCACTAACTCACAAACCACACGTCGCACAGCGTTTCCTCTTAAACCAAGATTTATTCGTGTAAAAGAGGTTCGTAATCCTCTAACTCTTCCTCTGGAATTCGATATAGTATGACCAGTCTGCAGGAAGTAGAATCAGTAGCATCAAAGTCTTCTGGTCCTCGGTCCGTTGAGCAATGTTTTACTACTGGAAACGCTTTCACATAAATCAGTCCTGACCGTTTTCACGTGAATCAATCCTGACCGGTCCAGTGGACTAGTGGTTAGAGCGTACACATCGTAAAATATCCGTCTTGGATGTTTTCTCTTTTTATATGCTAGCCAATATCATCGTGTCCGTAAGGTAAAGTGAAGTGGTAGGGAAGCTGCACTCGCTTCTGGTACACGACTTGATGCACTCTTTCCAATGGCCGACCGACGATTTGGTGTGTGGCTAAACGTGTAATCTTGTGAGGTTGGTAGGTGGTCACTTTAAAATATTGTTCATCTCCAGACTACACGAATTTTTTCAATACCCGAAAGTTAACACCCGACTGGAACGATACTTGAGAGTCAATCCTTTCACTTGGCGCCCAGTGTTCACTTCTCTGCCTTAGTCCCGGTATTTCATAGCAGTGTGTTTTGGGACCAACACTAGCAAAACTTGTTGTTGTGATGCTCGTCCATCAATGCTCCTAAATGTTCTCCTTCGATGTCAGGGTGTCGGTGACCCAGGCTATCAATGTAGGTGCAACTGTCCGAGTCAAAATACAACAAACGATCTCCTAACAGTTCTGAAGCTTTGTAAAATTTTAAGATAGTATGGACTGTCACATAACCGGAATGATGACATTTCTAAATTCTTTGGCTTCAACAACGTCCAGCTGTTCGTAATTGACCATGATCAAGTCCTCACGAAGGACGTCAATATGTTTTATGTTTACTTTTGTTGTGAATCATCTGGTAGTAGAAGGAAGGGTTGGACATATTGTCTGTCTTGGGTATAAATGGTTGTTTTTACGTTTGGCCCCACAAGCAATTTAATATCACTTTGGCAAACAATCGCATAATAGTTCGTTTTTCTCCATGTGATCTAAAGTGATGTTATCATGCTACAAGTATTTCTTTTTGAATTTCTTTTGTCTTCGAGTGTCTGACACCAGGAAGAAAAGCCGCTGGATCCTTTCTTCAGTTTCATAAAGGAATCCACGTAGTCTAAAAAAAAGGATCCACCTAATGCCTGTCTGAGTCTCGTCACCCTTTTGATACTTTTCTGTCTAGGGAAAATGATACATTTTGTACACTTCTAACAATTGGTATCCCAAGTCCAGAGCTTTAAATAATGCCCTCATCGTTGTCCTTCGTCACGTCGGGGTTTAGAGGACAAACATCATTCACGTGTCGATCCACAATGCTTGTATTGCTCTCTTTTGTTATGTCCATAGTCACATTTCTCTCAATAATAACCCAGGAATCCGGTGATACTGGTAAGGACATCGAAATATTTATCCTGGTGATAGACATGAATGTATTTTCCGTCATTTAATTTCCTTCAATTAAATTGTTGCTTCGATGAAACACTTTCAAGGTGTAGCGTGGAAAAAAAGATGTCTTGCAGATTTTGCATTTCAGGACTTGTCTTTGGATAGGCCTGCTTGCTGTATTAGGAATTCTGCTTCGTCTCGTTGTTTGGCTTGATCCGATTGTCCAATAGTTTGCCAGGCTCTTTTCCACTCTACCTTTTGTTCTTTTTTTCATACGTTCGTCCAACCACGATCGCTTTGGCTAAACACATATTGTCTTGAGTGTTGTTAATAATTTGGACAATGCTGCGCTTGATCTACGAAGGTCGTCCACCAATAACACCTTTCTACATTTGCTGGTCCTTTTGGGAAGAGAAACGTGGACCGTGTCGCTTTTCCATCAGTAATGTGAAACGTGTCGTTAGATTATTGTACGTGTTGAATCTTGTCAGTGACTTTTGAAGGTGTCAATTCTGCTGGACTGATAAACTTGATTAAAACAGGGGACTTCCGACTGTCGTGATAAATGGAAATTGTCAAGCGGTCGTCTTCTTTAGCTTCCCATTGTCGCTTCAGTGTGGTTAACAAAGAATCCCTCACATCAGTGATGAACCCTTTCCAGCGATACGCCGGATGTCAAATCTTTAAACTTCACTGTGTACGTGTAGGCTGTGGTTCTAAATTTCTAGAGGAGCTTTTGTCCTTCTTTCGAATATGGTAGAAGTTTTAAGGGGATACTTTGGCTTGACAAATGCTCTCTATGTCTGGATTCTGGTTCACTCATGTCACCTTCGAATTCGGTGGCATGAATTTGAGCCAAGACTTCAGCTACTGCACGAGGCGATTGGCCACGTTTCTCTCTCTCTCTCTCTCTCTCTCTCTCTCTCTCTCTCTCTCTCTCTCTCTCTCTCTCTCTCTCTCTCTCTCTCTCTCTCTCTCTCTCTCTCTCTCTCTCTCTCTCTCTCTCTCTTACGTACTTCTTCTTTCTCCACGAAATGATGCGATCGTTTAATCTTGATTGCTGAAAGTCAATTGACTACATTTTAAAAGCCTCGATCCTCTATATGTCAATGTAAAGCTTGTGTATTCCCTGTATAAAAAGTCATTGTCTGACCTTAAAGTATTCATTTCACTCTCAATCCTGCCAAAAAGAAGGAAGAGCTAATACAGATTAAACTTCTGAGCAGAGCTTTGCGAGGTGTCATACGAAAATTTTCTTCAGACAAGCCCCATCCTTTCGAGATAAAAATAAGGAATAAGAAGCATTGGTCTTCAGAATGTCTACAACGTGAAAGCAAGACAAGCCTCAAAAGACAAAAGTCAAGATACCTGTTATCATTATCAAGAAAGGACATTGGTCTTCAAATTGCCCTAAAAAAAACCAGCATCGAAAGGAAGAGAGGGGTTCAGAACAGGAAGACACTCCAAAAAGAAAGAATCCAGACATATCCAGAAAGAGAAAAAAGAGGAAAAAGAAGACGGGACGTAAGTGAGAAAGAAGAGAAAAAAAACCTGTGATAATTAAGACATTTCTTAAAAGGTAGAGAGTGTAATTACAAAAAAAGAAGACAATGAACTTTTTAAAATAATGTATTGTGAAATTAGATTGTAAAAATTTACTACAGAAAGAAAAATGTAAGTGTCTCTTAGTTTTGATTTTTATAAGAACCTACACTCAAGCACTCATACACATAAATCATGGGCACAAAAGAAATTTTGAGTTTTAATTGATTTTGGCAAACCTAAAGTAGTCACCTTTTGAGAGAGATGGGTGGCCGTAAAAAAAGCTGTTGGGTGTTTATGTTTTAAAAATAAATTCAGAAAGGAGAAGGAATGAGCTTTGACTGCCATATCCCTTTGCCACGGTCAAGGTCCATTTCTGTGTCGCTGATTTGGTAGAAATCGCTAGGGTTGTTTTCTGATGCGTAGTAGGTGTGTGGATGGGGTTAGAATGTTTTTTTTTCTCGTTAAGATCTTTTAATCTTGTTCGTATTAAAGAAGTCTGATATATTTGTTCTAGACTCCTTAACTCTGTCTAAGTGTACCGTCACCGTTTGACTTTCTGTCCTCCTTCTCTCCTAGACCTTATATCTTCCCTGATTCTTCTCTTCCTGTCGTTTTCTTCCACTTGCGTCTTCTTTTCGTTGTTGATTTTGATTGGGAAAAGCTTGTTCTGCTTCTTTCTGCTGTTGCAACAATTTCTCAAATTCTTCTTTCTGTATCTTTTTAAAATCTTTGAAGTACGGTAAGGAAGGAGAAGTATGCGAATGTGCTTGTACCGGTACTAATTCTTGTAAATAAGAGAGAAAATCCTCTAAATCCCAATTAAAATCAGTCACTCATGGAAGTAGTCGCTGCTATAACATCACCTATCGTCTCCACGACCGGTGCACCCCAGTTCATGGTCTTCTTAGCTTCCGTCATGTTCTTACTTTCTCGCATTGATTCATTGCGCACAGACGCTAGCGCACCTTAAATATGGATAAACGTAGACTTATCAACCCTCTTATCATCGATGCTGTTCAACACAGTCTATCCCATGTACGTCAACTCATCATAGGCTATCACCCAAATGACTGATACAGCCCTTTGGAAACGAAAGATCTATGTGGAGTGACAAGGCTGTCTGAAAAGAGTCTTAATCTACGGTCCCGAGGTCAGACGAAGTTTGAGGAAGAGAAGATTCGTGCAATGCCCTCTATGTTAAATGAATGGTGTTAACAAAATAAAAAAAAAAACCCCAAAAAACAAAGGTCTTTTTCAGCACCACTCCAATGCCTAGAAAAGATATCTATTTTCACTTGCCCTATTTGTGTATTTGTTTGTTTGTCTATGTCTATGTTTTTGTCTATATATGCTTATCTTTTGTATTTATCCCTATCTAGCACACTGCATATTCAGGTCAGCCACTTGCAACATTGTTCCAGTACCGTGAGGTCAGACTGTTCAATTCATATTGAGTCTAAACAATCCCAATCTGTTAAATTCCCGTTTGAGGCTATAGCGCAAACAACCAAATTTACCACATAAGTCTTCGCGAGACTATAAATTTTGAGGCTATATTCCAAACTACCAAATTTAACATAGACGTCTAAGTGAGCCTATGTCGCCCTCAACACTAATAGTGTGTAACATGAGCTAATCTGAAAGACTATATTACTATACACAATGTGCTAATTCGATGAGACTATATGAGTGTGCACCATGTACTAATTCGACGGGACTACGTGAGTGTGCACTATGTGCTAATTCAATGGGACTATATGAGTGTGCACCATGTACTAATTCGTCAGGACTATATAAATGTGCACCATGTATTGTAGTGGACTATTGTAGTGGACGCGGTGGGCTAATTTGATGGGAATATAGTAGTTTGCACTATGTGCTAATTGGGGAGACTATAGTGGTATACACCATGTGATAACCTGGGAAAACTATTGGAGTGTGCACAATTCGCTTAATCAGAGGATTATTGTAACGTTTAGCGTGTGTTAATCAGAGAGACTATAGTAGTGCATACCATTCAGGAGAATTATAGTAGTGCGCTAATCCGAGTGGATTAATGGAGTGTGCGCCATGGGAAATGCTACAGTTCACAGATGAACTATTGTAAACAGAGAATACAAAGGTGGAGACTGATTATGATTTTCTCATTTATTAACATGTCGACTGCCATAATAAAAAAAACTGTTTCTAGTTGAAATAACTCTGCATATATCAACAGTGTCGGTGTGCATGTTATGAGACAAATGTTACATTACATAAAAAAAGTAATATCAAGGTATGCTAAAAAATGAAGCAAAGGTAATTACTCAGTGGTTCACACTCTGATTATTTTGTTTTTGGCTTAACGACATTTCTCAGGACAAGATAGGCTATACATGTCGGCCAGTCTAAGTGGAGGAGGAAGAACCCGGTAAAACCTCGGTAAGAACCACTAATCCACGCAAGCCTTCCCACATACCTAAATTGGCTGAGCCCAAGACCCACGCCGACAGAGGTAATATGGCAGTGATTGGTAAAAGCAAGAGCTTTAGACTTATGTACCACACTCGACACCTGATTCACACTCTAGGGACAAAGCAAAGCAAAGGTAATTAATTTACGGTCCAGTCACTTGAGACCAAACAAAGCAAAGGTAGATTCTCAACGGTTTTTGCGTGGAATACAAAAACAAAGCAAAGGTAATTATTCAAAGTTTTACACTCAAAACAATTTGATCTGTTAGCATTTCACTGAAATCACCAATTAGGAATCATTGCTTATAAGTATTTGATAGTGCAGTTATAAAATGGACTCACAATGATACATATTAAAATGTATACGGTACCGCATATCCCATGTCAAAATGGATTCATCATGATATGTATTAGAAAGTATAAGGTTACGCATATCCCATTTCAAAATGGATGCACCAACTCATGTATTACAAAGTATATGAAGCCGCATTTCCCATGTCAGAACGGACTCGTTATGACATGTATTTCAAAACATACAGTTCTAGCAGCAGGGAGGGCGGACGAACCCTACAAATTTTTGCAACAAAATCGATTAAAGCCGCAGAATGCCAATGGAGCCCTTCCTACGAAATCTCATATTTCAACCAAAAAAAAAATAAAGACCCCATTTACAATGGAGCCTTAGCGATTTTGTCGTAAATATGTTGTCATAACCACCCTCAAATTGCTGCCAATTGCTATCATCTACGTCGCAAATATGTTGTCATAGCCCTCCCTACTGCTGGAAGGATTTCAGGGTTAATACAAATGATTTAACCGAATATTTGATCAAGTCCAATACGATATCGTGACCGAGGGTCATGTAAATTTATTGTTATAAATCCATGTGGGACTGACTGAGCATGACTAAAGTAATTTTTGAATCCATTGAAGTCCATATCGGAACACCATGTCTGCCAAATATTTCGTAGCGTATGTGTATCAACGCCGTTGAATACAGCAAGAATATTGCAGTTATCGCGAATCACTTTTGGAATCTGAGTGTAGCGTTGAGTGACATATATCACGTCAGTCTTTTTATGCCTACCTCGTGAAAATATTCTAGCAGGGTTTTTTTGATTATCTAACATCACATCATCGTACACTACAAGATTGTTTATGTCTCCATCGAGGTCATCTACTCTAGGCGCATCATCAATATCTGTTATAAAGTTGATTACACTTTCACCTTTAATTTCTGATGCATTCTCGTTACAATCTTTTAGCACTTCATAGCACCGTTGATCATCTACGGATGGAGCAACTAAATATAATTTATCCCACTTCATAAATCGCATTATTAAATTAAGCAGCAATTGTGTTTTACCCGATCCAGATGATCCGATTATAATGGCACGGACAGAATTCGGAAGCGCTGCGTGGTGCTTCACCGGTTCTCTTCTTTTAGTCGCTGAAAAATCAATTATATTCATAACGCTATATATAAATTATGGATCTATATTGTGTTAAATGTAAAAAGCGTACTAGTACAAATGATGCGACGACGATTACAACTAAAAATAACAGATCGGCACTTACTGGTAAGTGTGCAACATGTGGTACAAAAAAATGTCGATTTATTTCTTTAAAAAAAAAGCGACACGGAGGTGATATCGCAGCCAAATTGGGAAAACTCCCCGGAACCCCATGGGAAAAATACCCTGGAGAAAAACATCTTCCAGGATATAGCTAATGTGGTCCCGGAACGAGATTAGATCTCAGACTTGATGATCAAAATCAGCCCCTGCCTGGTGAGTATCCGATAAATGCTATTGATAAGGCATGTCATGCTCATGATGTTGCATATAAAAGCAATAATTTGCAATAAAGACATCTCGCGGATGTAAAATTAATTCATGCGTTAAATGCTATTCCCGATAAATCCTTCAAAGAAAAATTGGCTTCATGGTTGGTCAAATCAGCTATGAAAGGCAAATTGATGTTAGGTGCTGGTAATTGAAAACACTAGTGTTTTTTATAGTATGTAATCTATTTATTATTCTCCGAAAGGATACTGGAGGGGTAAAGCAGCAATCAGTAAACTCGCTAACGCTGCAAAAGTGAAAAAGTCCACTGCGGAAGATTGGTTATCCAAACAAGCTATATGGCAAATTTATCTACCACCGCCTAAACAAATTAATTATTCTCATTTTGATGTTACCGTACCCAATGACCACATGGTCTTAACTAGCTCCGTTACGTTTATTACACTCAAGACAGGTCAACATCACATTGTTTCTGACATGACCAAGACTGTTGTTTTTTCTGTCTACGGTGAATTGTCGAGGGTCTTTATCCGAATACTGCCAGTGCATTATACAATTGCAACTGTAAGTAACAATTCTACCTAACTTAGTTCTATTGGACAAGAAGGCTGTTTTACAATTTGCGTACCTATTTTTCTCTACTGCATCTTTAATAACGAAGTCGTATTCGGCATCATCTATAATCAATCGTGAGGATTGTCTTTTAAAGTTGAATTTTTTTCCACCTTGTGTAAATTTACCGATTATTCTTCTGCCGAGATCCTTTGCTTCACTATTTCGTTGATTAAATATCTTTTTTGACCATTCAATGATGTACTCCTCGTCAGCATCAATATGTTTTCTAGACTTATCGATTATACTATCAAGACATTCTGGTTCTGGTAACCAGACATTGGTTTGTTTTCGATATGAGATAATCGCTTCGCTGACAATCAACGAAACTAACATTTTACAATCAATCATATATCGCAATAACACTATTGGTAACCACATCCTTTCAGCCATGTGTCTACCAATCCAAACATAACAACACGGATGAAGTCCTTCAGCGAATTCAAATGATACTACGCGAGCAAAACCGGTCAAATCAAAATCAGGCAGTGGTCCATTAATAGCAACGCGAGTCATTTCATGTGTGGGATGTCCAAACCGTTTAAAATACTCACCAGCGAATCCATATCCTAGAAAACTTCCTGGATAACAGGCAACGATATCAACTGATATCATACTTTCACGATTGTACTTAACGTTCCATAGACCGCCATGATAATATTCCAGACAGCTGGATTGAACATCCTGTAAAAACTCTTTTCGTTTTGGTTTCCAATTATTTTTCTTTCTTGCAAAATGAGCTGCAAAACAAAATGAGCTGTAAAACAATTTGTAAGTAACTGTTCGTAATCGTCGGATTTTCCATTAAAAACACTAGCGTTTTCACTGAGACTCATTGCTAGTTTTTTCATCCTATTATGTAGACTTTCAGTACGATATAATTCACCGTTAGGTCTCACAAATTGATTGAATCGACATTCTTTATCTTCAAAACTATGAAGTAGCCAATGCTGGAATAGCAGCTAACAGCGGGAATATACCACATAATTTTATCATACTGGCGATTGCTGCTTTCGAAAAATCAATTTGAACTCCTCGTTTGTTCTTTAGCGCATCATTGAAATGTTTTATTTGACGATCTGTCAATGATAATTTATGCGCACCACCGGACATTTGAGTGGGTTTCAGCGTTATTGTGGTTCCACATTCTTTAGCCGACTTTGATTTCAATTTCTTGACCTGACCATCAGTCAACTGGATATTAACAATACTATATGTCATTCTATTCTACAACGTAATTTACACTTTCAATTGATCTTATTGTGAAAATCCTATGGATTTTATAACTACATGTTTTCCACTGGTGCATCAATAAGTCTCATTCGTCCGCCAACTCCTTCTAACAACATTGATTTATTACTGAGAATGACAGCAACTGCTCTATAATCAGTTATACCAGCAGGGCGTTGTACCCGAGCTTGGAAGTATATATCAACAACAGATTGTCTCATCATGCCAAGATGTTCCAATGAAAAGTAATAAATCGGATAGTGTTTTTCAAAATCAATTTGCGATATTTGCAAACCAGTATCAACATTTTGATCACGACCCATATACGACAATATTCTATGATATACACGTGCTACGTCGTTGTTATTATAATCAAGCTGTACAATCTCTGCTGGCTCTTGTCCGTTTATTCTCAACGAAACTTCACTTACTCCTAATTTATCAAATATCATATGACTGGATAATTGACGACCCACTCGATTTGCATCCTGTAACGCTATAAAGATATGACGTGGAGCTGAAACACCTTGTTTTGATGCTAAGTACCATGTAAATTTGCCATTTACATTATCCTGCTTCATATCAGTCGTTGTTGTTAGCCAGCTTAGCAATGATTTTCCACCTGTGTCCATAAACGATAGTAATTGTTGCTCTATTGCGACTGATGGAGTCAAGACGGGTATCCATAAAACCAATTTATTTAAAATGACTTTACCATCATCAACATTTACCATCATTAGCACGCCAACATTGCATCATTGTCATTCTCCTTTCGCACTAACACGACTGTATGCTTTGCTCCATAGATGACTTTTCTGACATTTCTACAGAATCCGAATATGTGATGTAACGGAATTGCACATGAAAACCGTCGATGCTGTTCTTTCAATGCTTCCTTTCGTGTTGCAAATCCTAGATTGAAATTATCATTGACCTTTTTTAAAATGTCGAATTCAGCGGCTGGTCTATCTTCACGGTCTAGATTAGCTGCGAGTTGTTGATCAGCGTCTGCAGTATCTCTACTTTAATAAACTGAATATGGTCAGCATGATTAGAAGTATCCTTAGCAAAAATCATAGACGGACCAGCCGACCTTGTATAATCATCAGAATATCTCGCAAGTCCGATTATTGTTGTTGCAATATCAACATCTTGTTCTATTGATTCAATTTCTTTTCCATCAATGATATATCTTGGACTGTTAAATAGCGTCATAATGCCATTATTTACAAAACCAACTCGGTTATTTAGGTCATCCTCATATGGTGTATCAGCTGCAACATTTGTTACAAGCTCTCCTTCTACTTCAATAAACGCCTCACCCAATCTACCAATCAAAAGCAACCCAAGAAATTAACCATGGTTGCAGTTAAGAAAAATCAACCACACCATGTCAATGGCATGGGTAGTTTTGATTGGCAGATTGGGCTTCGCTTAAAGCCCCAAGCTTTTACAGCTCATATTATATATAAGGCGATAATAAGGCCAGTGTCGATAAACGAGTGTGTATTTATTTCCCTAGATACCTAATAAATGACATTTCATAGTGAAAATTGTGTAGTAATTTCAATGGAAACTAAATATTTAAATAAAACATTAAAAAAGGAATACAACTGTTAAATAAGAGCAAAATTTTTTATTAATTTCTATAATATTACGTGTTTAATCGTAATAATAATGGATTCACATGACGAGATGACTCTGTCATGGGACCTTTCATACTATATGTATTTATACTAAAAAACTGAATTACATGTAATGTGCTTTACTATTTTGACCTCACATACAATCTATTTTAATTTGTATTATTCCTTGTGGAAATTACAAAGTAATTTGTAATTACAAAGTAATTTCATTTTCATCCAAAATCTAAATAGCTGTTAACGTACGTAATTGGGATTTTTAAAAAATCTATTAATAGAACCTTGACAGAGTGTCTGGTTTACGCGCGCATTCAGGTACAACGACCATATTTACTACCTGTTTGTGTGGCTGTTCCAGCTACTGACATTGGCTGTTCCAGCTACTGTCATTTACTTTTTTAATACATGTATGCTTGGACATTGCGTGTGAAACTCACTATTGAGAGTTATCTTCTACATAGGAAAATTTTATTCTATGTCCATTTTTCTTTGAGATAGCTGTTTGATAAATCCCTTCAGCAACATATCGTACTGAAGGCATACATATTCGAAAATATTTCCCTGCAGCATTCATTGATTGAAAAATTCTTTTTTCATTCGTCGCTGTATCAAATGACTGTACTGGTCTCTTTCCAACTGACTTACAAGTCCCTGTCTTTCCCTTTCTTGTATTATCACTTTGAGAAATGCATTGCAAATTTTCAAGAGAATTATTTTGAGTAACAGAATCAATGTGATCAAGAAAACAGCCATCTGTGATCGGTCCCATATAACACTCAAAGACTACCCTATGACAGAGATATACCTTTCCTCCAGCAGTAAAACACAAATATCCCTGATTATTAACAAACCCAACAGGCTTCTTTAGTCTACGGTGTCTAAAAACACCTTCACGAGATATTTCATAATTAACAAGTTCGGGGTGAGGTCTGAATTCTTGCTCCATTTATATACAATAATACTATTTGTCTAATTCATCATTGGCTTTATTTATAAATCTATTAATGTAGTCTTGAGGGGTTTTTATGATTTTTTATTTGACAGAGTCATGGTTAGGGTCAATGATAGCGTTTTTTATTCGTTTATCATAATAACGTTTCAATTCTCTAAACAGCTTACCTCCACAATTGATACATAATTGTGATTTTCCTCTCACACCCACCCCACAATTTATGCATGAAGCCGGGCCTGTCGAATTATTTCTGACGCTCTGTAAGTGATGTCCACAGAATTCACCTCTACACGATTTATTGCATGGGGTTACTGATCCAATCATAAACCATTTGCAGTGATTCATTATTTATAAACAAAATTTTCTATTTAAATGTTTGCTTTTTTATTTCTTTTCGTGTTCCCCCGTTAGGGATGTCGCCGTATATAGCACGTTCTGTTGCAAGTTTCATATCTTTAGTGGCTTTAGTTACAGGGGCAAAAAGCTGTTCACTCCCAATAGAAAAGTCAGTCTGCGCGTGCTGTCTAAGTTGTAGTTTATCTTGCACGTCATCTCGAATTGGTATAAACTTTTTCAGTAATGCTAACCTCTCGCGGGTTAGTGTGGTAGTTAATGATGTCATTATTGGAAATGTTAACGTTTTTTCAATTGTGGGTTTTCAGTGGTTTTCAGCCGGTAAAGTCTGATTATATCACTGATAAGATAGCATCCGAGAATCCAGTAGAAGGTAATAGAGATTGCAGGAGTATATCTTCTAATCTCCTTGACAAGGCGATTCGTGAGAGGGTCGCGGCTAGCGCTTTAAAGGTCATGAAGGCGAAGATAGAGAAATGGGTGAAAGAGAGGGATGAAAAGGTAAAGGAGAAATTGAAGGAAGAGTTGAATGAAAAGTTTAATGAGGAGTTAGATGAACGTCGTATTACTGATAGATTCACAGCGTTAAATAATGATCTTTCGTTATTGTTAGTATCTCTAAGATCTGGTTCTCTCACTAAAGACGAATTCATCAGCGTGGTAATAAAATTATCGATGACGCAGAAAAATATCATTCTCGAACCATTCAAGAAATAACAGGTGATCCTGAATTAAGTAAATTTGTTGCAGAGAAATATAAAATCCGCGTTGAAGATATTCCAACGTTTAAACTACCAGGATATAACATACCAGAATTGAGGAGAGATCTCAAAGCGGCCATCGACGAGGGAGTCAGAATAATCCATGACGAATGGAAAAATAAACAACCCAAACCAATTATATTGACTCACAATAATTCTCAAAACGGCGACGGTAGACATATTGCATCTAACAATGTGGACATTTCATCGGTGATCGCGCTTAATTTAACGTGTGATGTAATCGAAGGAAGCTATCAAATTAATCTCGAGCAATCAAATCAAGCCCGACAAAGTTACATTCTTTATTCATTTGCGCCAACAGCTCCTCCAGGATTTTTAATTGTTGAAAATCCGACTAATCCAGTCTATATGAAATGTCAAAATGATTCGCTAACTAGAATTAATTTTACTCTCACCGATCAGTCAAATAATTTAATTGATCTACGTGAAGTATTATCGATTAGTCTGTTTGTGAAAAGCTAACAAATATTCGGTTAAATCATTTGTATTAACCCTGAAATCCTTCCAGCAGCAGGGAGGGCTATGACAACATATTTGCGACGTAGATGATAGCAATTGGCAGCAATTTGAGGGTGGTTATGACAACATATTTACGACAAAATCGCTAAGGCTCCATTGTAAATGGGGCCTTTATTTTTTTTTTGGTTGAAATATGAGATTTCGTAGGAAGGGCTCCATTGGCATTCTGAGGCTTTAATCGATTTTGTCGCAAAAATTTGTAGGGTTCGCCCTCCCTACTGCTGTTCTGCATATCCACTTCAAAATGGACTCACCACGATATATGTTATAAACTATACGGTTCCTCATATGTCATTTCAAAATGGACACACTATGACATGTATTACAAAGTTTACGGTTGAAATTTGGAAATATAAGCAAAGATTAGGAGAGCTATCATTGTGACAAATATATTTTATTAATTTATAAACTTACTAATAACGATGTAGTGAAAGGTGAACAGTGAAAAAGTAAACGCAAAATATAATTTAACATTTTTACAAATTTAATATTTATTTAAAATAAAGTCGTGCTAAACTTAAAAAATATGCAAATAAAATAATGAATAAAATTGAATTTAAAAGACTCATATTTAAACAATTTTTTTAAATAAAATATATATCAGTCAATGTTAAGTAATTGTTTCGCTTATGCTGTTTGGTTTTAAAAGTGATTTTATGTCGTCTAGAAATGACGCGAGTTTTCAGCCTCTAAATTCTGTTTTGTGATCCCCTCCCCCCACCGAATATACTGATTTTACAGGAAAATATATAAATGATTTCTAAAAGATGTCAACGAAATCAAGATCACGCAGTCATTTTTAGTTGTTTTTAAAAAATGATAATACTTATATTGTGACAGTTCGTTAACATAGAATAAATTTGCCTTTTGCAACATTATAGTGCTATATTAAGAATATCGATTTATGGTTACATCTCTTCCGCCGTAATTTCCAAACAGATGTATCCTGATATTAATGCACTATATTATTGGCATGAATGAAAGTAAAATATAAAGACCTATGCTAGCAGGAACTAGACTCAAGGAGTGTATCTAGGAAAATCACATGAATATTTTGCTTTAAGTTCCCGCTTATGGCCTTTAAAATAAAATAGGAACGTCCATCAAGTTATAAAGCAAAATCGACATATGCATATCTTAAACAGGAAGTCATTTTTATGAAGTGTGTATGTTCTTTAAAAAAATTTCAGCTAATTTGTGTTAGATATGATATCAGACTTTGTTGTAATCTGTGACGCGTTAATACAATCTGGTATATGCAATATTCTTGATGAAATGCTAGCGCATGATATATTTCTATTTAATGCTTTGGTCGTATTGAGACATATCATTTGATTGTCTTAAAACACGCTACAGGAGAGCTTATTTTTTATCACTCAATTTTGCACGAAAATGAGCATATTTTTCTCGTTTTTAAGAACTCTGCAATATTACGATAATTTGACGGCTTTCAAGGACGTCGTTTCTCTTTTACTGTAAAAAAATGTAAACTTTTGATTTTCGTTGCATGAACACTTAGCAGCCATATTGTTTAGTTATAAACTATCTTCCACCTCCACAACAGTTTCTTCATATTCTTCTTGTACCGACGTCGAATCTATTTTGTTGTTTATGTCACCACTTCGATACGATGTTCTGGTATCCACTCTGACGTCTGCCTGACATTCAATCTCCTCGTCGACCATCGCTGAAAATGTCAAAGGTTAAAAACGTTTATTTGTCATACAAATCACATTATGTGATACATAAATTTATGTTTTGAACCCAACGCGGACTGAGATGTAGAATAGGCACTTTAGCATACTTTAAGACCCCATTAATAACGACATTATTTCCCAGTAGCTTAGTGGTTAGCGTGCCATACTAGCTACTAAATGGATGCAGATTCGAATCATACTATCGAATCAGCTCAGGTCGATTCCTTTGGTGTGTTTTTGAGCAAAGCACTTTACCCAATTGCCACTGAACTAAATAACCTATCTGCGTTTGGCTATGCCGTAAAACACCAAACCTGTCTGTGTTTGGCTATGCCGTAAAACACCAAACCTGTCTTTGTTTGGCTATGCCGTAAAACACCAAACCTGTCTGTGTTTGGCTATGCCGTAAAACACCAAAACCTGTCTGTGTTTGGCTATGCCGTAAAACACCAAACCTGTCTGTGTTTGGCTATGCCGTAAAACACCAAACCTGTCTGTGTTTGGCTATGCCGTAAAACACGAAAGAAAAGAAGAAAAATATTTAGTTTATCACAGGAAGTTCGAAAACGTGATACGTAAGGAATGTTTAGTTATCGTTTTAAACATTTGTACCAATGGTGCATATAAATCCTCATTTATCATTCTAAATTAATAAGTCATATATATATATATATATATATATATATATATATATATATATATATATATATATATATATATATATATATATATATATATATATATAGAGAGAGAGAGAGAGAGAGAGAGAGAGAGAGAGAGAGAGAGAGAGAGAGATAGATAGATAGATAGATAGATAGATAGATAGATAGATAGATAGACAATTCAGATTTGAAATATGTTAATATGCTTTCTACTTTAACATGATCTCTGCTTTGATATCTTTATTTTTTTCTTGAAAAAAAGAGACACACAGTGATAAAAATCAACAGATACACGTTGATAAAAATCAACAGAGACACATTTTTCTAATTTTTGTAGAATCAACGGTATACTTTTTATTAACAATTGTTTCCTTGCGAACTGTGTTCCTTCTTCTTGTAAACTATAAGTGTTATAATGTTCAATTTTTAAGCTGTATTGTGGTTCATTATAAGCTATCAGTTTACTTTGATATCGATACAAGATAAATTTCACGACAAATTACGTATTTTCCCTTTTAGACAGAAATCAGATATGTTTTTATGCTTCCACACAATCAGGATATAATGTAACAAACGTCATAAAAAAAGATACTCTACTTAGACCAAGAAAGTATTATCCATCTAAAGTTCAACATGCATCCGATTTCAGGTCCTAAAACAAAGTCAACATATGACTGTAATTGTCTGTGCGGGCATATATCATTTAATTTGTCAATGCGGGCATATATTTAATTTGTCTATGCGGGCATATATCATTTAATTTGTCTGTGCGGGCATATATCATTTAATTTGTCTATGCGGGCATATATCATTTAATTTGTCTGTGCGGGCATATATCATTTAATTTGTCTATGCGGGCATATATCATTTAATTTGTCTATGCGGGCATATATCATTTAATTTGTCTATGCGGGCATATATCATTTAATTTGTCTATGCGGGCATATATCATTTCATTTGTCTATGAGGGCATATATCATTTAATCTGTCTGTGCGGGCATATATCATTTCATTTGTCTATGCGGGCATATATCATTTAATTTGTCTATGCGGGCATATATCACTTAATTTGTCTGTGCGGGCATATATCATTTAATTTGTCTGTGCGGGCATATATCATTTAATTTGTCTGTGCGGGCATATATCATTTAATTTGTCTATGCGGGCATATATAATTTAATTTGTCTGTGCGGGCATATATCATTTAATTTGTCTATGCGGGCATATATCATTTAATTTGTCTGTGCGGGCATATATCATTTCATTTGTCTATGAGAGCATATATCATTTAATTTGTCTGTGCGGGCATATATCATTTCATTTGTCTATGCGGGCATATATCATTTAATTTGTCTATGCGGGCATATATCACTTAATTTGTCTGTGCGGGCATATATCATTTAATTTGTCTGTGCGGGCATATATCATTTAATTTGTCTGTGCGGGCATATACCATTTAATTTGTCTATGCGGGCATATATAATTTAATTTGTCTGTGCGGGCATATATCATTTAATTTGTCTATGCGGGCATATATCATTTAATTTGTCTGTGCGGGCATATATCATTTAATTTGTCTATGCGGGCATATATCATTTAATTTGTCTGTGCGGGCATATATCATTTAATTTGTCTATGCGGGCATATATCATTTAATTTGTCTATGCGGGCATATATCATTTAATTTGTCTATGCGGGCATATATCATTTCATTTGTCTATGAGGGCATATATCATTTAATTTGTCTGTGCGGGCATATATCATTTCATTTGTCTATGCGGGCATATATCATTTAATTTGTCTATGCGGGCATATATCACTTAATTTGTCTGTGCGGGCATATATCATTTAATTTGTCTGTGCGGGCATATATCATTTAATTTGTCTGTGCGGGCATATATCATTTAATTTGTCTATGCGGGCATATATAATTTAATTTGTCTGTGCGGGCATATATCATTTAATTTGTCTATGCGGGCATATATCATTTAATTTGTCTGTGCGGGCATATATCATTTAATTTGTCTATGCGGGCATATATCATTTAATTTGTCTGTGCGGGCATATATCATTTAATTTGTCTATGCGGGCATATATCATTTAATTTGTCTATGCGGGCATATATCATTTAATTTGTGCGGGCATATATCATTTAATTTGTCTATGCGGGCATATATCATTTAATTTGTCTGTGCGGGCATGTATAATTTAATTTGTCTGTGCGGGCATATATCATTTAATTTTAAACAGTTCAAAATACGTATACAACTATTTGTTATGCTCACACTCTTAAACGTTTTTGACATTTATCACAATTTTCATTCAATATCCTCATTTCTATGTTATTAGATTCATTGGGACAGCCATCTCTAGAGTTTGGAGAGGGGCATCTGGAAGGCTCAAGATCCAATACTCTCTCTTACAGTGATCGATCAGATGAGTGAAATCATTCTCCAGATATTTGAAGTCTTGCTTCAGTATCACCCAACGACGTAATCTACAGTACTATTAAGTAATGTTAACTTATTATATGTCTCTGATTTTATGCTGTACTCCACTGACCCAAACCATTCGGCCCATAGTCAAGCGACGATTAATCGACAGTACGAAACGTGTACACTCAGTTTATATAGAAAACAAATGCTCACCTCTGGCAAGAACCGTACGGAGCTAAGTTGCCAACACCTCAAAATTTGTCCACAGACTACCATAGGACAAAGCTAGTCTCAGACAGATAATCAGTTTTAAATGGACAGTACTAAACTCCGATACACATTCTCTTAAATTGATCATGCTACATTATTTTCCAGGACCACAATGGTAGCATCTATTCTGGAAAATTTTAAAATTTTAAATCAGTATTCGAACGGGACCATTTGCCGCATTATCATTTTACTATTCTTAACTCAGTGGTATATTCGGAACTTGTATTATGAAACGTTAATAAGTAATTAAAATATATATTGCGTATACAACTACTAAAACACCACATTAGAGACAAAAAGGAATTTTACAGTAACACCGACTGGTACTCATATTGAGTTTTGTGAACTAATATCTTGCGTAGGCTCGAATCAGTTAATCCTTGTATGAGGAATGAGTAAAATATCACGGCGTCTCAAAAGCTGACAACCTGGTGAGGATCCAAAACCGAAAGGTAAATTTGGTCTAATATTCTAAGAGGCAGTTAGTATTGCTTTTAAGTAAAATGATACTATTAAGTGTTGAGGTGCCTGTGGTTAAGCATATAGTGTTTGTGTGCTCTGTTCTTAATTGTTGTGCTTTCATCCCGAAGGGAGATCGACACGAGTAAGAATTCTATTTAATCAAGTTGGTCCAATTATTTTAGTAAGATTTCAAATTACTGTACTAGATTGGTGTACATTAATGTTTTACTTAGAATTTGTCGAGGTTACGATTTATTAAAAACTGTAAATGTTATGTAATGTTTCGGTTTCATTATTACTGGTATTACTCGAAATTATGAGTGATGTATTAACTTTAAATGCTTTAAGAATAAACTTCTAGTCGTGTTGTTCTATTGATTTTAACTATGCATTTTTTACCGTTTTCGTGTCCCATTTTATAGGTTGTGAAAACAAAAGAAATGCGAGTGGTCCATTTCTCTTCATAATTTTCAATTGCTAAGCTAAGCTATGAGCGCACTATATTACTTGTCTTTCGTTGAAGATAAAATGTTCATTAAACTAATATTTTCTAATTTCTGTTTATGCAGAGCATCTTTTTAAAATCTCTTTTTTGCTTTTCCAATAAAATTCGAGGACAAGTTTACTCACACAGTATCCGAACAAGTTTAAACCGATTTCCCTTTGAACGTCTCATTGATAGTGCAGAGTCAGATCGCACCAGTTTATTTTCTGAGAACATGTCTTCCATCTCTGTTGTCATGGGGGCGAGAGCAACAATGGGTGCCGCCCTCACTGACATGATGGCACTGAGAGCTGTCGGCTGACGCATTATTGGCACTGGCATGGGCTCCATGTATAGGTTCGTGAGATCTCGCCTTGTGTTCTCCTTAGATGCTACAGATTTAAGTGGGATGTTGCCAATCAGTATAACCAAGGGTATCCGAAGTTCAACATCTGCATCCGGGGAATAAGTCTTTAACTAAAATATAAACAGACTCAACAGTTTTAAAGAAATTGACTGTGTCACAAGTTTATTATCTGATTCAATATTTGCTGTGAAAACTGTCCAAACTATGGCATTATTCATTTAAATTAAAATTCTGTATCACTGTTATTATGATTTAATCATATTTTTAAATCAGGCTTTTGATGCGTACGTTTAAATTTAGCTTCTGTGATAGCAATAAAACTTAAAAAAAAATAAAACCTAAAATCGGTTCATTCGTCCTGTTCTATCTCTGACAAACGAACTTTACGACACTTTCACTGGTATGTAAATTTGAGTACAGTAATATGCCTTCTGTATTCGAAATCTGAAAAACCTCTGACAGGCTAAATCTATCGATTTCCTTAAAATGAGCTTGGGATAAGGATGCGGTAGTGAAATATGGTAAGATACCCATGGGTTTCCTGCTCCGTGAATGCGTGTGAGTATGATGACAATGAGGGTTTTGAGTCGATTTCTCAAGTATTCGATTCCGGGGTCCAAAAACCCCTTCGGAATTCCCTATAATGTTTTCCTGAGGAATTTTGCATACATGTGTCTATGAATGTAGCTCACGCGAGTCCATGTGGAAGCTTTTATTGTCATGGGTTGAGAGCTACAGTGCCGAGAGATCGCAGATAGATAAATATACGCTCACGAAACATAAGTAATTTACTTGTAGAGAACTGCAGTGTGATGTTATACAATACCATTAGGAACTGCACAGTTTGATGCATATAGTATTATGAAAGAAATGGCACCCATCCTTAATGCGGGAATTAAATTACCAGACCGATAGTGCGTTTGTGCGGTCACAGGAAAATCAACTTGCTGTTTGTCCTGAATGCTTCATATGGATAAATCCTTGATCAATTTAGCAGATTAGGGATTGCGTTTGACTGAGTGCGGCGAAAACTCGATGAAAAATAAACCAAAAAAGTGTGACAAGTCATTGGATTATATTGTTCTTGAAAGCTCTCACTCACTAACATTGAAAGAGTCACCCTAAAAAAAAAAACGTTACAATGATTAGTGAAGACACTAAAGGCATTTGTGAAGGCACCAAAATTACCAGTGAAGATAGTGATCACTTAAATCAAAGAAATACCTTCAGTATTAATATACGGAGATGTCTGTTTGCTAAATTATTGTTGCTATGATGATTGGACTCAAGTTCACAGAGTCTTTGCCTGGTTCATATTCGATTGGGATAATTGCCCCCAAAAGTTTGAAAATTACGAGAGGTGGATATTGTTTTCGCTGTTGACTTGACTATACCGCTTAACGCGACAAAAGATTCGATTCGTCATACATTGATGTGTTAATACGACAAGCCCGTGGTTTCATATCGGTGCGCATACACTCTTGTCCCGTGAACATCAAAGAGAATCAGGTCATCAATGACGAAAACAACAAAGATTTACCGAAGATTCTCGAGACATTGAAAAAATAGACCAAGATACTTTCAGGATGGACTGTTGCCAAATGCGTAAAAGCTAAACATATTTTCTCTATAAAACCTTGTTCGCGAATCAAGTAATATCGAAAACCGGTGTGTATTTCTGCTGCGGGCAGTAATAAACGTGGAAAACGACGACAAACAGTGTTTTGAATAAGCTTTCTTATCGTTGATTATCAAGGGTACAATCACACAGACTAGCATAAAAAATGCAGAGTATATAGACCAACTTCACTTATGCAGATTCATGACATCAGCAAATATGAACGACTGAGTCATGATATGGTTGTTAACGTGTTTACTTGGAACAAGGGTCGCCAGCTGATTCGGCCATGAAAGGATACGTTTTCACGTATGTAAAGTTCAGACTTATTTTGCTATTATTGCTATAATTTACTTATTTTGCTGTTATTTTTACTATCATTTGCGGGAATGCCGAGTTATCACGTGTGGATAGAATGATCTTTCTAAAATGGTGTATCGCATTCATAAGGTGAAAATGTTCATAGGTCAATGTAGAATCCAGCTTAGCGATCATGAATTTTACTTTGGGGGAGTCCTATAGAAGATGTGGCGTACAATTATGACCTCACTAGGCAATACTATTTTGAAATTCATCGCAGCGTAATGGAAGATTAATGTCCAGCATATCGCCTACGCGGACTTGGAATCCCGTGGTCTCTCCGCTTCACGATGAACCTCCCTCCATCTTTCAGTAAAATACGAGACAAACTGTATAACATGTTCCAAGCGGATATTGTTACAATGTAGTCGCTTTGATGGAACAAATGAACCGCCAATGTCATACCATCGCAAGAACTCATTTGCGGTATTATCAAATCGCTGAAGATTACAATGAAATGGACCCGGAAAAACCCAACCCTGCTCGATTACAACTTGTGATAACATTCATGAGTTTTCAATGGCAACTTATTGCTAAATCTCTTACGAAGCCTTCAACTCCAGTGATGGAACACGAAGCTTCAAAGGTTGAGATCACTTTCACATCAATGGAACATACAGAGGATACGCATACGGCGCATAAAATCAACAGCTGAAAATTAACCAGGCAAAACAAAAACAAAGACATTTGCTGTAACTCAGTTACCACTGACTGACACATTCTATTCGACATTGTCTCACGAAAGTATTTCAGACGGCCACTAAACACAACAGAACAATTTTCGCTTCTCGTTTGATAGACAAATAAGACTATCACTATTTGTACATGTGTACGGCTATGTTGCTATTTCGCTGATGTCTTCATACCTTCGTTTATATAGCCATAAAATTGAATGAATTATATATGACCATTCATATTTGAATATGAGTAGTTTGACTTTAGAATGATGCCAACACTGGTATTTTTCACCTTTATAGATGTTAATAATGTTTGTTTTGTTTTGTTGTTTTTTTTTTCGTTTCACATTTAGTACGGGTGGTGGTGGTTGTACCATAATATATTTTTAGTGCTTAGGGCACTGGAAGAGTTACATCCGGCACTGGATTCCTGCAGACAAATAAATCTTGTGCAATGGATAAAATAGAGCTCAAAATATTGTCAGAATCACCACCACTATACATGTTAATCTAACATGTGACGCCATATGTGGTAGTTACCAAGCGGACCTTTCAGGTTCTTTTAATTTATCGTCGCAGGGTTAAATATTGTTTGGGTTCACCCGGGTTATCTGCTGTCCATTACTCCTATAGTACCCATGTATCTTCCATACTACAATCTCTTTCACACTGTCATTTCACCATTGTCGATCAAGACTGGACGCGTTGGATCTCCGAGGGAATATCTTAACAATTCAAATGTACATTAGTATTCTACCTGATATTTAAAGCAAGCACAGTCGTACTTACCAGAGCGTTTTGTGAAGTAAATAAAACCGTTTAAGAGACATATTCTGGAAGTGACTTCTGTGATAGTCTTCTGGGATTTTTACAGGACACCAAAAGTTTTTGCGACTCTAACCTCGAGCGCTGCTTTAGTTGCTAAACAATTTGCAATGAGACTAACTAATAGCATCAAAAGCCCTGTTGTGAATTGGTTAGAAAATCTGGGATTGCAGGCTAAGTCTTAAGTTAAGACTATGACAGACAATGACTCGGGAACCATCAAAGCGGTTATGATTCCATCAACGGCAATAATGTCAGATGTGGTTCGTAAAATAGGCAATGAAGCTGCACAACAACGCGTTTACAATTTGTATAAGTCAGCACTGATTCTATGACTGCAAATGCGGCAATAGACATGCCTCAGTAAGTACTAGACGAAATTATTAATATATAAGTCATTGCGAACTTCAAGAACGTACCCGATATCGCGTTTGACATGGGCGTTTCCGTGATGATAGATAGAAACAATAAAGGTTTTCAGTATTATGCGTACCCTGCCAAGGACTCTGATCAAAAGAGACGAATAGAATTACAAATGCATAACTTGTCTCAGTTTTGTTACAATCCAAAGGGGTTAAATGAACGAGCGATGCCAAAACCCTGGCACGAATCCCGCTTGAAGTCATATGTTTTCCATGATTCCAAAGACACTTATACAACTGCTTTTGTAAACTGTAAGTAACAACGCGTCCAAGCTATATATAATTTTACTCTAATTTATACATAACCACAGATCTCATAACTTCCCAGTTGTCTATCAACCTCACAACTGCATGGTTTCTCTTTATTAATTTTCCGTAACGTACCGCCAGTATTTCACGCCATGCAAACAATGCAACTCAATCACCAAATACAGGGAACTATTTCTACTACGCCACCTTAGGCCAGCCAAATCATGCTTTTAAACCACATTCGGCAAGTAATTCTACACGATACTTACTAACAAAGAAACAATAAACGGTACTTTTCGACGCGGAACTGTTCCTTTTCGTTTATTCCATTGTAGAAAGTACCAGTCTCCAATTATAAATACTGCATCTGGAGTCACAATCAATTTACATAATTAGATTATAGTAGGGACTACTGTGTGACAATAACCGTCATGCGGTTCTGACCTGAATTCACCAAAAGTAGACAATGATATCATGAAGTCTCACTAACACTTCACTCCCTGACGTTTACTCCTAGTAATTAGTTAATTGTTCGGTCTGAGGACTATTTCCGCAGCACCAACCTCTCACAAGCAAACAAGTAATTACAAAAATGTAAGAAATTCTTAAGCTGGAATATTATAGACAACTGCGTATACTCCAAATTTATTAGAGTATTTTCTTCTATGTGAGGTCTTTTTGAAAATTGAAGGCAACTTATACAAACCGACGATGGTGATTACCCCGACGATGCCATGGTTGGATTTGTCAATAACGGCATTATTGCCCTATTCAGCAGGTATGTTATATCATCGATGGAAAGGAAACTAAAGCATATTTAAGTAAAGTTGACGTTGCCACGGTGACTCATATTATGTTTCATAAAGATTGACATTTTTAACATCGTGTTTACGAATGACCATGACATTTACATGATGGATTCTAAATAGGTTCATGACGACGATGCTACCAAATTTAACGACTGGGTCTTGAATCATCTAACAAGGTGTACGAGCTTTAATGGAGAGTTTGTGTCACTTTTCCATAAATATGGGGTCGCTCTACAGATATAATGAACTTTCGAGAGAACGGTGGGTACAAGTTTAAGTTGTTTGCATTTGCAACATGCAAATAAAGAGAATGTTTGTATATCTCTATGTTACGTTCACGCATTGTGCCTGAAATTTCTCTGGATACTGTACTTGTGGAAATTGTACATAACCTTAGGACACAGCGAACAAAAATGACTGCTCACCTTTGCTAACAAATCAGACTGAATTATACAATATACAAAAGTACACTATCTTTAGCAGTTACTATAAAGGAGATAATTAATTTTTCCAGACTAGACAATACCAGCTTCTGAAAGTGTAATGGATGAATTACCAAGTATATAAAATATAAAATGATGGCGTTAGCTACTTCATATGATTTTTATCACAATAATTTGACATTCGTAGAAGATGAATATCAAGTATTTTTTTTCGTCGGCAAACTTTATCAAAATCAAACTGAAAAGTGTTGAGACAAATCTAGGTATAATAATCCATTAATATTGTATGACTTTATGTCAACAAAAAGTCAAAAAGTCCTTTTGTTATTTGCGGAGTTGCACTATTCATTCATATATCATTGCTGCATCCACAAAAAATTGCATACAATAATTTAATATAACACAATATGCATAGGTGCGCTTCACGTGATTTATTTTATCTTTGTATATGTTACTATATTATAGGCAGGTGACCTACATTAATCTTCAATCTTGAAATATAAATCCTGATGCTATGTATTTATAATGCTTTTTAAAACAAAATTGTCCTTGAATGTATAGATGCTAGTGAACATACACGTTTAGAAACTTAGCAACACCGGGAACAATGTAAAGTTGTTTGTTAACTAGAAGGTCTTAATATTACTACAATTTGTATATATTTGAAGCCAATTATACTAAAAACAATTTATGTTCAATTTACAAGAAAAAATATATACTTACTTCTAAGATATAGTCTATATCTATAAATGGACATCCAGGTAAAGAGGAAACTGGAAGTGGGTTAGGTAATGGAAGTTTGCTGTTCTTCCATTCGTCTTCCTCTCCGGGCTCTAGCCGACCTCGGGACAATTCGGCTATCTTTCTTTTCTCGCTCGTATTTGAATCGAGTGGACTATATCCATACGTTGTTAACTATATGAAGTACAATATAAGAGATGCCCAATACATTAGGCAAGCGTATTTTACAAAGCAAAACCAGATAATGTTTTGCATGGTTCTAGACAGAAGTCTGAGCTTATTCAGTTGCCGCGTTTGATTTTTCCCTTAAAATGGTGCAGGCAGAACTGCAGACATTAATTTTTAGAAGACATTGGGTTTTTTAATTGTGGTGCAAATAACTAGGTTAGTATAACGTTCGATTATTTTCCAATGACTTGCAGCGTATTCTCGAAACTTTGAATGCTCATTAGAGCGGAAATTTAGAAAAAAAAGTCTCATAATAGAGGCTACACAGAGCACATCTATTTAACTGAATTTAGTACCCTAGTAGAATCGTACTTTACGTCACACTTGTCAAAGCTTGAACTTGAGCTCCGTATACTGATGTAAAAAAAAGTAGGTGCCTCTGTTAGGTATCTATTTACTACATAAATGTGCGTCTTATTCCTATGTACATAAGCTTGGCGGACACATATGTCTATGGATACTCTACCATAATAGTTCAAAACACTTGACCAATAGCTTGTTCTGGTGACTTGCTTAAGCGAATCTGACATGTATCTTGACTGCAAGTGAACTAAGCAAACAACACGTTAACATATATCTTTGTATAATGTAATGTTGTCTATGCTTACTGGTGCATTTCGTTCTCAAACTCTTTAGTTTCGGACAGTAGTTCTTACATGTTGCTCGAAATCCCATAATGCCTAGTGATCATTTGGAGCTCCATATTCAAAATATGAGCCTATTCTTTGTATTTAAAACGATAAGTAAACTTTAGAAAGGTAATTGGTCATGAAAATTAATGATAGTTCATGATGCCATAACGTAGTTTGTTACATCAGCATCAGTTTTAACTTTCTATGTCATTTTGTCTTTTTGATGTCTCTATATTTGAGTGGTTAGCGTGGCAGAAGGGTTTGTCGTAGAATACTGCCATTAAATGACCATGGACATGACACGTCACTCCAATCGCCTCAAAACTATATAGTATTTCATGTCTTGCTTTATCGACAACACCCTAAGTTGACCAAACAATGAATATTCATTCATTTTTCTTTTATTTCTTCTTTTAAACTTACATTTCTAATCATCTGGTGTACGTGCCAAGTTTATTGTGCGTACTTTAGAAGACACACAAAGCTGAATGGGCTAAGAGGTCTCATAACACAGCACACTTTAGACGTAATAACGCGATAAACTATGGGCTCAATAACAAACCAAAATTTAGACCTAATAATGAGCCAATCTTTAGACCTAATAATGAGCCAAATTTTAGACCTAATAATGAGCTAAACTTTAGACATAATAACGAATCAAACTTCAGACCAGCAATTGTAGACGTCAAACATTATGTAAGAAACAATGAACTGTGAAGAAAGAAAGAAATGAGAAGACTTGATTAATATCAATAAATATCCTTTCATTAAATGTGAGACAAAAATGTATTATTCTTCTGGTAATTGTGAATGAAGTATACAGATATATCTTAAAACGTACTAATACAGAATACAATCTTAGATCTGTAGGTATATGTTGCTGTGTGTGTATCTGCATTTATGTACGTACACAAGAATGTTTAGGGATTCTTTGTTTAGCTGTTAGTTTTATCTTCGTAGTGTTGGAGGTAGGGGACATGATGGACCTTTACCGCAATAAGAAATAATCAGGAATCATTCAGAATTCCAAATCGCACAATTACTCATAAATACTTGGTTGCATAACCGTCTTTTTTCACCAAGTGATTTGGACATGACCCATTGTCAATGTATGTATGTATGTATGTATGTATGTATGTATGTATGTATGTATGTATGTATGTATGTATGTATGTATGTATGTATGTATGTATGTATGTATGTATGTATGTATGTATGTATGTATGTACGCACGCACGTAGGTACGTACGTACTTATGTATGTATGTATGTATGTATGTATGTATGTATGTATGTATGTATGTATGTATGTATGTATGTATGTATGTATGTATGTATGCGTGCTTGTAGGTAGGTAGGTAGGTAGGTTGGTAGGTAGGTAGGTAGGTAGGTACGTATGTATGTATGTATGTATGTATGTATGTATGTATGTATGTATGTATGTATGTATGTATGTATGTATGTATGTATGTATGCTTGTAGGTAGGTAGGCTGGTAGGTAGGTACGTACGTACGTAGGTAGGAACGTACGTATGTAAGAATGTATGTATGTATGTATGTATGTATGTATGTATGTATGTATGTATGTATGTATGTATGTGTCATACATTGCTTTCAAATGTATATTCTGATTACCTGATAAAATGTAATTTTCGTCGACTCGATAGGAGAGTCTGAACCATTCGAGATGTCTGCATTAAAAACGATTGTATCCCCAGGAATGTATCCCCTGCGGTCAGCTCTGAATGTAGCATACACGGAACCTCCTCCTCCAAAACAACTTTTACACATAATGCATGCGTCTTCATCCTCAACCGGTTCCTGAAAGAATAGACTGAGTAGCACACATGCAGTGCATTTAAATTTTAATACAATCTTCCGGTAGGACTGGGTCCATTGGAATCATTACATTTTAAAACTTTTAATTATTTGCATATCAGAGATCTGATTTTTTTGCTGCACATATCATTAATTGTCTCACTGATTAGAAGAGGTTAATATAAAAGTTTTAACACTAACCTCTTAATGCTGAGCGTCAAGCGAATCCGCTTTTAGTACCATTATTATAAGTCATGGTATGACTCAACCGGAATTAGAACCCGCGACCTTCTGCACCCGATTCGGACTTTTTTACCACTAGGCTACTGGAGCGGTCAAAATGAAGAAAATTTTAATTTACTTACGTCAGCACCAGGAACTGCGTTGAGGTCATAAGGCCTTTCTATGCCAAACTCCACCTTTCCTGTTTGATCCAGCAGACCCCAGGGCCCATGAATCTTGGCCTTGACCCAGTATCTCACGAATCCGTGTGAACCTACAAAGAAAATAACGGAGGCAATAACATTCCTTTGTCTTGTAATGTACATGATTGCAGCACTGGTGTCATAAAATATTTTATATGACTGTCAGAAGTTTAGAGCTCGTTTTGAACCAAAAGCTTTGACATAGAAACGTTATCATAGTGCAGATATGCAAAACGCATTATTTTAGGAATATCTACATGAAAAGAGACAGGGCAGGATAGGATTAAACATCAACATTAAACACCAGATCATCCTGTGATAAATAATGGATATGTAATAAAATAGCATTCATCTGATTTTTTTAATGGAAAAGTCAGATGTCTAAAAAGTAAAGGAATGAATTTCACCTGACGCCCATAAATACAGATATATAAATATATCCTGCAATATCGTCAGTTTTGCATTGTACACTTGATCTCAGATTCAGAAGGAATAATAATAATAATAATAATAATAATAATAATAATAATAATAATAATAATAATAATAATAATAATAATAATAACAATAATTAAAACAGCAGAAAATGGTGCAAGTAGAATTAAACTCTTACCGGTTTGGTACCGACCCCAGATCTCGTTTTTGGGTACGACCGTACTGGCAATGTTTTAACGGTACCACCTACATGGCCGTACCGGCTTCTTACTTGTCCTACTGATAGGAGCAAAACAAAAACTCACTATCCCTCTTATGCTGAAATGCATTCATGATTTAATAATTGATTTTCGTTCGTTTCCTTGCTTATTAATTAACACGTATATATATACATCCCGGATATGATTGCTGAAAAGCTGATGATTTACCTTCAAACGATGGGGGTATGTTGGTAGGCAACTGGTATCTGAACTCAAATACATTCTGTCCAGTTCCGAGGTACTCGCATTCTTGGGCAATTGCCTCGCCGCTAGGTCCTGCAACAAAATATTTTGAATGAAAGTATCCATACTCAGTTTTGTTGTTTGAATCTATATCAAATATTCACGTAACTTTTTTAAAAATAAAAAACGCATTTTATTTAAGCGAGTATTTTAATCAAAGAAAGTTTATTTAAATTTAGTAATCCAATAAATACTTGTATCTTTTTGATGTTGCTCATTATTCATTACATAAACTTCCGTATTTTGATATTTCCTTAATCTTTCACCAGACTGCATGTGATAAATATGAATTTTTCAGGATTCCAAAACACATGACAGGAAAGAGAAGAGCGACATTATATAATATGATATCATTGGGATATTACAATAGAGAAACAATAAAATCGCTTGTAATGCCATATAATTCCATATTCTCCATGTTTTAGTTATTTAGATTTAGTCTAATCTAGTATGAAAAAGAGTTTTAATAGCAGCTATTCTCTGTATCAGTCATCAACTCCCATATATATATATATATATATATATATATATATATATATATATATATATATATATATATATATATATGCACTATCTGTATTCTGAAAGGCTATCTGAATTATCAATATATGTCCTAAAAATCACAGTGCATATACACCCTTTCCTTAAAGCTTCATGATTATATTGCACTGATAAAAAGTATGCATGGTTTCTCCTCACCTTTTCCAAATAATACCATGCTGTCGTTGAAATATTCCTCGGTCTCGTACATACATCTTTGATCACTTCCCTCTCCTTCTTTCCATTCTGCCTGACCCCTTCCACGAAATTTTACTTCAATTCCTATAACAAAATATTTTGGCCTTAAAAGGTCTAAATATTGCGGAGAAATATTTTGCCTGACATGATAAAACTGTCTAACGAACTTCAAAGAACATCGTGTGTGTGTGTGTGTGTGTGTGTGTGTCTGTCTGAAAAACTTTGTCGGAATTGTCTAAAGAACATAGTGTGTGTCCAAACTGTCTAAAGAACATCGTGTGTGTCAAAACTGTCTAAAGAACATCGTGTGCGTCAAACCTGTCTAAAAAACATCGTGTGTGTCAAAACTGATGAACTTCGTGTGTCTATGAACTGACAAACTTCGTGTGTGTCAAAACTGTCTGAATAACTTCGCGTATGTCAATTCTGTCTGACAAACGTCGTGTGCGTCAAAACTGCCTGGATGACATCGTGTGTGTCAAAACTGTCTGACAAACTTTGTATGTGTCAAAACTATATAAAGAAAGTCGTGTGTGTCTGAATAACTTCGTTTGAATCAAAACTGTCTGAATAACATTGTGTGTGTGTGAGTGTGTGTGTGTGTGTGTGTGTGTGTGTGTGTGTGTGTGTGTGTCAAGACTCTCTGAAAAACTTTGTTGGTGTCAAAACTATCTGACGAAATTTGAGTTTGTCAAAATGCATTGCAGCATTCTTATAATAATAATATACAAGCGTACTTCATTTGCCAGTTATAAAATAACAGATCGTTATTTGTTTATGCGCTAAGATAGATGTCTTATCGCAATCAGATGTATTTTGTGTATGTGCCATATTTGGTTCACGTATAAAATAATTCACTAAAATTAAATTAATTTCCCAAACTTGATAGTCAAAAAAAACCGCTAATGTTTTGGAGATATTAATATTATAAGGATAATACTGTTTGCTATTAACACGACAAAATTATCAACTCACCGAGCAATTTCAGTCCCCTTTTCAGAGATACCATAAGTTTTCCTCGCATCAAGTCTCCGGTTGTGAAAACGCCATCTTTCCTGTATTGCATAAATATTTCTAGCCGTTCGAATGAACTCATAACTCAAGTATATTGAAAAATAACGTGTAAAGTCCTCAGCAATATACAGCCATCAGTGTCAAGGCACGGTATCATATTTGTCATTAGAAGCTACAAAATTACAATAAAGTCTACGATATAGAAAATATGTCGGAGAGAATATATAGCAACTGGGAATACACATGGTCATACAAAATATTTCAGTACATAGTTTCAAATTATTGAATACTTTGATACGCAGTAACAAAAAAGACAGAAAAAAAATCTTAAATAAAATATCTTGAACAATGCTATATTGTACTCATTTGACATCAATATTCCTTAAACATTTCTCACTAATCATCGTTGTTCTATTGTATTTTTCTTCTTTTTGCTCACTGCAGCACTTCACATAAGTCACATCTTCGTATCGAATCGACAAACACCATCTGAATAGAATGATAATATTTGGGTCAATTAATTAAGCCGTACAACTGAATTGTTCGACGCGGGCTATTTTGAGACTATGCCCAAAGGAAACCTCATACCAGATATATACGCGCTATTAGGAGTGTCATGTGAACCAGGACGTACAGGGTTCGGGTTCTATTCAGGGCAGCCTATTTAACCGTGTATTATTGCTTCATATCAAAGTATCATATTTAGATTGGACTTAAAACATATTGGCACAGAATGTAAATTATACTGTCATCAATGAACGTAAATATTGTTTCAATTGTTAGAACTGATGTTATCAATACTCTAGCATATATATATATATATATATATATATATATATATATATATATATATATATATATATATATATATATATATATATATATATATATATATATATATTTGTGTGTGTGTATGTGTGTGTATGTGTGTGTATGTGTGTGTGTGTGAATGTATATGTGTGTTGCTATTATAATGAAATTATGCATGCAACAAAAAAGTTCTTACGTCGCTTTGGTGGTTAAGTGGAGGTGTTGCTGATACAGCTCAATACTACATTATGCAAAACTAGGCAGGATGAAATACAATGTATCGAATGTTTAAAAACCTAAATACCCAAACTATAATGGCGTAAGCACCAACTCGGGTGGTTGTATATATAATGTCGTATATCCCCTAAATTTCTGAGGAAAAACTATGAGCATACTTCTATCGAGCTGACTTAATGCGGATTGTTTTTGAAGATGTTGACCTGCCATAACACAGCTTGTCGTGCTAAAAACACTATTTTTACTACCAAATCCCTTAAAACCGTAGTGTTCTGAAAAATATGATTTTCAGTAATTATCAAAAAACAAATCCTCCCCCCAAATACAAGCCCACCTTCCCACGCACACTCAAACCCCCACTTCAGTATACGCCCGTTTTAGGTAGTATATATTAAGGTAAACAGCAATAATTGGAGTTGTGAAGCTATAATTTGGGTAATTTAAATAGAGACAATTAAATTCAAAGACCTCAGTTTTAAACCACCATTGCATGTAAATACCGAATGTCTCTCACAATAGCTTATGTGATAATTTGAAGACTGCAGTGGGTGAGTCCATTGTCCTAATTTACGTAGGTAACATTGTTCACGAACTGGAACCAACTGATATAAGTAAATCAAACAGATGCTAGACGCGTGTATGCTAAAAGAAGTTATTACATATTATTGTCTTGAACGAGAATATTTAAGCCATCTGTATTAAAGATTATTAACAAGTTTGTGAATAACGGCAACGTTTCTCTGAAGTAAGCTTTTACCAAATATAAAATAAAATAAGCATGATTATAAAAAAATGTCATTTGTCGGAATAATTTTCAAATGTGATTTTTTTGGGAGGCCATTTAGAAGCGAGCCAAGCAAATATAGAATTCAAAACTCTTGGTTGATTGACTTCTACTCTGTGAAGCGCGCCAAGAAAGAAAAGTGAAGGTTTTACATATAATTCTTTGCACAAACGGCAAACGACATAACGACTTGCGTCATTCCAGTGTGTAAAGTGTCTGTTGAAATACGAACACAACCTTTATGACCCGCTGAATCGAACATTCAGATTGGTTCTATTTATGAACATTCGTTATCTTGATATTGTTAATATACTAATTATTAATTGCCCTATGTTGTTTTTTTTTCAGGAAAATTTGGACATACAATAAATCGATTAAAAGACAATAAAAAGCACGTACTTGTGATTGCGTTTAATTGTAGTCTGGGTTTGTTGACTTTTAGTCCCGGCTTGTGATCCTTTTTTATAGTCACCAGTCCAGAGCATGTGTTTAAAAATATGTTAGCAATGTATATCTATCTATCTATCTATCTATCTATCTATCTATCTATCTATCTATCTATCTATCTATCTATCTATCTATCTATCTATCTATCTATCTATCTATCTATCGTTAATAAATAAAGGAAAAGCAACTCTCCTATTCATACAGATTGACTTTCCCCCGTTTTCATAACTATTAAACCTCTAATGATTTCACTGTTTTGTTTTCCCTTTAAAATGCATGTATATGACATATCTACCTGTATGTATGTCATTTCTCCCACCTATCCATTTTTTTATCAGTCAATCCATCCACTGATCGCTCCTGTGGCCTAGTGGTTAGAGGGTCCGCCTCAAATAAGGGATGTCGCGGGTTCGAAATCCGGCTGTGTCAAACCTTAAACTTATAAAATGGCACTAGCAGCTACCTCGCTAGGCGCTCAGCATTAAGAGTTTAGAGTTAGGATTGGTCTACCTGATGTCAGGATAATGTAACTGGATGGGATATCATGCTACACGTTTGCGGAGTGATGCCCCAGTGCTCGCGATCACTATTAACTGCCCCACTGCATACATCATAACGATATGCCTGAAAAATTGTTAAAGTTACTTTACACACACACACACACACACACACACACACACACACACACACACACACACACACACACACAATCCATCCGCATATCCATTTGTTTATCATCCAATCCATTCACAAATCCATTTGCTTATCAGTCAATCCATTCACCTATGCAGTTGTTTATGCATTACATTCACCTATCCGTTTATTCGTCAATCCACCCATCTATCCATTTGTTTATCAGTCAATCCATCCACCCATTTTACTTTTCTTTGTATATGTTTTACTTTGTCTAATCTAAGAAATGAATATATCAAATAAACGTTTTAAATTACTTCATCGACATTTGTCTTTGTTATTCAGCTTGTTTTTTGGTGGTTGTTGTGGGTGGGGGTAATTTCATTTGCACATAATGTTCATAATAGTTGTTCTATCTGTCATTACATTTTACACACTGGTATTATATATGTTTTGCTATAGCTATTTTCTCTGCACCAGTGACTACGGAGTTGAAATTAAAAACTATAAATGCAATGGTAGTAGTCAAAGTTGTTCCCGTGTAAGAGTATTCAATCAGGCATCTGAAACACGTGAATTACGTTGGATCATGTTTTAATAGATTTTGGTGAATGGAAGGAATGCTGCTACAGTAAATACAACTCGATACTAAATTTAAAATCTCCATAGTGTTTGAAAGAGTTTGCACGATGTCATATATCATATTACATAAATTTAAAGCATTTGTATATTAGCTATTTATTTTATATAAATGAGTTAAAGATATTCTACTGACAATAGATATCCGCTAGAAAATATAGGAATAGTAAGCACGTTCTGTCAATGCCAGACTATGCATATTATATTGCCAAGGGCACAACTATTCTATGCCTCGGGAAGTTGATCCTTTTTTTAATAAAGCTATTCCAATTGGGATACGATACATATGTGGAGTTATTCTACGTGTAGGGGCATATTCACGCACAGTAAAATTCCAGCCCACTGTCGATAATTGTATAGTGTACGAATAATATTGAAAGTCACGTGGTCTCACCTAAATAGTATTAAGTATCAAACTTCTATAGTTTAGATCATTATCTTTCCTATCGCGCGCATTTCTTTAACAGGTAAACGTGGGAGATAGGACGACATACAAAGATACATAAATACCTATATACACACATACATAAACACACACACATATACATACATACATACATACATACATACATACATACATACATACATACACACACATACATACATACATACATACATACATACATACATACATACATACATACATACATACATACATACATACATACATACATACATACATACATACATACATACATACATACATACATACATACATACATACATACATACATACATACATACATACATACATACATACATACATACATATGCATGCATGCATACATACATACATACATACATACATACATACATACATACATACATACATACATACATACATACATACATACATACATACATACATACATACATACATACATACATACATACATACATACATACATACATACATACATACATACATACATAGAATCCTTGTCCCATTTATAAAAAGAAGAAAAAAAAGTTATAAATTTTCGTCTGTTCCCGTGTGTTTTATTTTATCAATATTTACCAAAACCTCTTTTACCCTTCATATTTTTAATATTGTGTTTCATGGCGCTATCTTATTTACGATTTAATACCCTTATTCTAAATTTTATATTTTTAAGAAGGGTAACAATATCTGATAACATCATAAATGGCGCCATAACCTCATGCAAATGAAAGGTGTTAAAATTGAGGCATCCAGATCTATTGCATGACATTATAACGTCAAGCAAAGAAGTTATCAGTGAGGTATCCGGGCGTATTCCAAGTCATTTCACTACAATGTTGTGTCCTTTAGTCATCTAAAACACATGACTTTCGTCATGCAATTTTACATCTGTGCTCATTTCAAATGAAATTTATTATACTAATTAATTTAATAATTTTGCTCAACAGAAATCAATTTTCAAACTTTTCATCATTATTTTTCTTCGATCAATTATTGGCCAAAACTAACTTGCACATATTAGTTTGACCTTCTTTGTTATGAGTTTAAATGTTTTCATTTCTATTTTTAACATATAAGATCGCTCGTTGTTAATTTTCATTTGCTTGTAAGTTTTCTTTCTCTATTATTTCTCCTTTCTTTATATTTTTCTGTCTTTATTTTTCTCATTATTGCAACAAATCCTGCTTCGCTGCATAAGAAAACAAACATATCAATTTTAACACTTTCTAAATTTTTCGGTTCCGAATCAGCTTATACACTTGTATTTTGTAACTATCGCGAGAGTGGCCTCCCTTCTATAATTTTCATTTTGTCGCACATGTGAGCTTGCTTGCTAAGACGATATCATGGCAACAGAAGAAGAACAAATAGATGTTGACGATGAAAGTAACGAACCAAAAGGAAAGAAAGCAGCAAAACATGATTCTGGAGCAGCAGATCTAGAGAAAGTAACAGATTACCACGAAGAAGCTGAAATATCTGCACCTCAAATCGGGGAGGTATGAAGTACCCACTCCAATTAGCAAGTGAAAATGATTATTTTCCTATAGTATTTTAGAATAAATAAAAAGTGAATGTTTTCTTCATACTTAGAATGTGCAGAATTCAGAACTGAATTCATATTCGTGATATATTTTCAATTAAATTTGCTGTAAGTATTCAAACACTCACGCTCCACAATTATTTGGGTGTATAGAAACGCCGGAACGCAATATAAACACCGAAACGCACTTGAATCATATTTACCATAGAATATATTGGTTGTGTATGTATAAATCATATCTGTTAAATTTAATATTATATAATAAATTATTCTTTTTTTGCAAGTGATCAAATTAAAAAGAAGCTGGATACTGTGAATTTTGGCGACAGATTGGAAAATAAAAAAATATTAACAGCGTGCATTGCAGTATATACACAAGTTTAATGCTTCAGCCATTAATAATAAACATAGATTAATATTGATTTAAAAGTTGATTATTATATTGTGAGATTTGCGCAAACCAGCAGGCGAAGCAACTATTTAGTTTTAAGTGTAACTATCATGAATTTTGCATTATTTATGCGCGATAATGGTCTAAATACAAAGAAGTATGCGATAATGGCATGTCAAATCATTTCCGTCTTTTGTTGATCGTTTATTTTAGACCTATTTTGCTCTTGGAAGAAGTATTTGGAATACTGGATAGTGGCATAAATTGGTTTACTACACAAAGACAATTTTTGGAACATACGTCAAAATGTTTTTTTTTTCTTTCATATAACACACAAATGTTTAAAAGTTATTCAAGTCACGAGGTGAAACACTGTTTCAACATTCCTTTCTATCCAGCTTTTGTTTGCCTTGTGATCAACACTAGGAAAAGAAAGCAAATATCTATTTATGCATGTTTATATAGCTCAATGTTTGTTTCTGGCTGTCCTAGAATTGCATACTACATTGTACTGTTAACTTTATTTGACAGCCATGATGTGAAATATTGTTGTAGTGTAAGGTATATGTGTAGAAGATGTGAAATATTGTTGTAGTGTAAGGTATATGTGTAGAATTTGTTATATGAATTTAATATTCATGCATTACCACTAATTGTTGCTATTATTACTACAATTCAGAGTAGTTACATATTCCTGATTGATTTTCATTACTGCATTTGGCTACAAGACTTGTTTGTTGTGTAAAAACATGGTTTAACTGCATGCCAGTATAGTCTTGGTTATATGGTGCCTATCAAGTTCTCCAAGTGTACCGAAATGCACAAAAGTTTACAACAGTAAGCTTTTCAGATTACTGTAATTTCACCTGTCTGTATTGGTTTAAGTCTCAGTTTCGTCAGTGTAGGTACATGAGAAAGCTTCTCAATTGCTTCCTATGGGTTGGTAGTTTTTTCTTGGTTTTTCTTAATTTTTCATTTGACCTAAAAACTGGGTACCATGTGTAACCCTATTAAGTGCTACAAAAACTGTCTTAAACAAACAAAAATGAAACCAAAGATACTCTTTTAAATAAAACATTTAGTCCTACCTGTTAAAAAATTAAAGATGGTTACTGTCGTGGGTAATGATTCATCAAGTGCAAAATGTATCTAGTATTATTTGGCTTTGGTATGAATGAAGTATTGTTGATATGAATTAAGTGAATATGATTTGTGTGTCATGAACATAGATTAAGTGTCATGGGTATGAATTAAAGTGTCATGAATGTGAATTAAGTGTCTTGAGTATGAATTTATTTTCATAAGTATAAATTGTCATTTTTATGAATTAAGTGGCATGAGTATGAATTAACTGTCATGGATATGAATCAGGTGTCATGATTATGAATTGTCATGAGTATGAGTTAAGTCTAATGAGTATGAATTAAGTGGCATGAGTATGAATTAACTGTCATGGATATGAATCAAGTGTCATAATTATGAATTGTCATGAGTCTGAGTTAAGTCTAATGAGTATGAATTAAGTGGCATGAGTATGAATTAACTGTCATGGATATGAATCAAGTGTCATAATTATGAATTGTCATGAGTCTGAGTTAAGTCTAATGAGTATGAATTAAGTGGCATGAGTATGAATTAACTGTCATGGATATGAATCAAGTGTCATAATTATGAATTGTCATGAGTCTGAGTTAAGTCTAATGAGTATGAATTAAGTGGCATGAGTATGAATTAACTGTCATGGATATGAATCAAGTGTCATAATTATGAATTGTCATGAGTCTGAGTTAAGTCTAATGAGTATGAATTAAGTGGCATGAGTATGAATTAACTGTCATGGATATGAATCAAGTGTCATAATTATGAATTGTCATGAGTCTGAGTTAAGTCTAATGAGTATGAATTAAGTGGCATGAGTATGAATTAACTGTCATGGATATGAATCAAGTGTCATAATTATGAATTGTCATGAGTCTGAGTTAAGTCTAATGAGTATGAATTAAGTGGCATGAGTATGAATTAACTGTCATGGATATGAATCAAGTGTCATGATTATGAATTGTCATGAGTCTGAGTTAAGTCTAATGAGTATGAATTAAGTGGCATGAGTATGAATTAACTGTCATGGATATGAATCAAGTGTCATAATTATGAATTGTCATGAGTCTGAGTTAAGTCTAATGAGTATGAATTAAGTGGCATGAGTATGAATTAACTGTCATGGATATGAATGAAGTGTCATGATTATGAATTGTCATGAGTATGAGTTAAGTCTAATGAGTATGAATTAAGTGGCATGAGTATGAATTAACTGTCATGGATGTGAATCAAGTGTCATGATTATGAATTGTCATGAGTCTGAGTTAAGTCTAATGAGTATGAATTAAGTGGCATGAGTATGAATTAACTGTCATGGATGTGAATCAAGTGTCATGATTATGAATTGTCATGAGTCTGAGTTAAGTCTAATGAGTATGAATTAAGTGGCATGAGTATGAATTAACTGTATTGGATGTGAATCAAGTGTCATGATTATGAATTGTCATGAGTCTGAGTTAAGTCTAATAAGTATGAATTAAGTGGCATGAGTATGAATTAACTGTCATGGATGTGAATCAAGTGTTATGACTATGAATTGTCATGAGTCTGAGTTAAGTCTAATAAGTATGAATTAAGTGGCATGAGTATGAATTAACTGTCATGGATATGAATCAAGTGTCATGATTATGAATTGTCATGAGTCTGAGTTAAGTCTAATGAGTATGAATTAAGTGGCATGAGTATGAATTAACTGTCATGGATGTGAATCAAGTGTCATGATTATGAATTGTCATGAGTATGAGTTAAGTCTAATGAGTATGAATTAAGTGGCATGAGTATGAATTAACTGTCATGGATGTGAATCAAGTGTCATGATTATGAATTGTCATGAGTATGAGTTAAGTCTAATGAGTATGAATTAAGTGGCATGAGTATGAATTAACTGTCATGGATATGAATCAAGTGTCATGATTATGAATTGTCATGAGTCTGAGTTAAGTCTAATGAGTATGAATTAAGTGGCATGAGTATGAATTAACTGTCATGGATATGAATCAGGTGTCATGATTATGAATTTTCATGAGTATGAGTTAAGTCTAATGAGTATGAATTAAGTGGCATGAGTATGAATTAACTGTCATGGATATGAATCAAGTGTCATGATTATGAATTGTCATGAGTCTGAGTTAAGTCTAATGAGTATGAATTAAGTGGCATGAGTATGAATTTACTGTCATGGATATGAATCAAGTGTCATGATTATGAATTGTCATGAGTATGAGTTAAGTCTAATGAGTATGAATTAAGTGGCATGAGTATGAATTAACTGTCATGGATGTGAATCAAGTGTCATGCTTATGAATTGTCATGAGTATGAGTTAAGTCTAATGAGTATGAATTAAGTGGCATGAGTATGAATTAACTGTCATGGATGTGAATCAAGTGTCATGATTATGAATTGTCATGAGTATGAGTTAAGTCTAATGAGTATGAATTAAGTGGCATGAGTATGAATTAACTGTCATGGATATGAATCAAGTGTCATGATTATGAATTGTCATGAGTCTGAGTTAAGTCTAATGAGTATGAATTAAGTGGCATGAGTATGAATTAACTGTCATGGATATGAATCAAGTGTCATGATTATGAATTGTCATGAGTCTGAGTTAAGTCTAATGAGTATGAATTAAGTGGCATGAGTATGAATTAACTGTCATGGATATGAATCAGGTGTCATGATTATGAATTGTCTTGAATATGAAATTCATGAGTGGCATTAGTGTGAATTGCATTGGTATTGATTGTATTGGTTTCAAAATGTCTTCCCATTACCCTTAGCTTATACCATAGGTTGCAATCAGGTCATACAGATCACTTTCCTCTGTGTGATATTTACCTTGCTTGACTATAGTTGGCAACTCTTGTATATTTGGACACAGAAGTATGACTCATAGAGCAGACAAGGGATACTAGCAGATGACAAAAATAAACCTTGCATTGATCATTTACTGTGATACTGTTTTATGGTAGTCACCAGGTGGAGTAGTGTCCCTTTTAAGTGCAACAAAGAAATTCACATCTAGAAATGGATAACAAATTTAGAACCAAATATGACCTGATTTAAAATGAGCAATGTTTTCAATTAAAAACGGGGTAATGTCCCAATTTCTATAAAAGAAAATACTCTTTTAAAAGCTGATGGAAGTCCTTAAAATTCAGCTTTTTTTTGTTGGTTTAACTCAGTTTTGAACCACACAAAATAATTAAGTGTAATGTCCATGAAAAATGGCTTTCCAGTGCTTTACAAACCATTTACTTATTTGTTCATATCTTGTCTCATTACAAATGTGCTTTTGTGAAATATCAAAATGTATAAATATGTTAAAGATGACTTTGAATTTATGACAAATGCAAATATATTTGCAGGTGCACCAAATGCTAAATTATAGTTGTGATAGAAGTTTTTGACTTGACTTTCTTGTCTGAAAAACTGTGATTCTTAAATTATTTTCACTAATTTTTGTGACTAGCTGTTCTAAAGCAGCTAAAAAATGTGAAAAGAATTCAACATAATTTTGAAATTGGCTAGTGAGGCTGAAGATACTGACAGGCTGGATATGACTCAGGGTTTATGTTGGTCCATTAACAGGTCTAAAATGAAACAAAAGTGATAAAGAGTCTCCAAGGAGAATTTGTCAAATTGAGTGAAAAGCAATACACAAAATAATGTGAAACTTTTTATGGCATGTCAGCAAAATTGCATAATTTGGAATTAGATTATATGGAGAGAGAATTAGATTATACAAACAATAAGTTGTATAAATTTTATTTTTGCAGGCACTTAATGTAGTAAGCACAAGGAAGAAAGAAGAATCTACAGCAATGCAAGAAAAAGAAAAAGAATTATCAAAAGTTAAAATCAATAAGGAGGATGTAGATCTAATAGTAAGTGTTTCCTAAGAAACTATTATTATTATTATTATTACAGTGAAACTTGCTTATAAGGGACAGTTCATTAACTGGACTAATTTTCCTATATATAGAAACACTCCTTAAATGCTTTCTATATATAGAAGCACTCCTTAAATGCTTTCTATATATAGAAGCACTCCTTAAATGCTTCCTATATATAGAAGCACTCCTTAAATGCTTTCTATATATAGAAGCACTCCTTAAATGCTTTCTATATATAGAAGCACTCCTTAAATGCTTTCTATGTATAGAAGCACTCCTTAAATGCTTCCTATATATAGAAGCACTCCTTAAATGCTTTCTATGTATAGAAGCACTCCTTAAATGCTTTCTATATATAGAAGCACTCCTTAAGTGAAGTATTCCATTTGAAACCATATAAATGTCTTAAGGAACCTCTTGGGTCGCTTCAGTTCCATAAATCCCATCAAGATGTCCAGAGGTATCTTAAAAGCCATCTTCAGTAATTAGCGTCATACAGGCAGACTCTGTTACAACTCTAGGTCATAATTTAATGTAACAGAAAAAGTGAAACCAATTTAAACAATATCTAGAAACATTGTCCCTACAATACAAAATGAATATTCAAAAGACACTGACAGTATTGTGAATCTAACCCAAATAATCCTAAATATCCTAAATCATAATAATCTTAAATGTCCTAAATCCTAATAAACCTAGATGTCCTATATTCTAATAATCCTAGATGTCCTAAATCCTAATAATCCTAGATGTCCTAAATCCTAATAAACCTAGATGTCCTATATCCTAATAATCCTAGATGTCCTAAATCCTAATAATCCTAGATGTCCTAAATCCTAATAAACCTAGATGTCCTATATCCTAATAATCCTAGATGTCCTAAATCCTAATAATCCTAGATGTCCTAAATCCTAATAATCCTAGATGTCCTAAATCCTAATAATCCTAGATGTCATAAGTCCTAATAATCCTAGATGCCCTAAATCATAATAATTCTAGATGTCCTAAATCCTAATAATCCTAGATGTCCTAAATCCTAATAATCCTAGATGTCCTAAATCCTAATAATCCTAGATGCCCTAAATCATAATAACTCTAGATGTCCTAAATCCTAATAATCCTAGATGTCCAACTAAAATATAACAATAATGAATGTTCCAAATTATAGATTATTCTGAATGATTTCCAGTATTTAATATCCTGATGTAACACAATTATGCAGTTATTATTTAATAGCCTGATGTAACACAATTATGCAATAATTATTTAATAGCCTGATGTAACACAATTATGTATTATTTAATAGCCTGATGTAACACAATTATGCAGTTATTTTTTAATAGCCTGATGTAACACAATTATGCAATAATTATTTAATAGCCTGATGTAACACAATTATGTATTATTTAATATCCTGATGTAACACAATTATGCAGTTATTATTTAATAGCCTGATGTAAGACAATTATGCAGTTATTATTTAATGGCCTGATGTAACACAATTATGCAGTAATTATTTAATAGCCTGATGTAACACAATTATGTATGTATTATTTAATATCCTGATGTAACACAATTATGCAGTTATTATTTAATAGCCTGATGTAACACAATTATGCAGTTATTATTTAATAGCCTGATATAACACAATTATGCAGTAATTATTTAATAGCCTGATGTAACACAATTATGTATGTATTATTTAATATCCTGATGTAACACAATTATGCAGTTATTATTTAATAGCCTGATGTAACACAATTATGTATGTATTATTTAATATCCTGATGTAACACAATTATGCAGTTCAGAATGTTAAGGAATGAGTTCACAATAATACTAAAGTAGTGTATATAAATCCAAGAAGTCAATGACAACTTCAGTATTCCAGTAAATATTTTAACCCATTATCCCCTGGAGGTTTTTGTCGTTTTCGCCTGAAATGCGAGTAGGAAATTGATTTTGGGAATTATTTCTGAATACATTATAATACATCGACTTGAAGATATTTTTGGTTAACTTAATGCCTATTTGTTTTAGAAACGTCAATTTTCATTGGCTCTTTCGCCAGAACATAAGCAGAAGGGTAAAAATTGGACTTCTTTTTTTTTCTTGTTTAACGGACCCATCATTTCCATGACAAGACCACTCTTAATTCAAAATGCCCATCATATCCTACTTTTTGCAAAGGCTAACATGTCTGTGTGCAATTCAGACTGGTCTGTCTTAGATCTGAGGCCAAAAAGTCTAAAATCCGGACACAAAACCGGATCACATCTTTGGGCAAATTTTGGCTGGAAAAAACTCGTGTCCAAATAGTGACGTTTTTCCCTCTGTACTTTGTAGTGCAATTAGAACATCCATATTATTTGATATCATCATAAAGCTAAATCTGTCTACCTTTCAATAATACCACCTACTTTATTGTGTTGCACATGACCTTAATGCTACAGAGCTCAACTAGGCTACCACCTCCTGCCCCGTAAACGTGGCACTAGGGGTTAATGAGTTAAATAAATAATTCTGATTGAATTATATATGACAGACTCATCTAAAACAGGATTATTTCTTGATCAATCCCTATTTATATATCTTTATTTATATATATTTTCACTGACTTACATTGTAATGTTTGTGAAGATTTTCAGTGGAAGACCTAGCCTGACTGTAAACTCTTGAACTCTTGCTGTTCAGATACTTTTTTTCACAATTTACAGTCATTGACAAATGTTAAGCACACAATTTTAAGTTAAAAATACATATTTTGCAATCATTTGTTTTGATTGAGGATCTCTCCCTAAGTGGTCAAGGAGAGACCTTGCACAGGACCATTGATAAAAAAAGAATCTGTGCTTCCATGACCTCCAGTTTATAGTCCTAAACTCAATTCTTAGCTATCATAGCTCAATGCCAGGTATAGTCCTAGACTCAATTCTTAGCTCCCATATCCCATAGCCAGGTATAGTCCTAGACTCAGTTCTTAGCTTCCATAGTCCAATCCAGGTATAGTCATAGACTCAATTCTTAGCTCCCATGTTGTTGTTGGCATCTGTTAGTCTCAAGAGACAATGGAAATGCGCCCATGAGAGGTGTCCCAGTTTGTAGTTGTGGCTGTGGAGCCCGATATAGGAGTGGCAGTCCTTGCTGCAGTTGCTGCACTTGAAGGTTGAGTCAGGTCTGGGTTGGAACTGCATCCTCTTCCTCTGAAATCTTGCCACGTGTAGTCCTAGACTCAATTCTTAGCTCCCATAGCCCAACGCCAGGTGTAGTCCTAGACTCAATTTTTAGCTCCCATAGCCCAATGCCAGGTATAGTCCTAGACTCAATTCTTAGCTACCATAGCCCAATGCCAGGTATAGTCCTAGACTCAATTCTTAGTTCCAATAGCTCAATGCCAGGTATAGTCTTAGACACAATTCTTAGCTCCAATAGCCCAAAGACAAGTGTAGTCATAGACTCAATTCTTAGCTCCTATAGCCCAATGCCAGGTGTAGACCTAGACTCAATTCTTAGCTCCCATAGCCCAATGCCAGGTGTGTCCTAGACTCAATTCTTAGCTCCAATAGCCCAATGCCAGGAGAACCTTTTGGTATGGCTCTGTACATGCCCATTGTTCATCATACATCATTCATCTGTTAGCAGTTGCATTGGAGGTTTCATTTCTGATTTTTATCAGACTTTGCAAGTTCATATGTAATCAACCATTCAGATGAGTTATGAGTTACATGTGACATGCATGAGTTATATGTGAAATCATGAGTTACCTGTGACATGCAAGAGTTACATGTGACATGCATGAGGTGGTCTGGCATCTGATTGGTTGAACTTTTGAGCACTGCATAGAACTAATAGCTGAGTAGATTTTGATCAAACTTGCTGTGTAAGTTTGTATGAGGAAGACCATCTGACTTTGATTATGAGAAACATTCAGGCAAGTTAATGAGGCGATTTGGCATCTAATTGACTCAACTTATAAACAGTCAAGGAACAAAATAACTGAATAGATTTGATCAAACTTGCTATGTAGGTTTGTATTATCTTAGACCTCAGATGAGTTTGATTATAAGAAACATTCAGGCAAGTTAATGAGGTTTAACTGACTGAGATTGTGAACACTTAAGATGCAATAATTCTAATCAGAGTTTGATCTGACTAACATATAGCATGGTTTACACAGGTCTTAAAACAAACCCAGGAATTTGTTGTCTGGTAATGAAATTTGGAACAATGGAAAATCCATCAAAAAGTTCTTAAGCTTGCTTTGACAACCCTTTAATAATAATTGAATTATGAAATGTGCTTATTACTATTGTTTTATTTTCACCTATTTAATTATATTGGGAATAAATGAGTTAGCAATAGATTTGGTCCATCTTTTTTATCACACTTGTTTATCTCAGATATTTTCAGTATTATTATATGTATTATTGCCAGACTGTGATAATTCTGTATTTTAATTATAACAGAAATAATTATTTGTATGTATTATTGCCAGATTGTGATAATTCTGTATTATAATGATAATTATAATTATTTTATGTATTATTGCCAGACTGATAATTATTTCATTCAAACTTCTCAAAGCATAGTTCAGGTGACTTTCTTGGTAAACCAGTCAGTGCAAAACATAGATGAAGCATGGTGAATGTCAACTTTGTCATATGATTCAGTGGTGTGGCAGCCTTTGTTCAATCTCAGATCCCAGATACTCTTGGATTAGACTGTTTAAAGGGGACAATTTGCTTTGTGTAGTAAATTAATACATTTTAGGAAAAGTAGGCAAGACTACATTTTCTTTTCCAGTGAGAAGTACAATATACCAAATGTTAGTGATTCAATCCTCTGTGCAGTCATCGATGATTTCATTTTTGAGGAAAGTTAATGAAAAATGATAGGTCAGCATTCACAAGCTAGCATGTCCTCTACCCAGGTGATTGATATAAGACCCACTTTGTCCTCTTTTCTATACACAAGACCTAAGTGTTTGGAGGAATTAAGCCTAGGACTGGCTGAAATAGACGTTTTAATTAATTAAAACTTTACTTCATGACATAAAAACATTTCATAACAATGCATATTCAATGAAATGTTCATAATACTTTGAGAAAACAAATTAAGAAAAAAAAGAAATTCCTATTTATCTCACTGTTTGCAGTATTACAGTATTTGATGTTAACAGGGTAAAATTTGCTTTGTATTTTGTAAAAAAAACTCAGTTGAGATGTAAATAGGTATCCTTTGAGAGGGTCAAAGTGGCTTTGTATATGTATATTGTAATAAACTCAGTTGAGATGTAAATAGGTATCCTTTGAGAGGGTCAAAGTGGCTTTGTATATAATAATTAACTCAGTTGAAACCAAATTAGCTTTCATTTAAGGCCAAAACAAAAAAGATGTGTTGTCTAATGCACCTCTTTTAAAATTAGGCTAAGCAGGTCGTAGATTTAATATATTTTATATTTTTTTTTATCATGGAGAAAAAAATGTACTAGGGTCAACAATGAGAGCATAAACAGATAGCCAACCAGAAAGACATATCATTTTATTTGGCATAGCAGAGTAAAAGAGTCATTGTATTTAGCGATAAAGTCAGTTGAAACCAAAATAGATTTTGTTTAACAGGGGTAAAAGGGTTTTATAATTAGTAATAAACTTAGTTATTGGTTTGAAGTTATAATCACAATGCTGGCATACTCCATCAATTGTCTCACTTCATTTCACTTTCTTCATTGTAGCTGCATATTTTTTGTCTATATTATTTTTTTGCCACATGATTAGCTTTTAGTTTCTTGCTTAAATCTCTGTTCTGGAGCTGTCATGCTTGGGCAAAGAAAAGCTAAGCCTTGTTTATGTTTATTGCCTGGGACAAAGATAAGGTCATTTTCTTTATGGCCAATTACATTAGGAAATTTCATGTACCTGCTGTGTGATAATGCATGACACATTTCATGTACCTGCTGTGTGATAATGCATGACACATTTCATGTACCTGCTGAGTGATAATGCATGACACATTTCATGTACCTGCTGAGTGATAATGCATGACACATTTCATGTACCTGCTGAGTGATAATGCTTGACACATTTCATGTACCTGCTGAGTGAAAATGCATGACACATTTCATGTACCTGCTGAGTGATAATGCTTGACACATTTCATGTACCTGCTGAGTGAAAATGCATGACACATTTCATGTACCTGCTGAGTGATAATGCATGACACATTTCATGTACCTGCTGAGTGATAATGCATGACACATTTCATGTACCTGCTGAGTGAAAATGCATGACACATTTCATGTACCTGCTGAGTGATAATGCTTGACACATTTCATGTACCTGCTGAGTGATAATGCATGACACTTTTCATGTACCTGCTGAGTGAAAATGCATGACACATTTCATGTACCTGCTGAGTGATAATGAATGACACATTTCATGTACCTGCTGAGTGATAATGCATGACACTTTTCATGTACCTGCTGAGTGAAAATGCATGACACATTTCATGTACCTGCTGAGTGATAATGAATGACACATTTCATGTACCAGCTGTGATATAATGCATGACACATTTCATTAACTGATCCATAAACCTGTACTGTTGATACAAATAATGTACTACTTTATTTTTATAGCAGTTATTGCTTTACAGAAGGACTAATTAACTAATCAATTATTAATGATTCACTGATTAATAAATCCATTTTGATTGGCAGGATCAGATTGCCAATGTGTTTCTTTTTATTATCTACACAGCTGTCTATAATTGTAATCTTTACAGGTTCAGGAGATGGAAATTCCTCGGACACAAGCAGAAAGGAAGCTAAGGGAACATAAAGGAAATGTAGTTGAAGCATTAATTGCATTAACAAATTAACTGACTGAAATATGTTAGAATATAAATGGATATTTACCATCAAGAGGATTCAGCACGCATTCTCTGCTCTCATTATACCTTTATCAAGAATATATATATATCGACATTTACCTGGGAACAGTGTTTTTTTTTAAATATCATGCATAATTTTATCCCATTTTCCTTCTATTATCAAATGCTGATTGCAAAATGAAATTTGTTTATCAAACATCGTGTCTTTTGCACATTGTAGTCTCCATTGCATTATTGTTTTTTATTGTTGTTTATCCAAAGGTAACATGGTTTTATGTATATAAGTCAGTGAGTTGGATATGGTAAATGTGACAACTTCCAGTTAATTTAATGTGACAGAATTTAATTAGCCCTTTATGAAGAGTTTTTTTTATTAAATGTCATTAGCTTTTACATCTAAACATTTTAATTTTTGAGAAAACTAAAATTAAATTTTTTGAGAAAACTAAATAATTATTGAGAAAACAAATCAAATTTTTAGGAAAACTAAGTAAAATATTTGAGAAAACTAAGTAAAATATTTCTCAAGGCTAAAGCATTAAGACCCCCCACTTAGAATTCATGCATTCAGGCAAATTGAAATTTGTCTGTGATCCGTGGGTAGGTGATTAACCATCTAATCACAGCAGTTGATGAACAGACTGGCTCAAAGGCATATGGCATCTTGACCTTGCAGGTAACTATGACCTTTCCCTGAGCAAGTATCTTTGCCTTTGGCAACTTAGCTTAGAAAAGGCTTTGTCCAGTCCAGTACACATTTGAATGGCATTAAGTAATTTACTTACAAAAGAATTGGATTGCATCTCTCTCTCTCTCTCTCTCTCTCTCTCTCTCTCTCTCTCTCTCTCTCTCTCTCTCTCTCTCTCTCTGTGTCTGTATTGTGACCATTCATGGATACTCAAAATCGGTCTCTTAGTAAATTTCATGCTAAGTGGATTTGAAAAAAAAATTATGAAGTATTACTAAATATATAGATATATGATACATGTGGATTGTTTGATACATGATACATATGTGGATTGTTGGATACATGATACATATGTGGATTGTTGGATACTTGATACATATGTGGATTGTTGGATACATGATGTGTAGATAGTTAATACATAATCTATACATGTTTGGATTGATACATGACACATTGATGTATGAATAGATAGATTATATATACATATATGGAAAGATAGATACATGACATGGATAAACAGATGCACATACATATATAGATTCATGATGTATATATGGATAGATACATAATACATCTATGATAGGTACATGATACACAGGATAGTGTTAGATGATTCATATAATGATAAATTGGTACATGGTACAAATTTGGATAGTTAGATGCATGATACATATATGATAAGATGCATGCATGAAACAAAAGAAACTGGTTGCCAGTTGTTCTGAGCACATAGATGCTATATACATCTATGTATATACTGTCCAAAATTTTGATTGGTCTAGAAGAGGTGTTTACTCAGATACAATGATTTCATTGTTGTTTCTGTAGAATATTTCACAGAACTTCAGACTACTGCTGTAGGTATCAATTTTGCACAGTCATTTTCAATAGAAATGTATGGTAGAATTCTCTTTACCAACAGAAATACTGTATGTAGAGTTCTGTTTACCTATTAGGATTATTAGCTCTATCACTGAAGAACTTGAGGATGCTATACTGCACTCAATTCAGGCATCTGTATGATTACCTGTCTGAGTGAGGCTACTGCATGTTTAATTTGAAGCTTAAAGAAATTGTTGACAAAGAAAATGATGCTGCATAATCACTTAGAAGCAAAGACAACATAGCATTAATAGAAATGAAGGTTCATGGTTACTACACTTGATTGGGATAAGTGGTATATGGGTGAAGTAAAGATGTCAAGTCACCATTATGACACAGCATTGATTTTCCTGTAAAGAAAAATAATAATGCTGCTGGAAATTATTTTCAAAATCTTTGCCAGTGATCTATGAGATGTGTTACTCTTATGTAACTAAAAATACACTTGCTTGTATTATTATTTTAACCTACGCCTCCAGTACCAGATTTATGTTCAAAACTTTGTTTTATTATAATCTGAAGAGACTAATTATTGAGGAAAAAAATGAACTAGTAAACCCACTTATAATGAATAAAATTATTGTCCATATACAAATTCTTCTGATTAGAAGCAATCTGCTTATCACAGTTTTGAAATCTACTGTTTTGATGACCTGGCAACATACATGACAAGAAATTCTTGCTACATTTACAGAATATTAACATTGCAGTCAATAGCAATTATATTATTTGTTGGTTCTCTATGACTGATGCAAACTGGAAAAGGGTGTGAATGAAATATGCCCAGCCACTTTCTCGAATCACACCAGTTTTATTTGCCAAATTGGGTGAATTTTTAATGTTGCAGTTGTATTGGCCCAATAGGGCAAATTTGCAATGCTAAATACAGTTCTGTTGGTAGGTGAGTTTTTGGTTCTTTTACCAGGTACATATTTTTAGTCTCACTGGATTCTAGAAAAGCTTAATACATTGATGTGCAATTCATTTTTTCAGCAACCCTTTTTATAATACCTACCCCCAACAATCTGTAATAAATTTAAGCTAATATACAAATTCAAATTTGGACTTGAAAAAATAAACTAGATGATTACAGTTAATAAACGTTATGGAAGAAAAAGCAAATTTTTGTTAGACTTGGGGTGCGGTGTATATAAAAATATTTTTCCCCTGTGTTATCAAACCATGCAAAATTAATTGGACTGCTTTAAGAAATTTCATGATTTCTGTCAATTAAGTTTGTTGTGTTGACTTTGGTACTTGACAAGTAATATATGATTTTTTTTTCTCCTGAATTTTTATAAATTTTCTCTGATGTTAATTATTGTTGAGTCCATAAAGTTTGGGAAGCAAGACCAAGGAACTAAATATTATGCTAGTTTAATTCCTTGTGAGACATAGCAGTCACTTTTATGACAACAGGTGTAGTAGTGGCATTGGGTGGCCAACGTGTAGTAGTGGCATTGGATGGCCAACAAGTGTAATATAGCATTGGGTGGCTAACAGGTGTAGTAGTGGCATTGGGTGGCCAACAGGTGTAGTAGTGGCATTATGTGGCCAACAGGTGTAGTAGTGGCATTAGGTGGCCAAAAGGTGTAGTAGTGGCATTGAGTGGCCAACAGGTATAGTAGTGGCATTGGGTGGGTAACAGGTGTTGTAGTGGCATTGGGTGGCCAAGTGGTATTAGGCACTCACCTTTTTAGATAACATATTTCATACATTTATATGGCTATGTGTGGAAGCTTGACAAGTTCTTCCTAGTGTTTTCCGAGTTTTTTCCTCCACCAGATAAACTGGCCTCCATTTAAAGTCTAAATAACTTTTAACAAAATAACTAAATTGAACTTCTAAAACCCATTGATTGCTTTGGTTCTTACCTTAGATGAATCATAATGAAGCAAAATCAGTGATCTTTGTAACACACTGTCTTGCCTCTTTGATATTGGTATTGAGGTCACAGTAAACTTTCATTAAGATTTATGTTACAGTTTTTCATTTCATTGTCTTTCCTAAACCCATCGATGGTTTTTGCTCATACATTGAATGAAAACTTGTGAAGCTGAGACAGTTCATTTGTGACAAGCTCACAACGTTCATTGGACGATAGATCAGAGTCGGATGTTTTACATCAATTTTTAAATTAGGATCCAGATTTGTAGGCATTAGCTTTCATGTGTTGGATGGATTGCTGTCTGTCTCTGGTACAGTGACACATTTAGCTGATTAACAAAATTTTAAGTTGAGATTTCATGAAAGCTCAAAAGGACCAGTTGTGTTTTCAAAGATGGTGAAAATTCAGGTCTGTAAAGCAGAATCAGGGAATTCTAATATTTAGTTCTTTTTCTGAGGCTGTGATTGTGCATGCATAACATATAAACATTTGCCACTAGTGTCATCAGTTTGAAGAAATGCAGTGCTGCCAAATTTACAGTAAGCATGTTTTTTAAATGCAGAAATTTTGAATATTTTATGTTGTTTATAGCCTGTGCAGTGATCCTAGATTACATGCATTTCAGAGTCCTGTTGCATTGTGGTAATTGGTGGTCAAGTGGTCTAAGACACTTTCCTGTACAGATCACCCACACATACCTCAGGGTTATGTATTAAAACTTGTCAATAGCATTTCATTGGTCAGTGTTCTCTGAGTAGGGGGTGTCTTCCCGGGCTTGTCCTTCACCATATGTACTGACCACCATGTAGGCTATCATGTGATGAAAAATGGCATTAAATATCAGAAGACCAAGCCAACGCAACTGCATTGTGCATCATGATTTATTTGGTTAGAAATTACACTACATATCCACATAATTACACTACAAACATAGGAATTACACTACATATCCACATAGAAACCCCAAATTACTTCATTATTCATAGGAGTTTTGATTTTTGGGGGAGATACAGTGTATTGTCTTTGTACATGTGTTTCGATGACATAGAGGGAGGAAATGCAGTGTGGTGAAGGATGGTGGTGGTTTTAGCGTTTTTTGTATTGTTACAGAAGATTCGGATGGAAATAAATAATTTCATGACAGTGTGTTAATACTATACTACAGTATGGAAACAATCATTGATATTTTTAAGGCTGAGACAAGTAGGGTTTTGTAGAGGCTTGAAGGACAAGTTATGTTGAATACTTGTCATGAAATTAAAATTTGACTGAGGTCACAGACTTGTAAAAAAATAATGAGCTTACGGAACCAGCTTTTGTGCGGTAGAATATTAAATGCTATATTGCGAAGAATGAAGATAGAATTTTGGACAAGAACTAATTAGGGGGCCCCGAGTGGCCGAGTGGTCTAAAGCGCTGTCCGTTACGGATCACTGCCATCTCACCTCTGTGTGAGTTCGAATCTAGGATTCGGCGAATGTGGATATGTGAGAAAGCTTGCCAGTAGCTTCTCGTGGATCGGTGGTTCTTTCCGGTGATTTCCCGGTTTCTTCCTCCACCATTAATACTGGCCGCCATGAATAGCCTATCGTGTGCTGAAAAATGGCGTTAAGCCCAATAACAACAACAACAAGAACTAATTACAGGAGTAAAATTTTTGTCAAGTAAATTCCTAAGGATGCACACTATTGAAAAAATCAGAGACCGTGGACATTGGTACATCATGACCAACAATGACATATTTACACATCTATTCTAGTCTTAACAGTCAATCCAAATTAAGGATGCACATTGCTGATAAAATCACGGAGACTAAACATTGGTACATCATAGACAACAAAGACCTATTTACACATTACTCTAAACTATCAGCACAAAGTGCACACTATTGGCAATATCACAGAGACCATGAACATGGGTGTATCAACAAAATTGCATTGTATATTTGATATTCCATATCGTGAAGTTTGTACTGTGTGAAGAAACTTCAATTATGCCATTTTTGAAATAAAATTGTTGGTGTACAGTACATTTTGTGGTAATTGTATAGTGACATTATTGAGGGATGAATCTTCAAGATGGCCATTGAAATTGATTTTGCACTTACTGGTCAATAAAAACAATGTAGATGCCGACAGTATCAGAATCAAACTACATACACTGTGACATTTTCAAATAAACATCAGTGTAATTTGGTTTTCACTTATTATATTCATTTGAGAAATCATTTACCAAGAGCAGGATAATGGTGCCATTTTGCACATTAGGTCTTTATTTCCGTTGGTTAGTATTTTCTGGAACAAGGTGAGACCATTCTCAGTGAGAACTGTATTCAACTCTTTCATGTTCCTACGGATCAAAATACATCATCAAAATCTGAATCACTCTTCAACATCCGAACAAGCAAAATTTAAATTTAAATACATGGACGTTTCTAACTCTTGCATCAGGTGAATTTCGGCCTGAATCAGATGATTACTTAAAGCCATTATTCAACGACAATTAGCCTTTCATTTAGTACCGCAATAAGATAAGATAAGAATTCTTTATTTCAGACTGCAAAGTCCATACATCTAAATTAAAATACTGATATAGAGTAAACATTGTAAACATAAAAGAACATATATATATATATATATATATATATATATATATATATATATATATATATATATATATATATATACATACATACATACATACACACATACATATACACTAAAACATATACATATCATATGTACAAGTATTCAGATACATTACCATGATTGCTATTCAACGACAATTAGCCTTTCATTTAGTACCGCAATACTCTTAGTATTACTATGATTGCTATTCGACGACAGTTAGCCTTTCATTTAGTACCGCAATACTACTAGTATTACAATGATTGCTATTCAACGACAATTAGCCTTTCATTTAGTACCGCAATACTCTTAGTATTACTATGATTGCTACTACTACTGTTATGATTATATTACATTTTCTTTCCTTTTCTTGTGGCCTTTTATCTTTGGGAAGGGTATTTCTTTTTTCTAGTCCATGGGAGTAAGACATTTATAACCTAATTAATCATGTTCTAGGGAAAATTTGTACCCATTAAATCGATGAGTGTGGCTTTTTTTTCAAATGAGAACATTCAAAATCTTAATACTAAAGAACAATCAATGCTTGATCGAAATGTGAATAAGTCGATTAAAAATCAGATATATTTTTTATTAATGTAGGTGAACACTTTAACTTAAATTAATTTTCATTTTGTACTTCTATGATCAGGATTAGTTTATATTCTCCAAAAATGTAAATGTTGCCCAAAACATTCTAACGGTTATTACCAAGATCTAAAGGTTAATTATCAACACCTTATGGGTAAGTTTAGTAGAGTAATTTTTGCTTCTTGTTGTTGAATAGCGGATGTAGAGTTAGCCTAATTTATCTTACTTACCTCATGTTGTAAGAACAATCTGATCAAAATCAGATCTGCGCTGTCCTACATGAAGATTTGACGACGACCACTTAAGGGTCATGTGACCTTTGAATTAAGCCAATAGAAATGTAGCTTTTAAAAATCGGCAAGTAAATCAATTCGTTTGGTACATATTCGTGATCTTATTCTACACTGCTCAGTCTCCAAAAGTGAAGATACAAGACTTTATCTGATTAGTTGATAAAATTAGCAATTATGGTAATAATATAGATAAGCAGAACATGACTCCTAAGCGTTTGCTGTCAGATCTCCACGTATGACAGCAGAGATATGATTTTACTCAGATTGGTCATAAGATGTGATCAATTTAGGCAGGTGATGTCAGTGGTTTGTTGGACCAGTGACGTGTTGGCTACTCTGGCGCGTCCTTGGGCAGGTTAGCTACTCCAGTTGTCTGATCATTATATAAATTACCTATGCTGGTGTACCTTAAAATGACCAAACAAATCAAATCATTTTTGTTTTGGAATGTATGTCATTGTCGGAGACAAGATCAGTCTCTGTCTATAATGCTGTCTCCTCCTTAACAGATTGGTTCTGATATAATATTCTGTTTTGTACCATCAACTCTTGTTACAGCAACAAAGCTAATGTTTATTTTTTGTCGAAGTAGCGAATATGTTTTAAAAATCTCTCTCTCTCTCTCTCTCTCTCTCTCTCTCTCTCTGTCTCTCTCTCTCTCTCTCTGTCTCTCTCTCTCTGTCTCTCTCTCTCTCTCTCTCTCTCTCTCTCTCTCTCTCTCTCTCTCTCTCTCTCTCTCTCTCTCTCTCTCTCTCTCTCTCTCTCTCTCTCTCGACCACAGGGCTATAAATAGTTTGCAGCATAGCAAGAAAGCCTTTGGAAATGCTAAAAGCTTACCTAAAAAATTCTTATTATAAAAAACAAGACCAATAGACAGTTACGTTCTCTTTCTGATATATTCTTTTTCTATAATTTACAATTAAATTTCACATTATGTGTAAATTAGGGGAATTATTAAGTCCCTATAAACTCTTTACTCCTATCAAATTCATTTAACCTATCTACTTACCTACAGTAGCGTGTATTCAGGTTAGCCACTTGCAACACTGTTGCCATTATTCGCCTAGTGTCAAGTACAGTGACGTTATTGAAGATAGAAATTTTGAGACTGAAATTTTGAGACTATAATCACAGGAGTCTGCAGTTTTATCAATAAAGCACGACAAAATTTCTGACAACATGAAATCACCTTAAAGGTATTATAAATTAACACATGGAATGCAACCGGGACCATAACCCTCCGCGCTCTTCTTCTGCCGCAAGCACAATCATTGTTCCCCCTGCTAAACGAGGTCAAACTTACAACATTCTTTGCGTACCATGGCCCAGTTACGAGGAACAAATTGTCTATAAACTTTGAACAGGCATAAGGACTGTAATCACTTTCACTAGTGCTCTTAAAACTGACATATTTCGAAAGCAAGAACACACTTAACAACTTAAAGTTTTCTTCCTTAATAATTATCAGAAACTTGTTCCGTAATCTTGTCGTTGTATATGTTTTTTTTTGTTTTTTTTTAGTCTGTAACCTAATATTGTAAAGCACTAGGAGTTTCTGAAGATTATGTGCTGTACTAAGTCAACATTAATAATAATAATAATAATAATAATAATAATAATAATAATAATAATAATAATAATTATTATTATTATTATTATTACTATTATTATTATTATTATTATTATTATTATTATTATTATTATTATTATTATTATTATTATTATTATTATTATTATTATTGATCCATTTGTCTTATAGATTCATGATCAAACTACTCTAAAGCTTTCACTTACTAAATATTAAAATTGCATTCATGGGCGCCCGCAAGTAGGTTACACCCCCTCCACCGATTTCACCTCAAAACATGTTTTGGCCATATCTGTAAAACATATCTCACCACTACATGTTTGCCCACCACGACCAAAATGATTTCTTGTGTTTGCCCTGCTTGCACTGTGTGTGAATTTGGAATGAGTATGTTGGTGTACCATATGCATAAACAGCTGAGAGAGAGAGAGAGAGAGAGAGAGAGAGAGAGAGAGAGAGAGAGAGAGAGAGAGAGAGAGAGAGAGAGAGAGAGAGAGAGAGAGAGAGAGAGAGAGAGATTACTACGTTTGTGTTTAATCTATAACGCTTTGACATGACCCCATGGTCACATTACACATCACACCTCTTCTTTTTTATCCACTGTTATAAAACAGCATATTTAAAGCTGCTACTCTTTTTAGAGAGCGCACTAAGATTTTTAAAACTATTTCATTCAATATGCGACACTATTACAAAGCATTTTACATTAATGTGAACGCATCAAAAACCGCTCACGCCACAGATTACTATTTTGATTTGTCACGTGATCATATTAGCGTGTTTTACACTAGAAAAACCTTATTTACGTCTATGTTTTACCCTCTTTAAGTACATTTTTTTCAGGCTTATTATGTCAAACATGAGCTTAATTTCAGACTTTTTTGATATTTCGGATCAAAAGGAGAACATAAAATCAAAGTTAATTTTAAGTTCAGATTTTACTCTAGGAGTGAATATGTACACCTTCCTATTATATGTGAGTTCATTTTCCTCTTGCCAACAGTAGAAACGTGCACCTACTAAACGAAAGGTATATTAGTCGAAAAGTCTGACAGATGGAATTAAAAAGTCTAAAGAATTTATTAATTCATTCTTAAGAAAACCTTCGGATTTCGATATAATTTTAAGCATTCTTTATCCGGTGGGATCGAGTAAGCTGTGCAATGTGACACTAATATGTGTCACCAAAAGACAGCCCGATGCATGTTGTATCTGTGCAACAAAGAAAAAATAACCTTTTTGGTGCGATAAAAAAGGCTTAAAACCGACCTCCTCTCCATAAATTTAGATTTAAAAGTTTCATTCAAACTATTACAGTGTACAAAGAGAATAGAAATAGGTTAAATATATTATTTGCATAAAAGTAGAGAATTATAAGTCTAAAAGACATGAATAAAATCAAGGGAAGATTTCTCAAAGTTTTGGATGCTAATTAAACTCCTGCGCGGAAAGCATGCAGCAAAGGCACGAACCCTCGTCATTAATGGCACGAGTATTTCAGATGTTAGTGTATCGTAGTGACTAAGAAATCAACCACTGTTTTAATTTTATTTCTGAGACTTTTAATGATATTTTTGAAATTTCTGTCTTTGAAGCCGATGTTCTAAAAAGTATTGGAATCCTAAAATTAGGAAAGTCTTTTAGACTGGATGCAACAATAGTCGAATGGTACAAAAACACAAATCCAAATATACGAAATTTGTGTTATGAATATTGTACTTAGAATTGGAAAGGTAAATGACAAGACTTCCAAACCTTCCCAGATATAAATAGTCTCTTCAACCACAAGTGGAATATGGAAGAATGCGTCTTTATTTTAAATATTATAATAAATGTATAAATATTGGATTAGGTGAAGTAAAATATGTGATAACATATATCCAAGACTATGTTTTATTAAACTTATACAAATGGACAAATCGGACAAAGTTACATGGGTTTCAAAATTTAAAGCCTTTCTATGTAGATAAGGATTTGGATAAAGGTGTTTCGCACAGCATTTGGAGATGGAAAATGATATTTGTGTTAATTTCAGACAACGTCTTATAGGTAATGTAAATCAGGATTCAAATGCAGCCGTGAATACAAGGCAGTGTTATTAAACATTTCCATTCAGTTTTACACACTATTAATTTTCCAACCCATCTACAAAATGCATTAAATTGCTTCGCTCATAATTTATCTATAGAGGAAGGACAGCATTGGTATCCTTCCAAATAAACGGTATATGTGTGTTATGTGAAGAAGCCGTACATAACATGAATATCAAGTTGCTTTAAAACTCTCCTATTATGCAGATTATAGCATAACTCTTAGCAAAAACACATATCTGAAGGGTTCTTCTTTTCATTGATGACTTTAAAGAACTATGTCATAATATCTCAGTTTGCACAATGCGTCTTTTCCTTATTCCACAGAATAGATAAATTGTATTATTTCATTTTGTTTATTTGTTTTCTACCTACATAGAAAATCACAACTATGTAGTTATATCATGCCAGTTCTGTTTCATCTTGTAAATAAATTGATATATTTCGATTGTTTATACCTTTTTGACCTCTAAATCTATTTGTAATTTGTCGCTCCACTTCGCTGCAGAATTGTTGCATAACTGTAGTATTATTGGCATATGGCTTGCATGAACAACAAACTATTGGCATTGACACCGACTAACCATGACACAGTTTCTGCAAAACAATCACGATGGAATGGAACATGCAGAATATCTATCTATCTATCTATCTATCTATCTATCTATCTATCTATCTATCTATCTATCTATCTATCTATCTATCTATCTATCAACCTACCTACCTACTTACCTACCTATCCATCCATCCATCCATCCATCCATCCATCCATCCATCCATCCATCCATCCATCCATCCATCCATCCATCCATCCATCCATCCATCCATCCATCCCTCTCTATCTATCTATCTATCTATCTATCTATCTATCTATCTATCTATCTATCTATCTATCTATCTATCTATCTATCTATCTATCTATCTATCTATCTATCTATCTATCTATCTAATATTACTAAAAATATAATAGTAATTGCTATCCCTGGATTCTACAGTATAATGTTTAATAAAACTAGTAGAGTATTTATAAGAATGAAAAAATAGCATTATCATACAAATAAGATAATCTTAATTTGTACTCTACAGATACTCGAACCAGGTCCACCGGTAAATGGCGCTTATCACCTTGCCTGGAAGCGCCAACCACAAGGCTATAGGTGTTTACCAGCGGACCCGGGTTTGAATCTTTGTGGAGTACATGTATGTATGTATGTATGTATGTATGTATGTATGTATGTATGTATGTATGTATGTATGTATGTATGTATGTGTGTGTGTGTGTGTGTGTGTGTGTATGTATGTATGTATGTATGTATGTATGTATGTATGTATGTATGTATGTATGTATGTATGTATGTATGTATGTATGTATGTATGTATGTATGTATGTATGTATGTATGTATGTATGCATGCTGAGGAAACAATTCAAACAAGACTGAAAAAAAAGAAAAAAGTTGTAGCAGGCAACCATTCCAGCTAAACGTAAACTTCAACCCTAAACTTGACACAAAAATCTTATTGAGGAGCAAAAAACTGATATAATGAATGTAGTACACACTTAGGGGCCTATCATGCTCGTGATACAAGATTTCATCTTTATCTGTAAAATGTCTTGTGATGACATTAAACTATGGTTTTTCAAAGTGGTAAAAATCCCCCTCCCCTACATACCTATTCTATAATTACTGACGAAGCCAAAGTATCGTTGAGTATTAGTCTTGAATATTTAATAGTTTCATCTGTCTAGATTCTTAATTTTAATGAGTTTTCCTAATGCATATCAACACTGTCTATATCTCCAAGCCATCTCTTTGAGATGATCATGAGGATCAAATACTAATCGATAACGTGCTTTAAGATTTGTTTTCTAAAAGTCTACATATTTATAGAACGAAGCCTATTTAAATTTTGGCTAATTGTAGTGAAACATAACAAAAACTTTTCACTCCATTGATAATACGTTGATAGGCTAAACATTACTCCCCAGAAATTGAGCGTTCCTTGGTCAATATACGCTTCAATAGGGATGCTCCCACATGCAAACCTCTGACTTCCCACAAAACTTTTCTCTACTGGATAGACCAGTGTATGTCTTTGTGTGTGTATGTCTTCTTTTGTGTGTGTGTGTGATTGTGAATGTGTGTGTGTGTATGTGTGTGTGTATCTATTAGGTTGGGTTTTGGATCATGAAATAAAAGAAAACAATATCCAGTTTGGAATGAAAAAGTGACAGCCCCAGACCACCAGTGATGGGTGAAATTAGTCCATGTCATTTAGCGCTTTGAGTATAGCGATTCTATAATGCATTACTCTTGCAGACAACGGAACAATTCCATCATCCTTATACCCTTATCTAAAAATATAGTAAAACAATTTTAAGATTTTATTTAGCTTATGTAAGTTTCATTTGTCTTTCCATAGAGATGCTGATAATTAAAGGTCACGTGAGCTTTTCTGCTGAATATCCCCATGCTCTTAAGCTCAACAGAGTTATCTACTCTTGCCCAATAATCCGAAACCAATTCATGAAAAACAAATTGGAACTATATCTAAACATCCGTTTACTGAGTAATTAGAGCTAATATTAAATACAATTAATTCCTGTCTTTGATACAGATACAACAAGCATATTGTTTGACCTCTGCTTACTATATTCAGTTTGGTACAACAAAAATATTGTTTGACCTCTGCTTACTATATTCATAATGGTACAACAAGCACATTGGTTGACCTATGCTTAATATACTCAGTATGGTACAACAAACATATTGTTTGACCTCTGCTTACTATATTCATAATGGTACAACAAGCATATTGTTTGACCTCTGCTTACTATATTCATAATGGTACAACAAGCATATTGTTTGACCTCTGCTTAATATACTCAGTATGATAAAACAAGCATATTGTTTGACCTCTGCTTAATATAATCAGTATGGTACAACAAGCACATTGGTTGACCTATGCTTAATATACTCAGTATGGTACAACAAGCATATTGTTCGACCCCTGCTTACTATATTCATAATGGTACAACAAGCATATTGTTTGACCTCTGCTTAATATACTCAGTATGACAAAACAAGCATATTGTTCGACCTCTGCTTAATATACTCAGTATGGTATAAAAAGCATATTGTTCGACCTCTGCTTACCATATTCATAATGGTATAACAAGCATATTGTTTGACCTCTGCTGAATATACTCAGTATGGTACAACAAGCATATTGTTTGAGCTCTGCTGAATATACTCAGTATGATAAAACAAGCATATTGTTTGACCTCTGCCTAATATACTCAGTATGGTACAACAAGCATATTGTTTGATATATGGTTAAGATACTTAGTATGGTGAATCTTGGAGACGAGAGATGACAGACAATTTGGTCAGCGCGTATATCACTTGATCTAATATAATTATGTTTCGTTATATATATTTCCCTATTACTCACTGTCAGCCAAGTAATTTGTCATCCGCTTATACTATAAGTATCTTAAAATATTCAGTGAATAAAGGACTTGATGCCTTTTTTTAAACCTATGCGACATTAAATAATAGCAACACATACAGTATTATAGTAAATTGTTACTAAAGATATGACAACAACATGCAATGTATTTATGTGGTTTATTCCTGTAAATGAAATATTATTAAACAGTATTCTTTGAGAGATTATATATATATATATATATATATATATATATATATATATATATATATATATATATATATATATAGAGAGAGAGAGAGAGAGAGAGAGAGAGAGAGAGAGAGAGAGAGAGAGAGAGAGAGAGAGAGAGAGAGAGAGAGAGAGAGAGAGAGATATCCCATTACAATGGAATAACTTGTGTGCGTTTGTTTCTTCAGACGTTTAGTCTGGAAAGTCCAGTGGGTTTGATAATATAGACGTTTATTCTGGAAGGTCTAGTAGGCTAGACAGTATAGTTTGTTAATCTGGACAGTCCAATGGGTTTGACAGTATTGTCGTTTAGTCTGGACAGTCCAGTGGGTTGTTCATTATACATTATGAACACCTTAAATATGACAGTACATCGATTAGGTCAGTCTACAGACAGGGGCATATTTCTGATCAATTACAAAATGTCTGATTATCCGTTTCACCTGAGAAAAGTATAAATTAAAAGGACAGAACATCTATGCCAGTTTTTGCAAAGTTTAACAATGTTTTATTAAATAGGTACATCATGATCAAAAATCTTCTACGTTTGGAATTAGTTCTTTCCAAGAGTTCTTTCAGAATGAACTAGTTTGTAAAATTACCTTCATTGTGATCCAAGAACTAGTTGGTTATGGAAAAGGAAACTCAAAGTAAATTGTATGCAACTTTTCCTGATACTGAGAAAGGGGTTGACACAGCCCGGCATGATCTGACACAGACCGGCATGAATTGACACAGCCCGGCTTGAATGCTTATTTTGTATAATGTTTCACATCGGTATCAGTGTCAGAATATGGGAATGTGTTTGTCAATTCGTATGCAAATAGGTACAGCTGAGTTATCGTTTTAAAAATATTTATAACAATTATAATTGTAAAATAGCTGCATTAACACATGCAATGACCGGCCTTAAGAGAAGTGCCATCATACATTGGAGAGGAAAACAAATGCACGATTATTTATCTCTAAAATGTCATTCGTGTTAATTTAGGTAAATTACGCGCAAAATGAAGCTTGCAACATTTTTTTAATAAACCTTTGCACTGATATAGACTCGGAAATTGAAGGGAAAGGACGAAGAAGTAATTATATATGATCTCTCTAGGAAGTATATTATTGTTTAAAACAATTTTTGAGACCAAAATTCATACAAAAACTGACAATATTCGTTTTTGACAGACAACTTTTAATCTCTAACCATTAAACATTTAGAATCATTTCAATGGAAATAAAACTACATTAATTTTAATTTTAATAGTAAAGCGATACACGATTTCATATTCTTTGAAGAAAATGCGTATGCAGGAGAGAGAGAGAGAGAGAGAGAGAGAGAGAGAGAGAGAGAGAGAGAGAGAGAGAGAGAGAGAGAGAGAGAGAGAGAGAGAGAGAGAGAGAGAGAGAGAGAGAGAGATGAAATACTTAAAGAAATTGAGAAAAAGCTAAACGTATTCCGCGATGTGCTGTGATTATGTGATTATGATTTTTATCGTAGCTTTAACAAATTTTTTCAGTCATATCACTACGATGTCAGCAGTGTGGCACTTGTTAGAATTTGTACGAGTAGAAACGGACGGAACTTTTGAAACCTTTCCGGCAAGATGGAGGAGAGAAAGAAAAAAAAATAATTTCATAACATGTACAGTATACACCTCCAACAATTTCCACACGCTGAATATGTTCTCTTGACTAATGGATATTTATAAATAAGGGCAGACAGTTTTGTGTGAATCTGTCAAATTGACGAAATAAACCGAAAGTATATTATTAAAAGGATATAACATGACACAGAAGTATTGGCCTGTGTTGGTACGAGTAAGTCAGCAATTAACTTAGTAACTTTTACATTTTGGCCTGAAGTAACATTGCTTTTTATTTCGTCTCATGGGTTTTGCATTGAGCTTTTAAAAACTTTGCACAAGAATTTAGAATTTTAGTCCATTGGTTATGTACGAACACAGTCTGCTCTACTGTTATCCCGAACAGTAGTCCCATATTCAAAATGTACAGATTATATTCCCATATTATACAAGTACAGTTTGCATTCCCATATTCAAAAAACAGATTTTATTTTCCAATGTTCATAAGTTGTCGGAATTTTGGCAATGCAATTAATTTCAATTTTTAACATTCTGATGGTTAAATGTTGTTGTCACGCACATTTTCCGTTTTACACACGAAGCTAAAATCGTTCTACTTTGACTTCTCTGCAACCGTTTAGAGAAAGTATTCTCTTATATCATCTGTTAGTTTACTATACATGCCGTGAATCCTACACTTATAATATCCAGCGAATTAAACATTTTCTTGCCTTTTCATATTTCATTTTTTAATATTAATCACTGAGACGTAATTTCTTGAGAATATCATGGAACAATGTAACGAACATTGGAAACAAGTTAGATTCTAATCTCACTGAGACGTAATTTCTTGAGAATATCATGGAACAATGTAACGAACATGGGAAACAAGTTAGATTCTAATCTCACTGAGACGTAATTTCTTGAGAATATCATGGAACAATGTAACGAACATGGGAAACAAGTTAGATACTAATCTTCAATAGGAAGGCCACAGTGTTTACAGCAGCGGACAAGTCTTCCGTGTAGCAATTCCTGGCGTTCTTCTGAGCCATCGGGATCGTGGATTGTTACTACAAGTTGCTCTGCAGCTTCGTTTTCTGCCTCGTCGTTTTCGTGTAATGCATCTAGGTCTGTGGAAGTTATTTTTGAAGTTGTTCCATTGCAGTAAGTCTCGAGAATCTCCTCTACCTTTGAGTCAAGAGAACTTTGTTTGAAGCTTGGCTGACTTGGTTTCGTAGAGTACAGCGTAACGTCTAGGCTTTGCTGCTTGACTTGATCTTTCAGGTGTACACGTCGTCTAGGTGACAGTCGAAACAGACTTTGATTGAAATCTGAATTGATGATCTGTTTTGCAAATTCCACGATGATGTCATTGCTGTCGAATATGGCAGCGAAGCTTCCATTTACAACTTTTGGGGACATAGGCACATTACTCAAGAGAAGAGACATGCCATACTCCCTTCTTTTTGGTACTATTGGCCGTTCATCCTTTTCTTTTTCATCGTTTACAGGGACCTCTTCAAACACCTCATCTTCTTCAACGGACTCATCTCTCATGAGTCTAGATGCCGTTTCTTGTATAATTTTCCAATCTCTATCAATGTCATTCTCAGTTGTATATTGAGAGGTCACTGTGTACCGGATGATGTATTTACCTTTGATAGATGCTGGTACCATGTGAATCTTGCCGGATTTATTCAGCCGTTTAAGCAGAGCTTCCGTTGTCTCGTTATCCCCCTGCAAAAGTGTTAGTCAAAATATTGCTATGCAGATGGCTATGTATAACATGTTATACAAAAGAATGATTAAATCAAGATCTCCACTGTTCTACGTGTAATCAGATCTACACTGTCCTAGGGGACGATGATACAGCGTCTGCTTAGAGGTCATGTTCTGGTGACCTTTGAATTCTTCAATGGAAATACAGCTTAATAACTATAATACGAAAGTGAATCTGATCGTTCTGCACACATTGAAGCACGTCTCTATACTGCTTAGTCTCCTAAACGCTGAGATATAAGACTTCAGCTGATTGGCTGATAAAATTAGGGATTATGCTATTAACATCGGTCAGCAGAACATGGCCTCTAAGCGATAGCTATCAGATCTTCATTAGGAGTGCAGATCTGATTTCGATCTGATTGTGTTCCACAACTACAGATTTTTTTTTACATTTCCTCCTTAATATTTCGATAACTTGCTCTTTCTTTTAAACCCTACATTCTGATTCAAATCGTTCTGTGAGATATATGTACTCATCTGCTTATCAGTTTCCACAAACAAACCCTTTTAAACGTTGAAATTGCATCATAACTGTCAATGTTTAGGTACGAAACCAATAGTTTTAATAATAAGAATAACGTTGTTGCTTAACGAATAAGCGCATGATTGCCATGGAAACGTTGCTTACTCATGAAAATATTGGGATTAACTCGGTTGAATAACAATGCAGCTGCAACAGTCTGAGTTCGGGTTATTACTGTTTACAGTAGATCTTACAACGTAAATGCTAAAATGTCAAGCTGTTTGATAGCGTTAGTAATTTCATAAATTGAAATATGAGCAAAATAGTGTGAGGACTTTGAAAAACCTCTATAGTCATTTTAGGATAACAAAATTGCAGTTTGTACAACAGTCTGGGTCTGTTTGCGAGAGTCACTGGTCTGCAAAGCATTCCGCGTTCAAAGAATTCTTTAATCGTCATAGTTGTAAAACGTAGAACAATTACCGATAGTCCATGGTACATTAGACTGCACATATGTTAGGAAACACACATTATTTCATAATCGACTATGCCATTCCATTATTCTATTACATGCATGTCGTATTCCAAGACAGACGGTTAATTAAGAAGGATGCAAGATCTAACATTTAATATTAAGCTAGTATCGTATATTTTATAGCAATGTAAGGAAAAAGACAGGGAATGTGATAACCCTAGGAAGCAGTAGAGGCGATAAACGTAATTGTTTGTTTTGACAATATTGTATGTATGCACAAAGAGACACTAAATACATAACAATTTCGTTAATGTTTTGCCATAACTACGAGTTATTAAGATCTACCATTATGATTTGATATTTGGTTTCAGGTCAGTAGTTTGTAGGAAACAAAATTAAAACTCGCCCTAATCACAAACAATAACTTCCGGGGAAAGTTCTAAAATACGAATCATCTCGTCTCAAAACTAAGTGCCCACTAGTTAGAAATAAATTAGCCTGGTTGGTCACAATTTACATTAGTCGGAGTAAATATATTGTATTCAATTAAAAACCTTATAATTTTTTCCAACATTTGTACATTCTTTGAACAAACTTTGCATTATGGACTATGCCAAGACAATAGTCATATTCACTTTTTTTGACTGTATTTAGAGCTCTATTGAGATTAAATGCGTTATAAATGGAAAGTTTTGCAAAAGACAAAACCCTTTACCTTTACGCGGAACACGACCATCCCGAGAATCCTCTCGGCTGGAATTTCAAATCGACTATCCTTCCTAATTTTCTCCTGGAAATACTGTGCCAGTCGCACACTCTAAAAATGAAGATTATAAAAATCATTTGGAGACAATTAGGAGTAGAGATAATATTTCACCTTTCATTTTTTGTAGTTTCTAAATTGAATATTGTAAAAGTTCTTGAGAATAGATAACCAATTAAAGACGATTTTAATAATACTCAGAATGTACAGATTGAAGAAACAAATCCTTTGTAAATTTAATAAATGTTTATGCAAATAAATATGTATTCATATATTCTAGTGATTCATAAAAAGATGAACTACAAAATGACCTATTCACACTTTTTTATTCACAAAAAAAGTTTTCCTAAACTCTATGGTATTAAAAATCAATGAATGTTTTTCTCTTTACCCGACATGTATACAAAAGTGCCATGCTAGCAGCTTCTATCGTTAAATAATCAGTTTAATTATAGCGATATGAGGTAGACTCTTAATCTAAACTTACACTGTAAAATGAAATTTAACTGGAAGGAGAAGACGCGTGATCACGTGTGTCATGTAAATTACATAAAGGAACATGGCTACATCAAGTCTCTCAACATTTTATAAACTACTGTAAGATATCTGGGTATTAAAACCTTCAAACTTGACATTCAAATTTTCTTGAGTTCGTAATAGAACGAGGACATACAACTTTTACTTTCTCCACGCTTTACCCACATTGTTTTGTTTCATTCCCACAGTAAAATAAAAGTAAAAACAAAAATGATAATCTTTTGCAGATTATGCTAGTCAAAAATGATAATATATGCTTCTAACTAAACGCACAAGCTAATGTACGCTATTCACGACAATGGCGAGAGAATTTTTAATAGAAATAGCACAAAATTGTAATTTATGTTTGCGTATTCTGTGATGTCTTTATAACTTGTGATTGTGTTTAAGTAAGATGTATCCATAGGCATTTATAAAGAGTAATGTGGCAAAGAAAGGAAACGCAGAATAAAAATATGAAGAATTTTACTTGCCTCTCGCACGTGCTTTTGCAATCCTTCGATGCCGAAAGAGCGTATCACAAACCAAAGCTTCAGAGCTCGAAACCTTCTACTCAGAGGTACTTGCCAGTGCTGTGAAAAAATATGTATTGGCTAGTGTTTTGAGAAAATATGTATTGGCTAGTGTTTTGAGAAAATATGTATTAGCTAGTGCTGTGAGAAAATATGTATTAGCTAGTGCTTTGAGAAAATATATATTAGCTAGTGCTGTGGGAAAATATCTATTGCGAGTACTGTGAGAAAATATATATTGCAAGTACTGTGAGAAAATATGTATTGGCAAGTACTGTGAGAAAATATATATTGGATAGTGCTGTGAGAAAATATGTATTGGCTAGTGCTTTAAGAAAATATGTTTTAGCTAGTGCTGTGGGTAAATATCTGTTGCAGGTGCTGTAAGAAAATATGCAGTGGCTAATGCTGTGAGAAAATATATATTGTATGTACTGTGGGAAAATATATATTGTATGTACTGTGGGAAAATATATATTGTATGTACTGTGGGAAAATATATATTGCATGTACTGTGGGAAAATATATATTGTATGTACTGTGGGAAAATATATATTCTATGTACTGTGGGAAAATATATATTGTATGTACTGTGGGAAAATATATATTGCATGTACTGTGGGAAAATATATATTGTATGTACTGTGGGAAAATATATATTCTATGTACTGTGGGAAAATATATATTGTATGTACTGTGGGAAAATATATATTGCATGTACTGTGGGAAAATATATATTGTATGTACTGTGGGAAAATATATATTGTATGTACTGTGGGAAAATATATATTGTATGTACTATGGGAAAATATATATTGCATGTACTGTGGGAAAATATATATTGTATGTACTGTGGGAAAATATATATTGCAAATGCTGTGAGAAAAATATCTATTAATTTCAAACTGCAATATAACTACTGTCTTTGTTTTACATAAGCATATAATTTTAACATAAAACTCTTTCAAAACAAAATTAACTAAAGCAAACATACTTTACGAGTCCCAATTTCTTCCAACCGTTACGTTAAGAGTTAAGAGTCCAACTCTCTTTCAAACAAATGTAATTTATATCTGTGCAATTAAAAATATACTTTAGCGCTTTTTCTTTAAGTTTGGTTTTCCTTGTCTCTTTGAGGTTGGTTTTCCTTGTATTTCCTCTTTGTGAAGTAAGTCATTGAACAAATAAGGGATTATCTACAAAGCGACGATCTGATTCCTTAGTATCCAATCTATAATGTTCATGATGTCAGGGATCCCAACACACATTCATCAGTCAAGGTTCTAATTTGTGTAATATAAATTGATAAATTAATGACTAGCATAAAGTAAATGTACTTGTGGAGCTTAATGGCGTGTTAATACAATGTTAGCTACACGGTTTCCATTTAAAATTAATTTATATAATGTAAATAAATGAATTGGAACCTAATAAAACAAATTTGAAGAAAAAGCCACAACATTCAATACTTAAAGGATGAATGACAAATGGCTATGCTGTCAAAATTCTGTAAAAGGTATATAGGTCCATATATATATATATATATATATATATATATATATATATATATATATATATATATATATATATATATATATATATATATAACACATGTAAATGCTGACAATAATTGCTATATAAACCGCATTCCTGCTAATTTAAAGTATGCTTCAGGTGTCAAGAAATATTTACAAAAATGTTTAAACTTACCATATAATCTATTGCCGCTCCTTAAACAAGATGGAAACAGGAAAAAAATTGAACGAAGCACATATTAAAGCAACAAATACCGATCAATCTGTAAACATATTCAATCAGTCTGCAAACATATTAATCAGTTAATCATTTTCAATCAAACAATCTTTTCAATCAATCAATCATTTTCATTCAGTCAATCATTTTCAGTCAGTCAATCATTTTTAATAGAATAAAAAGTTTACATATCAAATAAATTAGAAAGCAAACATTTTAATGTTGTATTAATGCCGTATGGTCGTTATGAAGATGCAAAATTTGTAGACTTTAGCTAATTGTGACTAAAGTTTATTCAGTGCGTGTTGGGACTAATATATTAAATATTTTTTATCTAACTAATTGTGACTAAAATATATTCACTGTGTAGATAGAAGGTTTGACTGATAGAACGCACAACTCCATGCTATGATTTTATCATAAACATGGAACAATCATCGATCGAAACATTCACCACACAAAAAGAGATATGTGCAATTCATATTCAATCGATCCTAATGTGGTATTAATTGAACCATCAAATCGATGAAAACTTTAAAGCAATTATTTCTTTTCAAATGTGAACAAAGGAATTTGACTATAAAAAGCTTAAAGCTTCTTTAAGTCTTGCAAAATGATAGATAGAGATAAAACAAGGAGAAAAAGATAAAAGTTTCTATAAACTTGAAACTCAAACCCTTTGAGTAATATTCACGTATTAGATTCCAGTTATCACAAATATTGTTTCTAGGACATAAAAAGGTAAATGCTGCAAATTAAGCTCCGAGGATTAAAAGAGACAATACGGCTCGTCACTTTGTATCAGCACCAGATTCAAACTGCGTAAACAAATTAGAGTATCGATTATTTGCCTGCAATCTAATTACATATGTCATACTGTCTCAGTAGAGTGGGTGAAATCCTTCTAAGCAGGCAAAATATGGTGATTTAATTGCTGGCAAGTGGAATACGATGACAAAATAAACAGGAAAAACAGACTGAGAAAGACATGATAACGAAAGGCTAATAGACTAATACTAAATAGATAGCACCTAAACGCTAGCATTTAATCAGATTACAAACTTGGAACTCAAGCATGTACACTCTTATCTTCAATACTTATTTAGAACCAATGTCTCTAAAATATCAGATTTAGTAAAATAAAAACTGTGCTATTGTTTCCTCAGTTAAATGTACATTAGAGGTATTCAATAATTCCATTGATCATTGACTATTATGTTTTTACCTTTTCTAACATAAATTTTGTATTTATTTAGCATCGGAGCAAGACAAATAGTGGAAAAGTTGAAAGTAATGTTTATGATAGGGACTGCTAGTCTTATATTTGGAAATAGTCATACAATCTTTGCTACCGTTAATTAAACTTTAAAAAATATTATGCGAACAACTACTTCTAATAAGATGTCTGAAATATGTTATCATCGTTTCCCTAGGGTTTCTTTACCTATTACAAATTAAACTCACACAAACATAGAGACACACACACAGACACACACATACACACACACACACATATATATATATATATATATATATATATATATATATATATATATATATATATATATATATATATATATTTTTTTTATATATATATATATATATATATATATATATATATATATATATATATATATATATATATATATATATATATATATATATATATATATGCAATAAACTGACGACGAACAGTACGAAACTAGTAACTAACTAGCCTAAGCGCTTTCGACTCTTAATGAGTCTTTTTCAAAGGCAAATACAAAACATAGTTTACAAACACAACGTTTTTGTGTTTATTTGTTTGTCGTAACTATGTTTTGTATTTGCCTTTGAAAAAGACTCATTAAGAGTCGAAAGCGCTTAAACTAGTTAGTTACTAGTTTCGTACTGTTCGTCGTCAGTTTATTGCATCTATTTTAATTAATCCCTGACAAACGTGATCCCTTGGTGGATCCAGTACGCTTGAGAGGGTTGTTATTCGCCATATGATTTGTATTCTTTATATATATATATATATATATATAGATATATATATATATATATATATATATATATATATATATATATATATATACGCGTGCGCGTGTGTATGTATGTATGTATGTATGTATGTATGTATGTATGTATGTATGTATGTATGTATGTATGTATGTATGTATGTATGTATGTATGTATGTATGTATGTATGTATGTATGTATGTATGTGTGTGTGTGTGTGTTCACGTGCATCCATTGTACATTGATAGAATGATACCTACCTGAATTTTCATGTTTCAGATACAACGGATCGACATTAAATGTCCTGTGAAGCGCTCCGCTATTTTTCACCCTGTAACATGAAGACGGCCAGTTTAAAATATCTAATTATCAAATGGATTGATAATGTTGTTATCTAATAAATTAATAATGATGATATCCAATAGATTACCAATTTTGTGATATAATAGATTAATAATGTTGTTATCTAACGGATGAATAATGTTGTTATCTAATAGACTAATAATATGCCATTATCCAGAGCACTATTATAAATACACATGGTAGGGTATGTGAATTCAAAATAATTTCAACACCAAAATATAGAACTGAATCGAAAATTCAGGACTCATTATCGCCAAATTTATTAGTTAAACCAGAACAAAACTTTATCTACAAATCTATTGGTAAAATTGGAACAAAATATTCCATCTCCAAATCTGTTGTTAAAACTGGAATAGAATTGTAACACCAAATCTATGCGTAAAACTAAAACAAAACAATCTCTCCATAGGTGTTTGTCATACCTGAATGAAATAATATCTCATAATCACTTGGTAATATAGGGATAGAACTATATACCCAAATTTATTCGTAAAAATGAAACAAAAGTTTTCAGCAGTGGGTAATTTCATTAGAGAAATGATTCATTCTAAGTATGAAATATTTCGTCGATATATAATTTGCATCAACTGAGTTTTTAATAAAATACATAAATATTATTTTCAAATTTCATTAATTCTAGAAAAATGTATGAACTTACAAATATTTTGCCGGCTATTGTTTTTTATGTTGGTGCATTTTTATCAACCAAAAATAAAATATCAAATTAAATCTGTTCCAGATACAAGTGTTTCATAATCATCAGTTTTCTGTTGAGGCTGGAACCAGCATTTGCGTAACGGCTTTGTTTCTTGCTCGATATGTCTTTCTCATTCGTGAAATATTCTCTCTTGATATTCACCATTGCATGCTAAAAATGTGTGTAAAGGTTTATCTACGTTTCAATCAAGAGCCATAACTATTTTACCAACTGGAAAGACATGTACTCATGCATGTACAACACAAACCTACCATTCACATTTTGTGGATTACACATTTATGTACAACACAAACCTACCATTCACATTTTGTGGATTACACATTCATGTACAACACAAACCTACCATTCACATTTTGTGGATTACACATTTTACAACTTCAGTTGATACTTTATGCGTGCGACAGACTCGTACAATGTTCAATATTGACAACAATCAGCCGTCTCTTAGATTTAAATGGACACTACTTGGC